>JAUMHM010000049.1:17195066-17218082 GCA_032362435.1 Melikaiella ostensackeni
GCAATCACTTTATCACTCTTATCTCATATTTGATTATCACCGATTTTTTTTCGCAGAGAGGTGACCATTATGAAAGGGGGCATTATGAATTCATAAATAACGCCAGTTTGTGGTTACTTTTATATTAATTTCTCTCATGAAGTGTGTTTTGTTGTTGAAAGTTTAAAAGTTTGATATCTGTAATGCGGCTTACGTTTGAAGTTACGCGACAGAAGAGTAATTATACGAAAACAGTTTTGAGAGAAAAGAGATGAATGTGCACTTAATAATACATATTAATTTAAATATTACTCGAAAATCCAATTTAAGAGTAAAAATTATATTTTTAAAAGGTAAAAGAATCATCAATTTTGATATAGAAGGTTTAGTGCAAAAAGTACGAAAAAAAAAGTATAAAAGTCCAACTTCATTTCTTATTTAAAAATTCTCAGAAGTGCTAATAGGATTTATGTTCCAAGAAAGTTCAAAATCAGTTTTACTGACGAGTAATCGTTTTGAAACACAGATAATAGATAACTTCTAGTTAATTTTTCTCAAAATTTTGATAAATGCAAATTTATGTCTCAAAAAAGTTAAAAAACTGTTCTGCCGTCAAAAATTTATTTTCGGACAAAAGCCCTAGAAGCGCGCTATTTTATTTTATTCAAAATTTTTGCAAGTGCTCAGCTCATATGATTTATGCACATAAAATGCCCATCTAAAGTAGAATTTAAACAAATTTCGAAATGCTGGTCTTGATGACTTAGAAAATTCAGAACCCCAATTTGGGCTATAAAAATTTCAAGAAAAATTGAATGAGACATTTTTTTTCTTTTATTCCAGCTCTTCTAGAATTAGAAAAATTGAATAAAATAAAGTTTCTCTAGTATTTTTGTCACTAGTTGGGAGAGGACGGTATGTTGGCGCACCTAAAAGAAAAAAAATGAATTTAAAAGAGAAATATACAACCACAAGTAATGGAAATATGTGCTCTAGGTACTTTGCATGTGTCAAATGCGTAAAATGTGACTTCTTTATCGATTGAATGCAGTTACTCTGAAAGTAACAAAAAGTTACAAGGAAAATCATATAAACAAACTTGTCATAAACGTGTTTGGAAAAATCAACTAACTGTGAATTTTGTATTATTTACATATTTCGCAAGGAATCAGACGATAGATCTATTTTCGTAAGCCTAACAATTATAGTGTTTGTAAATAAGGGTGCACCAACTCAGCCCGCGCGGCAACTTACCCTCCTCACCCCTATGACTTGTAAAAAAATGTAAGAAATGTTTAGCATTTTGATACTGATTTGTTTCATACCCTGCACTTTAGTCAGACTTCATTTTGCATCTCATTGGGATTCCAGTAGAACTTATTTCATTCGAGAGTATTCCTCGACTCAAGAGTCCATTCTCTAAAGAGAAAATATATATTATGGGGGTAGTGTTAAAAAAAATAATTTTGCATGAATTTGTCCCTATAAATTTTAATTTTACAATAAATTGAAAAGAAATTGAATTTGTAAGCAGATGACATCTGAATTTCTCATACCTTCACCAATCTCCTTCATTTGTCGAAAATTGTCTCTGGAGTGTGAGATATAGATGTATTTTAGGTCGTAGGGTACATAACGGTATTCACCATTAAAACGCTGGGTCTGGAGTATGGAACTCAAAGACGTGAATAGGTATGTGCCACGAAGGGCTCCCAAGGGTCGTGTAAGCTCTTCGAGTGGGTTGCACACGATGTTCTGGAGAGCGTAAATGACTGCCTGGACGTAGGTAGGATCGATGGTCCGCACCTGGTTCGCGATTGCACCCCACATTTGCATCTTCGCTAGATGCACCCAGGCCCATCGACGAAATGTTGTTTGACAAGAGAGCCGTGCATACATTACAATCGATCATAAACTTTATTAAACTTATCGATCATAATATCTATAATCCTCCCGAGTTTTCCGGCTTCGCCTTATTTTCTCTCACATCTCTATAACATCATTCATTTCTAACCTTCATTAACCACATTCTGATAATTTTTAATAGGAAATAGGAATCCAAAATTCTATGGTTAAGACCGTCAAAACTGATCTGTTCCTAGTTTCAAAGTATCAACGTCTACGGTTACCGAAACCTTAAATATAAAATGTTATCCACTTCGAAGTTTCAAACTAGGAATTTAGTCAAGTTCTGTGATTCACAGATTCCTAAGCAAAATTATGCGAGTATATATCAGCAAGTTTAAGCTTAGGAATTCGTGCATTAACGTTTGCAATTTACAACTCTATTTTTCACATCCAGATGTAGCAGGAATTATACATACAATTCTCATTGAAGCTTACGCAAAGGTATGTGTAGGAGAAGGGACAGATTTCAGATCAATCTAGAAGTCGCGTGTTGCTTATTTAAACAACAAACTCGTCAAACAACACCGCTCCGACATGGGTCTTTGATCAATTTCTCTAGCAGTCACCATAGGTAGAGCTTCACAGAGCCATTATACATCACCGTTAACACATGAACACTCGAACTGACTAATAAACCCGTAGGAAGATCCGTACTCTTTATCCCAACCACATCCACTGAGTGAAGCCCTTCATGAGGGCCCACGAGTATGCAAAATGTATCATGACAGGCGTCACTCTTTTTCTTCTAAACATTTGTCCTCTATACGTCCCTATCCCTGCATACATCTTTTGTTTCCTTTATATCCATAAATCTTTCCATGCAAGCTTCCGTGTTTTTACGACTCGTTATATCTCTTCGCTTTAGAGCCTGACTCACACATTCCAATCATTCTTTCTGCAGTCTACCTCTGGGTGCGCTACCGTTTACTTTACCTTAATACACTTGCTTCGTTGAACGTTCCTCATTCATTTTCTCAACATGACCAAACAATCTAAGCAAATTTCCTTCACTCTTGTCTGTTAATGTTTCTTCTACACCACATCAGCGTTTGACCGCAAATATATCGCAGGATTGTATGCCAACGACGTTCACTTTCCTCCTATCCTTTTCTCAATACGTCCAGGTCTCGCTATTATACACCACAGTGGGTGCAAGCACAGAATTATACATTGCAATTTTAGCTTTATTCGTTACATTTTTACATCTAGTGATAGTTCGCACACTGTTGATAATCTTCCTTTCCTCGCTTATATGTCTGAACATCTCTGAATCTATCTTTCCGATAGCAGTAAATGAACCTCCAAGATACAAGAAATCATCAACTTGTTCTTTCCTCTTTTCGTTTCAGGCAATGTTGCGTACTGTTTTCTCACCCCTTCTTTTAGACACAATAATTCTTGTTTTATTCATGTTAATCTTAAGACACATTCTCTCTATACTGGTATCAGGGTTGGTGATCATTCTCTGCAAATCATCGACTGATTCTGCTGTAACACTCTCATCATCTGCAAACGCATGTCCACGCACTTTCACTGTTCCGACATAAACACCTTTTCGTCTAAGAGAGTTATTTTTAGACATTTATCCATGTATATATTGAACATCCAGGAGGATATAATGCAGCCTTGCCCAATGTCCTGCGTCCCATGACCTTCCCAACAAATATTTTGGTAAATATTTTGCCCACGGTACTTACTAGGATAATTGCTCTGTGATCAGTACAGTACCTAAATCACCCTTTTATGTAGAGTGGAATGATAATCGCCTTTCTCCAATCATTTGGACTCCACCGTTCTTAGCACACAATCACAAATTTACTCAGCTACACAAACAAATATCCGCCACCGCTCTTAAGCATTTCAGCAGTGATATTATCCACGCCAATAGCCTTACCATTCCTTAGTTCCCTAATTACGGATATACGAGTAATGTCGCGAATATCGATTCTACTTTCGCCACTTATAACGGAATTATCCAACGTATATTCCTTTGTGTCACACTTATTATGCTCCATAGCATTACCTTCATACAGTTTCTTTAAAAAATCACTCACTCATATAGTCTTTTACTTTGTCCGTACCCCATATTATTTCACCATTTCACCATCAGCATTCTTAACTCCGACTAACTCAGTGCATTGCACACCAACCCAGTCATTCATATCTCCGAGTATGATGATTCTTTACTCAGGCTCACAAGTACCTATGATATCATTAAATGAGACCGAGGAGGAATTTTTTACGTCACTACTGTCACCATCAACTGGAGCGTAGAACGCCCTAATGAAAAGGCTTCTGATTTCCACAGCGAACCTCCCATAAATTTCCAAAGATTCCATAAATTTCCGAAACTCTTCATTAATTTCCGGCAGTTTCCAAAAATCATGGGTTTTCCTTAATTTCCATGAATTTCCGAACGAAGGGTCTGAAAAAGGAATTACAGAAGTTAAGTATAAATTCGCACGTCTTTCTTTCGTTTTTGAAACATCAGTCGGAAAAAATAGGTCTTACGATGGTGCCTTTCTGTCTGTTGTCATTGTCGCCTTTATACTGAACAACTCTTGAAAAACTAGTCAAATTGGATTGTGACTTGGCATACGTTTTTTGGGACCAAAAAGAAAGATCGAGTTCGTTAACCAGCCATTTGACCCACGGTTCTGGTTTCGTCCATATGAAATGGTATTTAAGAAATCAAAAACTCCACTTTCTAGCCAAATTATACGAGATAAAAAAAAATGAAGCGAAATTGTTCATCGTAAAAATTTCTGCAGATTTACTTATAACTATTATTTTGATGAGACGCATAGTCTATTTTTAATCGTGAAGTGTTATTAAAAAAATTCACTTACCAGCAAAACCATACGAGATACGAAGAAAATCATGAAAAATAAAGCTGTTCACCTTAAAAATACCTTAAAGCTTGTTGAAGACTATTTTTTGATAAGACGCATAGTTTTTTATTTTAATCGTGGAAAATGTCACTAAAAATAAAAATTTCACTTCCTGTCAAAACTATACGAGATATGGAAAAAAATGTTGGAAAACCAAGTTGTTCCTTTCAAAAAGATCGACAAACTGGCTTGAAACTATTTTTTGAGGGGAAACGCGTGGTTTTAATCGTGAAAAATGTTATTGAAAATAATAAATTAAATTTTTCGGTCAAAATATACAAGATTCAAAAAAATGCTGCTGAATACAATTGTTTATCTGAAGAAGATCTATAAACATCCACGCAAGCATTTTCTAATTCAACGCATAGTTTTTGTTTTAATAGTAAACAATGACATAAAAAATTAACAATTCAAATTTTCGGGAAAATAACACAAGATATAACAAAATGTTCAATGACAAAATTCATAAAGAAAAAAGGTTTACAAATTTCTCATTGACCATTTTTCAATCAGATGGGTAGTTTTCATTTTGATCGTGAAAATATAGTATTAAAAAGGAAAAATTAAAATTTATGGGGAAACGACACAAAATGAAATAAAATGTTTTACGACATAATTTTTCACCTAAAACTGAAGTCCCGTTAATTAATTAAACTTTCGCTCCATCAAATTTGAAATTTAAAAGAATAAATAAATGCACTAATCTAATTTATAAGCGATTAACATGGTTAATTATACAAATTAAGGTACAGATTATTACAACAGCAATATATTATAATACAGTTCAACGTATTATAGAAGATTTCGCGTTTTGGACAGACTTTATTCGAGTGCAAAGCGTGAGACACGTGATGAGAATGTATTCGTTGAAGCCGAAGGAGTTTTAACATAAGAGAATTCAAAATCACCAAATTACAGTCGTCAATAGTTAAATTTTTAATTTAAGAAGATTCCTGCGTAAATTTGGGGAAAATACATAGACCAAGCGCTCACAAAGATGTCGAAGAAAAAGAAGAGGAAGCCTTTAACATTCGAAGAGCAATATGAGTTTGTGAACAAAGTGAAATAAGGTACCTTAAAACAGTTTATTTAACAGAAATACGGTACCGCTGATACAACGCACAAGGATGTGAAAGATCGCGAATTTCATTTGAGGAATAAGGTTAAAAGTTATGAGGATGTGAGGAAGAAATCGTCGCAAACAAGTGCTAATATGGTTTTGGATGCTGCTGGGTTAGAATATTTCAAGCAAGTGAGAGACAGATTGGATTCTGCTGGGTTAGAATAGTTTAAACAAGTGAGAGACAGAGGTGATCCAATATCCAGGCCGATCTTTAAAGAGAAAGCTCTCATTTCAAATGAGAAACTGAACGGCAGAATGTTCGAAATCAATATATTTCAAAATTATTTTCAGTTTTTTTCAGAAAACACAACACAAACAAACACAAGTTGTTTTTTTTTTTAGACGCGAGAGTCAACAGATTGAGCACCATGTTTTGAATTAAAGTGGAATTGCCACTTTTTGCTGGATCACTTTATCCCTTGTACCTACACAGTTTATCTGCCTTCGTGGGCGAAAGACTGGAACACCAATTTCCTTCGCCCATACAGAATCGGTTTATCGACTACTTATGTCGTCATCGCTTTCAAGGAAAGTGTTCTCAGCCGTGGAAGCCTGGAGCAATAAATATAACCATAAAGCCCAAGCGTAAAACCGACGCCACCGTGTTTCTGGTATACCTTCATTGGCACGTACGTTGAAAAGATATACAGCGTCTCAAAAAAGGCGCCAAACGACTAACGTGCTACCTACGAACTCCATCAGTTTAGGAAAAAAATCTTTATAGGATCTCCGGAACGAAAAATGGAATATAAGTTTTCGCAAGGGAAATCCCAGCCGCTCATGAATTTCCTTCGTAGTAAATACCTTTTTTTATGAAGAAACGCTTTTACAAAACGTTCTTAGGAGAAAACACTTTCATTATGCAGTATTTTTTTTTATGCTGGATAATAAATATCTCTTTATTAATATTGTTTCAAATATTAAACAGGTGCATCACCTTATGGTTGTAAGTCTGTGAGCAAGAATGAACAGTTTGAACTGCTCAATATTTTGAAACATTTTCAAAAAAGAAAAAATAATTAATTTTCCATGACCAGTTCAAAAATCTGATTTTTAAGAGTTGCGTTTGACACATTATTTTCTGAATAGGGTGTATCGAGAAAAGACACTCCCCTAAAGATTCATGAAAAAAAATTTCGTCTGTCCACGCATCGATTTTTTTGTGATTCGCGTTATAAAAAAATAGCTCAAAGCAAGTAATAAAGCGGTAATGTTACAACAACATTTTTTGCCCCTCCCAAGTCACAATGAGATTTTAAAAAATTGTAATAAATCGATATTCTCGCTATTTTCTTACAGTTACAGTAAATTTCTAGACTATTTGACCATATACTGTGTAATAATAACACAGTTTCAAATGTTCAATATTTTAGAACCCTTTTTGAATGAGAAAGAATTTAATTTTCCATGCCTAGTTCAAAAATTTCATTTTTAAGACTTGCGTTTGACATATTATTTTCTGAATAGGACGTTCAAAAAAAAAGCTCGAGGTTCTAATAGCGATGAAAATTTATTTTTGCAGTTGAAAACACTCCCCTAAAGTTTTAAGAAAAAAATTTTTCTCTGTCTCCGCATCGTTGATGTAGCTGAAAATTACAAAAAAAGACACACCTCTTAAAAGTTAATTTTTTTCTGTGATTTATAGTATAAAAAGAATAGCTCAAAGCAAGTAATGACGCTTCAATGTCAAAAAAGTATTTTTTGCCTTTCTTGAGTGACTTTGAGATTTCGAAAAATTTGAAAAAAATCAACTTTTTCGCTATTTTCTTAGAGTTACGGTAAATTTCTCGACTATTTGACCATATATTGTGTGGTAATAATACAGTTCTGAATGGACAATATTTTGGAACCCTTTTCAATAAAAAAAATTTAATTTTCCATGTCTAGTTCAAAAATCTCAATTTTAAGACTTGCATTTCACACATTATTTTCTGCAAAGGGCGTATTGAAAAAAAGTTCGTTTCTCAAAGTTCTAATAGCGATGAAAACTTTCATTTGGAAGTCAAAAAAACTCCCCTAAAGCTCCATAAAAGAAATTGCATTCAGTCTCCGCATCGTAGATATACCTAAAAATCACAATAAAATACACACTTCTCAAAATTTGAAAAAGGATTTTCTTTTTGAGATATGAATTATAAAAATAGCTCTAAGTTAGTAATAAATCGATAATGTCATATCAATATTTTTCACCCTTCCTGAGTGACTTTGAAATTTAAAAAAATCCACTATTTCGCTATTTTCTTAAAATTACGCTAAATTTCTCGACTATTCTACCATATAATGTGTAATGATAAAACAGTTCGAAATGTTCAATATTTTTGAACCTCTTTAGATAAAAAATAATTTAAGTTCCTATGACTGGTTGAAAAATCTCATTTTCAAGACTTGCGTTTGACATATTACTTTCTGAAAAGGACGCATCGAAGAAAAAGCTCATAGTTCTAATAGCGATAAAAATTTTGTTTGGGAGTTTAAGACACTCCCCTAAAGTTACATGAAATGAAATTCCTCTGCCTCCGCATAGTTGACATAGCTGAAAATTACCAAAAAAAGACATACCTCTCAAAACTTGAAATTCGTTTTTTGTGATTCATATTATAAACAAAAGTAGCTCAAAGCACGCAATGAAGCGGTAATGTCATAACATTTTTTTGCCCTTCCTAAGTGACTGAGATTTCAAAAAATCGAAAAAAATAAACTTTTCCGCTATTTTCTTAAAATTTCGGTAAAATTTCTCGACTATTTGACCATATTATGTGTAATAATAATACAGTTCAAAATCTTCAATATTTGGGAACCTTTATAATTAAAAAAAATTTAATTTTCCATGTTCAGTTCAAAAATCTCATGTTTAAGACTTTTGTTTAACAGATTATTTTCTGAATAGGGCGTATAAAAAAAATGTATTGCTCGAAGCTCTAATAGAGATCAAAACTCTCTTTTGGGAGTTGAAAACCCTTCCCTTAAGTTTCATGAAAAAAAAAATTTCCTTCGTATCCGCATCGTGGATATAGGTGAAAATCACAAAAAAGACGCACTTCTTAAATTTGAAAAACAAACATTTTTCTTGAGATTTATATTATAAAAAATATCTCAAAGCAAGTAATGAAGCGATAATGTCACAATAATATTCTTTGCCCTTCCTAAGTGAATCTAATATTTAACAAAATCGACTTTTTCGCTACTTTCTTAGAGTTACGGCAAATTCCTCGACTATTCGACCGAATAATGTGTGATATACTTCAATAAAAACATATTTGTAATATTTTACAACAATAATATATGAGGAATGTTGAAGTCAAAATCATTTTTATCGGCATTAAATTACAAAAAAATATTTAAAAGTGATGTATTGCTCTTTATTTGACAATAAAATTAATTTTCGGAATATAAAATATCAGAAAAAGTATTTCGAAGCAAATGAATTTCACACCTATACAGTAAAAAATGAATCCGGAAAACTAATTTTATTGTGAAATAAAGAGCAATGTGTCACTGGTAGATGTTTTGTTGTAATTCAAAGTCAATAAAAATAATTTTAATATCAATATTATTCATTCATTATGGTTGTCACATATCGAAAATACCTTTCCCTTTGCACATGACACAGATTTCATCGTGAAATAGTTGAGAAATTTACCGTAACTCTAAGAAAGTAGCGAAAAAGTCGATTTTTTTAGGTATTTGAAAATTTCAAGGTCACTTAGGCGGTGAAAAGTATTTGAATCATCTTTTGCTACATAGGTACAGATGCACTCGCTTCAAGCTTTTTTTTTTTATAATTTGGATACCGAAAATTGATTTTTTTTAAAATGAAGAGCAATATATCACTTTTGAATATTTTCCTTCTTACTTATGGAAGTCAATAAAAATTATTTTAATGTGAACATTCCTTATATTATATTGTTGTAAAATATTAAAAATATATTTATCCCAACGTATATCACACATTATTTGGCCAAATAGTCGAGAAGTTTACCGTAACTCTAAGAAAATAGTGAAAAAAATCGATTTTTTCGATTTTTTAAAGTTTGAAAGTCACTTAAGGAGGGTAAAAATATTTTTATGAGATTATCGTTGTACAGATATGAGCCTGCTTTCTTCGAAATATTTTTTAAATAATTTACAGCTCAAAAATAAATGTTCTGTTTTCAAATTTTGAGAAGTGTGTCGTTTTTTTGTAATTTTCAGCTATACATACCATGCGGAGGAAGAAGAAATTTCTCTTATGAAACTCTGCGGGAGTGGTTTTGACTCCCAAAAGAAAGTTTTCATCGCTATTAGAACTTCGAGCAACGAAATTTTTTTTCGATGCGCCCTAAATTGAATAATTTGATTATAGAATCCAAAACTTTAAATTCAAGTTTTGAAAAATTGACCGAACTTCACTTTGCGGACGGAAAAATGAGGTTTAAAAACAATTCGAAGAAAACTTCCAAACAGAATAGAAAAATACGATTCGAAAATTTCAAATCATGAGCTTGAAAATTGAAACATTAAAAGTTTTACTTTTTCACTATTAAGCAATCTTTAATTGTGAGGCATATAATTTAAAACTTGTGTTATTAAACATTAAAAAGTTCAAATCTGAATAACAAAATTATAAATATGTCTTCTATATTGAATCATTCGAGACAGACTGTTCAACAGAATCTCGAAAAATTTATTACAATTAAAAATAAATTAAATTAAACAATGCCAGATATTGTGCGATTCAAAATGAAAGTATTAGAAATGAAAAATTAAGAATATTCTGCTAAAAAGATTTATGGAATTTTGAAAATGTCTGCTATCACCTTTTGAAACTCAATAATTATAAGCTGAAAACATTCTGTATTTATTCATTTAAATTTTGTGCGGTCAAAATGAGAGAACTGAAATTTCGATACTTTGAATATTGTATTTAATCATAAATTCAACACTCAAATTTTTTGAATGAAAAAATAAAGCATGCATGTTTCAATAGAAAAAACTACAAAAATCTTCAATTTCCGAACGTCAAAATAAAACAACTACATTTTGTCAATAGTATTAGGTTTAAATATTTTTAATTTAATTTTTGAAAGTGAAAAAAGAATTTGCGGGAACGGGAGCATTCATGATTGATGTCACGTCAGTTATACAGACAGTCCTTGACAGTGATTGGTTGTTCAGTATTTTTGAAAAAATCGTGAGTAACATTTAATTTTCCTTCAGTTTGATGAAGGAGAAAGGGTATTTCTAAGCGAATTCGAAAAATTTTGAAGAAGTTGAAATCTTAAATAATTTTCCACATTTTTCGGAAGCGTAAGTAGAAAAACGTCTATTTATAACATCCGAAAAAAATAGTCATATTTGCATGAAATATTATTAGTTGAAAGTCATCACATTCAGAAATATAATAAATTACCTGCGAATTCTTCACTTTTTTGTGCGCTCCGTATAACAGACGTCATCACAATGGCCAAAAAATTTAAATGTATTTCAAATTGTCACTTTGAACCACTTTTAAATAAGCCACAAGTATTTTAAATTGAAATAGCGCTTCCATTAATTTTATAATAATAAACTTCTTAATAAACACTCAAAAATATGTATGCAAATTATGCATGGAAACTAAAAACTTAAGACGGTCACGTTTTCAAATTTAAAAATTCAAAATTGAATAATAATCAGAACAGTGTTAAATTAAAACGATTTGAATTTTCAAATCGTTTAATTTTTATTTCTTCAATTTGAAATATTTAATTTTCGAAGCTTCCAATTCAAAGTGGCTCAATTTTGATAACTGGAAATCTACCATTTTCATTTTTACTTATAAGAATGCATGTTCTAACTTCTTCTGTATCTTAATTATTTTTCATTTCAGTTTTTTTTTAGGAAAGAACGTCAGAGAAATATTCGCTTATTCCCGGAATTCTGTTAATTTCTTTCTCTTTCACGGGTCATGACTTGTGACCACTCATTGTGGAAATAATAAAAATGAACCAGAAACGTTCTACCAAAACTCCTTCAGAATAAACCCTGAGTTAATTGCTCCTAGAAACATTAATGGCGGAACTTTATTATGTCCCTTGCTTGAAGTGCTTTAGAATGTAGAATAGTGATTATTTGCTTTGAAAAGTTTTATTATGAGAGGTTATCTAAGACTTATCGGTGGAATCTTTCTGGATATTTTATGCATGATGCAAATATATTTCTATGCTTATTTATTTTTAGGATTTGAAGCAAGATTTTGTAACAGAAAATTTGCATGCACTTTTTCAATCGTTTCATATAAAAGTTTATGATGTAAGCATTTGATAAGAGCTTATTTAAAAATGGTTGAAAATGTTTCATATAAAAGTTCATGATCTAAACATTAGACAAGAGCTTGTTTAAAACTGATTGAAAATGTTTCATATAAAAGTTTGTGATCTAAATATTTCATAAAAGCTTATTTAAAACTGTTTGAAAGTATTTCATTTAAAAGTTTTCGATCTAAACATTTGTTAAGAACTTATTTGAAACTGGTTGAAAATGTTTCATATGAAAGTTTACGATCCAAACATTTGATAAGAGCTTATTTAAAAATGGTTGAAAATGTTTCATATGAAGGTTGGTGATCTAAACATTTCATAAAAGCTTATTTAAAAATGGTTGAAAATGTTTCATATAAAAGTTTATGATCTAAACATTAGATAAGAGCTTATTTAAAACTGATTGAAAATGTTTCATATAAAAGTTGGTGATCTAAACATTTCATAAAAGCTTATTTAAAATTGTTTGAAAGTGTTCTATTTAAAAGTTTTCGATCTAAATATTTGTTAAGAACTTATTTAAAACTGGTTGAGAATGTTTCATATAAAAGTTTGTGGTCTAAACATTTGTTAATAATTAAGATTTCAAGTGCACGGACAAAAATGCAAATCCAAAATCTTCCATTGAGTACGAGAAGTCTATCAATTAATTTTCAAGTCGATTTTTTCAGGAAGAGTACTATATATTTTATATTTGGAACTAAGCATACAGTACCTTATGTAATAAAATAAGCAAACGATCATGGATTATATGAAGCAATGGTATGACAAGTCTGAGAATCAGTCCCAGAGTTTGATAGCGAAAATGAATTGCTAAACTTCTAACGTTTATTCCAATTTTTTTCGCGTTTCTAATGAGTTTAATTGCCAATATAATTCATTTTCAACAAAACAGTTGAATTTTCAAACAAAAAAGGTTTTGTGCTGAAAGGAATGAATTTCCAAGCCAAAAAGATGAAATTTGAAAAAAAATTAATTGACTTTTAACCAAATAGTTGCATTAGCAACCAGATAGTTGAACTTTTGAGCAAAAGAGATAAATTTTTTACGAAATAGTTGAATTTTTAACCAAACAGTCCAATTTTTGAACCAAAAAGACAAATTTTTTTGGAGACAGTTGAATTTTCAGCAAAGAAGTTAATTTTCAACCGAAAAAGATGACTTTTCTACCATAAGAGATAAATTTTTAATCCAAGAGGAGGAATTTTTACCAAGATAGTTGAATTTCTGACCAACAAAGGTGACTTTAACAAAAGAGACGAATTTTTAAACAAAATAGTTAAACTTTTAACCAAACAGTCCAATTTACAAGATAGAAAGACGAATTTTTTCGAAGACAGTTGAATTTTCAACGAAAAGTTATTTTCAACCGAGAAGAAATGAATATTCAACCATGAAGGATGACTGATTCGCCATGAGGGATGAATTTTTAATTCAAAAGGACGAATTAAAAAAAAAACAGTTGAATTATTGACCAACAAAGATGACTTTAACAAAAGAGACGAATTTTAAACAAAATAGTTAAACTTTCAAGCAAACAGTTCAATTTTCAAGCCAAAAAGACAAATTTTTTCGAAGACAGTTGAATTTTCAACAAAAGAGTCAATTTTCAACAGAGAAAGATGAATTTTTTATCCGAAAGGATGAATTTCTACCAAAACAGTTGAATTTTTGACCAACGAAGATGACTTCAACAAAAGTGATGAATTTTTTAACAAAATATAAACTTTTAACCAAACACTAAAAATTCCAAGCCAAGAAGACGAATTTTTCTTAACACAGTTGAATTTTCAATAAAAAGGTTCATTTTCAACTGAGAAGATTAATTTTCTAGCAAAAGACGAATTTTTCAGCAAAATAAATAAATCTTCAACTGTAAAACTTAAGTTTTTAACCAAAAAAACAATAGTTAAATCTTCATTTCGAAAAATTATATTTCACCAAAAAAGAACAAATTAGAAAAAAAACTGAATTCAACAGAAAAAGACAAATTTTCAACAAAAGAGTTAAGTTTTCGAGCTAAAGAGTCGAATGTTTCAGAAAACAGTTAACTTTTGAGCCGGAAAAGAAGATTCTTCAACAAAAAAGCTAATTCTCAATCGAAAAAGTTGAATTTTCTATCATATAATTTAATTTTCAACTAACAAAGATAAGTTTCCAACCAAAATTTTAAGAGATCTTTAAAAAAAAAATTTAACAAAGTAATTCAACTTCCAACCAAGTAGTTGAATTTTTAACCAAATTAGTAAGTTCCCACCAAATAAATGAATTTTCTATAGAGAAGACTAACGTTTTACCAAAAAGAAGAGTTTTCAACAAAAGAAATGTATTTTCAACAAAATTTGTGGTTGAATTTAATAAATAAATTTATAATAAAATATAATAAAATAAATTTAATAAAATAAATGGTTGAATTTTATACTAAAGTAGTTGAATTTTGAACAAGAAAGTTAATTTCCAACCAAGTAATTTAATTTTATACCAAATTGTTGATTTTCCAAATCAAAGAGATGAATTTTTCATAAAAATGTTCAATTTTCTACCCGAGAATGTAAATTTTCAACAAAAAAGTTAATTTACAATCAAAAACTTTAATTTTAAATCAAAATTACGAGTACTCCAACTAATACAAAATGGATTTTCTACAAAGTAGTTCAGCTTAAACCAAGTGCTGATTTTTCAATCAAGGAAGATGAATGCTCAACGAAATATGTAATAGTTGACATTTCAACCAAACAAGATTCCAATTGGGAAAGCAAAAACAGTTGAATTGAACAAAAAAAAAACAAATTTTCGAAAAAATAGTTGAATCTTCAGACATCAAGGATGAATATTTAACCAAGAAGATTAAGTTTCTACCAAAAAAAAGAATTTTCAACCAAATAGATGAATTCTCAACTAGAAAAGATCAATTTTTAATTAAAAATATCAATTATCAACCAAAAATGGAATAGTTATATTTATACTTAGAAGAAATTAACACTCAACCAAAAGAAAAACGAATTTTTCAACAAAATAGTTAAATTTTCAACTAAAGAGATGAAGTATCAAGTAAAATGACGAATCTTCAACAAAAAAATGAGTTTTCAATATTCAACCAAATAGTTGAATTTCCAACTGAAAAGATGATTTTTCAATTGAAGAAACATAAATTCTCAACAAAAAATGGAATATTAAAATTTTTGATTAAAAAAATTAATTTTCAACCGAAAGTGGTTGGATTTATTCTATTGGGTTCTGTCATTTCAGTTCGCATTTAAGCAAAAAAAAAAAAAAAACGAGAAATGGAGAAATATGAAAGTGATTTTCAAACTTATCAAGTTATTATTAAGGCTGCGTCTAGTCGTCCCGAATTTCGAAACCAAGAAGATTAAGTTCCTACCAGAAAAGAAGAATTTTCAACCAAATAGATGAAGTCTCGACTAGAAAAGATCAATTTTCAATTTAAAATATCAATTATCAACCAAAAATGGAATAGTTACATTTAAACTTGAAAGAAGTTAACACTCAACCAAAAGAAAAACGAATTTTTCAACAAAGTAGTTAAATTTTCAACTGAAGAGATGAAGTATCAACTAGAATGATGAATCTTCAACAAAAAAATGAGTTTTCAACATTCAACCAAATAGATGAATTTCCAACTGAAAAGATGATTTTTCAATTGAAGAAAAATTATGAACAAAAAATGGAATATTCAAATTTTCGATTAAAAAAATTAATTTTCAACCGAAAGTGGTTGGATTTTTTCTATTGGGTTCTATCATTTCAGTTCGCATTTGAGCAAAAAAACGAGAAAGAGAAATATGAAAGTGATTTACAAACTCAATCGCATCTCTTCTCTTTTTCTTAATGTTCATCCCGATAGGGGATTTGTAACGAGAAAAACGAATAAAATACTTATATTTCAAACATTATTTCTCTGTCCAGTGACAGGGGAGTCTTTCCGCCCCCACTAAACTTTGTGAAGGGGTAGGGATGAAAGCTGCATTATTTTTGTGATCAGTCACAGGGGCGATTTTCCACCCACCACGAAGCATTGTGAAGGGGTAGAGATCCGATATATATATTATTTATCTGACCAGTCACAGGAGTGCCTTCCCGCCCCCACATTACGTTGGAAAGGGGTAGAGATGTGACCTACATTATTTCTGTGACCAGTCACAGGGGTGATTCTTAAGCTACTTTTAGAATATTTTTTAACGATACTTTCATCATTTTTTAAAAGTTTCAGCGAATTTGTTAAAATATAAGAAAATAAAGGAAGCACGAGTACACGAACGCAGGACGGCAGCGTTATTAGTAAGTCGCTTTGACGACTGGACCACGGCGAATCACAGTATTAAGAAAATTGAAGCAGGTAGTGATTCGGCTAACAGTAATTCTTGTTTTATGTATATTTTATTTTTTCCTTCAATAATATGCGGCTGAACTCAAAAGATGTGTAAAAAATGCTAGTTATCCCGAGATTTGGGACGACTAGCCAAAAGCGCAAGAATTGCTAGTTGTCCCAAATCTCAAGATGATGAGACACTTCGTTTGAATAAGTGAAAGTTAAAGCTTAAAGGACTATACTTTCTAAAACATAACCTAACTTTTAGTTTTTTTAGTTTTTTTTTAAATTCAGTTTTATTTAGGAACGACTAGCAGTCCTGCTAATCTTTGGATAACCCTCAAGGAGTAAAATTTTAAGAATATATGTACATGATTTTCGGGACGACTAGTCAAATGGTGAAAATAGGCTTGTCGTCCCGAATTTCGGGACGCCGAGACACTTCGTATTATTAAACTGTACCGTTTCAGGGCCATCTTTCGCAAAATTCGCTAACTTTGTTACAATTTATCATTAGAAAACATACTTAAAGTCATCTAAGTTTGTAACGTTACTTCAACTGACCCTTATTTCCTTACGCTCACCCTTTTATATTGGGTCTTTTTTCCCTCAAAGATCGAAATGGAATCTATTTTCTTATGAAAATTTGTTGTGTACTGAAAAAGAGCACCAAAAAAGTTCACAATTCGAAAATAGAATTTGAGACTACCCACTCTCAAGGCTCATTAGAGACAAATGAACAATAAATGTACACAACAGGAAGAAAGAAGAGGGAGAAAGAAGAAAAAGTCAACCAAAACCATTCTCACACTCTTTCTTTTCTCCATTTTTTTATGCTACTGGGGACCCAACATGTTTCGAAGCCAACTTAGACTTTCTCATCAGGGGTCATTTATAGGTAGGTAGATAGGGGTTGGTAGGTAGATTTATAGGAAAGATTGTCATTTTTGGTGAAAAATTCATCTCCTTGACTTAAAAATTGAACTATTTGGTTAAAAGTACATTTTTTTTGGTTGAAAAATCATCTTTTTTGGTTGAAAATATTTTCTTTCTCATAATCTCACTTTTCAGGTTGAAAATCCAACTATTTTCCAAGAATTTAACTCCTTGACTTGAAAATTCAACTATTTGGTTAAAACTGCAACTGCTTAGTTGATTTTTTTAAAATTCGTCCTTTGGGTGAAAAACTCATCTTTTTTGGTAAAAATTCATATTTCTCCGTTAAAAAGAACTTTATTGTTAAAATCTCAAATTCTAAGGACTGAAAATTCAACCCTCCTCTTGAAAAATTCGTCTTTTTGTCTTGAAAATTCAACTACTTAGTTGAAAATTATCATTATTTTTTTTTAAATTCATCCTTTCCGGTAAAAAAGTCTTATTTTTGGTAAAAAATTTCATCTTCTTTGCTTGAAAATTCAACTAATTTGGTTGAAAATGAAACTGCTTCTGCTTGAACTTGGACATAACTTCCGTATTGAAAATTCAAATTTTTAAAGTTGAAAATTCAACCCTCTTCACAAAAATTGGGGCTTCTTGGCTTGAAGATTCAACAATCCGGTTGTAAATGCAATTGTTTGGTTGCAATTTTTTTTTGTTCTGAAAATTCAACTACTTGGTTGAAAATACATCTTCGTAGGTAGAAAATTAAGACTGTCAGGTTCAAAACTCATCCTTTCCTTCCTTCATCCATCCTTTTAGAGGATAATTACAAATGTAAGAATTAACTTTTGGAACCCTTTTCTTTCATAAGAAAAACCCTTCTCTTTGAGAAAAATATCATTTAATCAAGTAAAAACATTGCATTTCTTCATTTCCTCAAGTTTATTGACAATTTACGATGCATAAGGATTAATTTATTGTCAAATAGTTTTAGGAGGACAATTGTTGCTGTAAAACCTAATTTTTAGAATCTTTCTTATCTATCAAAGAATTGATTACAGGCAAAAAAAATCCGCAATTATTCGTTATTTTGAGATCTATCGTCGATGCGTGAAAGTAAGATATACATTTTCTTATATGTAACTTTTTGTGGAGAATCCAGTGATTAAACGACAACTTTTGGACCCCCTCCGAGTTTGAAAGAAAAAACATTTTCTTTCGATCCGACTTACTGCCCGTATAATTGACGTTATTTCAATTATGAAAGTTCACATTCCCGCAATTTTTTTTTTCACTTTTAAATATTAAATTGAGAAATATTTTACCTCAATATCAATTTCTTTCCTGTAAAAATAGGCTTAGTTTAAAGTCGTGCACAAAAAGCAATAATTATTTTTATTATGCATGTCAGAGAAATATAATGTTTTCACTTGATTAAATGATATTTCTCTTACAAGAAACGATTTTTTTTTAAGGAAGGGTTTCAAAAGTTAATAATAACATCTATAATTATCCTCTGAGAGCTACGCAGCAATGAAAATTCTCATACATTCTAAATTGTTATTAAATTAAAATAAATTATATTGAATCATGATTTTTGACTATTAGATGTTACTTTCATAAATGATTTATAATTTAGAAAACAGTTGACTTCTAAACCCGAGAAGATGAATTTTTAACAAAATAGATCATTTTTAACCTAGAAAGGTGAACTTTGAATGAAATAGTTGAATTAATAAAAACATTCAACCAAACAGTTGCATTTACCACCAAATAGTTGAACTTTCAAGCAAAAAGATTAAACTTTAACCAAAAGCAGTTGCATTTTCAATTCGATAGTTGAATTATCAAGACAATAAGATGAATGCCTTAGGAGACAATTAAATTTTCAAACTAAAAAGTTGAATTTTTAACAAAATAGTTATTTTCAATCAAGAAAGAATTATTTTTAACCAAATAGTGGCACTTTCAAGCAAAAAGATCAAACTTCAACCAACAGCAGTTGCATTTTCAATTCAATAGTTGAATTTTCAAGCCAAGAAGATGAATGCTTCAGAAGACAATTAAATTTTCAACCTGGAAAGTTGAATTGTTAACAAAATAATGACTTTCAACCAAGAAAGAATTATTTTTAACCAAATAGTGGCACTTTCAAGCAAAAAGATCAGACTCCAACTAAAAGCAGTTGAATTTTCAAGCCAAGAAGGTAAATGCTTCAGAAGACAATTAAATTTTCAACCTAAAAAGTTGAATTTTCAACAAAGTAGTAATTTTGAACCAAGGAATAATTATTTTTAACCAAATAGTGGCACTTTCAAGCAAAAAGATCAAACTTCAACCAAAAGCAGATGTATTTTCAATTCAGTACTTGAATTTGCAAACCAAGAAGACGAATGCTTCAGAAGACAATTGAATTTTCAACGTGAAAAGTTAAATTTTTAACAAAAGTGTAATTTTCAACCAAGAAAGAATTATTTTTAACCAAATAGTGAAATTTTCAAGCAAGAAGATCAAACTTCAAGCAAAAGCAGTTGCATTTTCAATTCAATAGTTGAATTTTCAAGCCAAGGAGACGAATACTTTAAAAGACAATTAAATTTTCAACCTTAACAGTTGAATTTTCAACAAAAGAGTTATTTTCAACCAAGAAAGAATTATTTACAAGCAAGTAGTTGAATTTTCAGAACAAACAAAAATTCCAACCAAACAATTCCATTTACATCCGGATTGTTGAATTTTCAAGCAAAGGAGACGAACTTTTCAAATGAGGGTTGAATTTTCAACAAAAAGTTTTTTTGAACCAAGAAAGATGAATTCTTTACCAACAAATATGACTTTTTAGCCGAAGAGAATAATTTAAAGAAAAAATAATGTAAATTCATTCGAACATGTGAGTTCCCTTGTGAAAATACGTCCAATTGTTTTCAAATGGTTTTGCGTGAGAACAGTTCCAAAGTTATAAGTTTATATGGTTTTCTTATATATTTTGTTATTAAGTTCAAGTTTTTTTATTTGTCATTTCTACTGAAGAGCTCAAAGGGTAAGGAGGGTTAACTTTCTCAAGGATTCTTCAAGACGAGCCAGTGACATATTGAGGACAAACGAGGGTAGTACTTGAAACTTTTTAACTACTCAGTACAAAACTTATCTCAAGTTACTGGAAAAGGTATGTTTTTCTTGGTAATGGTTTTTTGTATGCTATTACTTGAGTTTGCAGAAGACACATCGTAAAGTAATTTTTAATAGTAGGCATGACGGGAATTGGATATTACTTTGAATCATAAAATTTCGAGCACTTGAAACTTTAAAATGTCCTTAGTTCAGCAGATTTGTGAAACTTTGATGCAATACGAGTATTTGCCGAAAGAGTTCAAAAGAATAAATATTATCAAGCTGAGGGTGACTGCCAAACAGTCAAACAGTCTAAAAAAATTTGTTTCTCTTTTAGTTAAGTGTTAATTTTTTTTACCTAAAAATGTAGCTATTCTATTTTTAGTTGATAATTGAAATTTTTTATTGAAAATTGATCTTTTTTAGTTGAGAATTCATCTATTTGGTTGAAAATTCGTCTTTTTTTGTTGAATTCAACTGTTTCCGATTTCAAATTAAAATCTTGTTTGGTTGAAATTTCAACTATTATTATATGTTTTGTTGAGCATTCATCTTTCCTGGTTGAAAAATCAACTACTTGGTTTAAGCTGAACTACTCTGTGAAAATCCATTTGTTATTGGTTGGGTTATTTGTAATTTTCATTTGAAATTGAATTATTTGGCTGTAAATTATTTTTTCTGTCAAAAATTAATATTTTCGGGTAGAAAATTCAACGTTTTTGTAGAAAACTCATCTTTTTGGCTTGAAAATTCAAAAATTTGGTGAAAAATCAAGCTACTTGGTTGAATATTAACCATTTTGTTGAAAAATGTCATGTTTTTGGGTGGAAAATTCAACTGTTCTGAAGGTAATTCGTCTTTTTGCCTTCAAAATTCAAAAATGACATTGTAAATTCATGTTATTTGTTGAAAACTCGTCTTTTTGGCTAGAAAATTAATCTTGCTTGTTGAAAATTCGTCTTCTTCGGTTGAACCCAGCTGGTAGATAATTCGTTTTTTTTGTTTTGTTGAAATTTCATTTTCAAACTTGAAATTTAACGATTCCAGTTTTGTTTGACAACTTATTTTTGTTAGTTGAAAATTAAAAAATTTGGTAGGAAATTCATAATTTCTGATTGAAAACTAACTTTTTTGTTGAGAATTTTCCTTTTTCGGCTTGAAAGTCGACTGTTTTCTAAAACATTCAACTCTTTAGCTCGAAAACCTAACTCTTTTGTTGAAAGTACGTCTTTTTTCGTGAAATTCAGTTGGTTGAAAATTTGTTTTTTTTATTGTTGAAATATACCTTTTGCAACTGAAAATTTTACTATTGCATTTCGGGTTGAAAACTCATGTTTTATAGATTCATTAATTTTGCTGAAAATTCGTCTTCCGCTAAAAAGTTAATTTTCTTGGATGAAAATTCATCTTTCTGGGTTGAAAATTAACTCTTTTGTTGGAAATTCAACTGTCTTCAAAAAAATTCGTCTTTCTGGCTTGAAAATTGGACTGTTTGGTTAAAAGTTTAAATATTTTGTTGAAAATTCGTCTCTTCTGTTGAACTTATCTTTGCTGGTCGAAAATTCAACTGTATTGGTAAAAATTCGTCCTTTTCAAAAAATTTGTCTCTTTGGCTTGAAAGTTCAACTGTTTGGTTAAAAGTTTAACTGCTTTGTTGCAAATTCGTCTCTTTTGTTAAAGTCATCTTTGTTGGTCGAAAATTCAACTGTTTTGGTAAAAATTCGTCCTTTTGGATTGAAGATTCATCTTTTATGGTAGGAAAGTCATCTTTCGTGGTTGAAAATTCATCTTTCTCATTTGAAAATTAACTTTTTGGTTAAAAATTCAACTGTCTTCGAAGAAATTCGTCTTTTTGGCTTAAAAATTGAACTGTTTACTTAAAAGTTTAAATATTCTTTTGAAAATTCGTCTCTTTTGTTAACGTCTTCTTCGTTGGTCGAAAATTCAACTGTTTTTGTGAAAATTCGTTCTTTTGGGTTAAGAATTCATCTTTTATGGTAGAAAATTAATCTTCTTGGATGAAAATTCATCCTTCTCGGCTGAAAATGAACCTTTTTATTGATAATTCAACTTTCTTCGAAAAAATTCTACTTTTTGGCTTGAAAGCCTGTTTGATCAAAAGTTTAATTATTTTGTGGTAAATGCGTCTTCTTTGTTAAAGTCATCTTTGTTTTTTTTCGGAATCTTTGTTGTTTCTTGTTGGTCATCTTTGTTGGCCGAAAATTCGGCTGTTTTTGGTAAGAATTCGTGCGTCTGGATTGCAAATCCATCTTTCTAGGTTAAAAATGAACTTTTTTGTCAAAAATTCAACGATCTTCGAATAACTTCGTCTCTTTGGCTTGAAAATTGATCTGTTTGCTTAAAATTTTAAATGATCTTTTGAAAATTCGTCTCTTTTGTTAACGTGACCTTTGTTGGTCGAAAATTCAACTGTTTTGGTAAAAATTCGTCCTTTTGGATTGAAAATTCATCTTTTATTGTAGAAAAGTCATCTTTATTGGTTGAAAATTCATTTTT
>JAUMHM010000049.1:17218182-17234487 GCA_032362435.1 Melikaiella ostensackeni
TGATGTCTGGAGTGCGTGTCATACTCATAAATCCACGTCTCGTCACCAGTAATTATCCGTTTGATGAATGATGGGTCAGAGTCGACCTTGGAAAGCATGTCTTTTGCGACATCAACGCAATCCCTTTTTTGCATGAAATTCAGATCTTTCGGCACCAGCGTTGCAGCGAAACGTCTGAGGCCCAAATCATTAACCAAAATGTCTTGAGCAACACAACAAAAAAAGAAGAATTGAAATCGGCTGAACGAGAGCGCTACACGGTGACGAGTCCTAAAACTTTTTGATCAAGGTGGTACTATAAAAAGGAAATGACAGATGTATCATCTACTTTGAACCGAATAAACTCGTCTGATGGAAAGTTTACTATGCTAGCTGCAGCTATATGTCGAGCGAATGATGAAAACGTAAATGAAGGAAAATTATCACGTTCAACAATACGTCGATATCGTTCAGCTCATCACAACAAAATTGCAAACGAAATTCAATAAGAATTTTCAGAAGCCGAGAAACTTCATCTTCAAGTTCATTGAGATGGCAAGCAGATGGAAGACAGCGTAAATGAAGAAAACACTAAATTACGAACTTCCAGTTGTTGTCACTGGTTACGAACCCGAAGAAATTCTAGAAATTCTGAAACTGACTTCTGGGACAGGTGAATGTATCGCAGATGCTTTTTTAAATCTTTTAATTGTGTGGAAAATTATCAACGACATAATTGGAATGTGTTTTGAAACTACCGCTTCTAACACGGGAGTAAGTAATGGTGCATGCTATCTTGTGGAAAAATTGATTGGCAGGAATTTGCTTCACTTTGCATGCCCTCATCACATCCACGAACTGATAGTGGGTGGTGTTTTCACATCATTGTTTGGTCCGTCTAATGATCTAAATATTCCTATTTTTATGAGTCAAAATTTTTGGACAAAAATAAATAAAGACTAATTTAGACCTGTAACCGATTCCCGAATGAATTTACCTTTTGTACAAAAACTCAGAAAAAACGTCATACAATTCCTTTAGAATATTCTACAATGAAAAGAAAAGTCTTATCTACCACGAGATGATTATAAAGAGTTGATAGAGCTTTGTCTGCTAGTGTTAGGTGCTTCAGTTGGAAAGAAGAAGTATTGGTTCAACATTCCTGGTGCTTACCACTCAGCTCGTTGGATAGCAAAAGTGTTCTCTTGCTGAAAAATTGATCTTTTTCGTGATAATTTTTCTCTGACTGCCAAAGAAATAAGAAATTCTACAGAATTTTCTATGTTTGCATCTCTTATCTATGTGAAAGCCTGGTTATCGTGTTCGAAAATAAGCGATGCCCCGCTAACAATCTGCTCTTATTCCGACAGCTGAAGAAATACGCAAGTGTCGAAAAATTCGTCTCAGACATAGGCTGTAATGAAATTTTAAAATCACTTATGGTATCTTGATTCAGAATTAGTCTCGTTCTCTTTGCTTTCTAATGAAGTAACTATTGAAGACAGACGGAAATTAGCAAAACACTTAAAACTTTTCGAAGGAAATTGGACTACAGAATTGAAATTGAAAATTATAAAGGATAAGAAAACAAAGCATTTCATGATTTTGTAGATTCGTCCTCTGTCCCAGCTTTGTGATACCTTTGTCGTGATGGTACTGATTACATTTTGAATTCGGACCCTCAAACTTGAACCACATGTGAAAGACTCTAGCAGCTGAATAGAAAGATCGACTCTTACAAAGTTGTCAATGATGTCGCTGTGCAATCTGTAGCTCTCACGTCAACCTTAAATGAGGCAATTACGAAGACAGAAGCAGAAAAGCAAAATCAAATTCATGTAGTGGAAGACAACAGCAAACGAATTACCAATTTAACTAAGAAAAATTTGGGTCTTTATCGACTTCGTGTGCAATATGGTAATTATGGCATTTTTATAAGTAAGAAGTAACTAAATACAAAACAAAATTACTGCTGTTCAGTGAAATAATAATTTTTCAGCATACGAAATACTATATTATTCATTTTATATGGATAAAATATAAGTATATGTTTTAAAAAAGCATTTTTTTTGCACGACCTCTAAATATTAGTTGATTTTAATTTCCTTTTCTAAAATATTTTTTTTGTCGAAAAAAGAACAACTTAGGCCATGGTGCGCATCGGAATTCAATAATTATTTCTTTTGGATCGATGCGTTAAGGCGAAGAGAGGAATGCGAAGCGTAGGAATAAGTAAGAATAAGAGAGAAATGATGGAATAGATGAATGGAGGAATCTAAGAACATGAAACCTATGGTGAAGCAAAACTTTTAAATTTACCAATTAAAAAAGTTAGAACTTCGTTGAAATAATTAAATTTCTCTTTCTAGTAAGAATTCCTCTTTCTAGTAAGAATTCCTCTAGCATGGGTTCATTTCTCAGACGTAGCTTTGAAACTCACATTTGTCATCTTTCTTGTATAAAATGCATGAAAGTGCACTCTAGCAGGTGAAATAGTTTAGTGATTGTCCTCAGGAAGATTAGAAACGCAAGAGCGTGTTCGATAAAGGTCGTATTTAACTTCCTCTTGATCAGCCATGCGAATATTCCTAATCGGCTCTTCACGTAAACACTTGGAAACAGAACGCAAAACTTTCAATCGATATCTTGATTCGAGACTGTGCTATATACCACGCGAGGCAGACGCCGGGGGTTGGAGGCGTGCATTATTCCTACAGTCTAATGGCTGGAATTTATTAGGCGATAAGTTACTTTGGGTACCTACTCGACGCGTCACGAGAGAGTTAAGAGGACGGTGGACATTTCGCCCTTGTCACACTGAGCAGCAATTATCACTATACTCCACAGTTAATTCACTCAAAAGAGCGTTGCTTGATTTACACAAAGCCGGAAATTGAAAAAAAGTCATTTTGATGCTTGCTTCTCTTCACTTCTCTCTCCCTCTCATCGCTCCAACTCAGTTACGCTTCTCTCGATATATACCATATTCACTCATATCTCTCTCATCGCTCCCGCTACGCTTTGTACGGCATGATGAAATAATATTTGAAATCTTTTGAAATCGCAAAAGATTTCTTAAAATGTTTGTCAAATCTTTGAAATCTTTGAATCACTTGAAATCTTTATGAAATCTTTCTGAAATCTTTGACATTTTATGAATTTTGTGAATTCTTTGATTTATGTAAGATTTTATGTAGTTAAATTTAACGTTTATCGAAGTTGTTTACACATGAATATGTCTTGGATCGTATCTCAGGATGCATGTACCATTTTTTTAACAGTAAATGTCAGTTTCAACTTAATACCGAAATTGGATCAAAATTATAAGCAACGCTTTCATACAGATTTCGGATTTTTCATTTGATCAGTAAATTGCACATCAGAATGATCCGATTCTCGAGATCAATTGCCTATAATAAATTTTCATAAGTTCCCGAGTGTCACTTGTTATGACATGAGCAAATCATGACTGATTAAATGCACATTAAAACCTGAAAATTCAAAAAAATTCAGTTTTTTTTTTAATTTTAAGGTTTCGACGAATACTTGAACTACGTAAATGTGATGAAACACTCATTGCAGGTGAAATGTTTCCCCTAACCCTGAAATTAAAAAGTCCTCGGAAGTTGCAGATCTTCTAGAGGTGAAAGTTGGAACTGGATAAATCTACAGAAACACTTTTAGGAAGAAGAAAGTTAGTTTCCAGAGTTGAATGTTTGTTTCTTTTTGCTTTGAAATTTAATTAAATTGTTGAAAATTGAAATTTCAGTTCAAAATTCATATTCATGGGTTGAAAATTCTACTGTTTTGTAGAAAATTCGCTTTTTGGGTCGAAAATTCAAGTATTTTGATAAAAAATTCAACTCATTGATTAGAACTTAAAATTGTAGTTCAAAATTCATGTTAAAGATTCATCATTTAGTTGGAAGTTGTTTTTTTTTATTTGAAAAATTCATCATTATATTTTTGGTTAAGTAATATTTCTTTTTGTACAAAATGGTATTAATTGGTTGAGAATTTATATATTTTGCTAAAAATCCGATAGTTTTGTTAGAAAGTCATTCTTTTTGGTAGAAAATTCAATTATTTGGTTGAATATTCAACAATTTCGTTGAATATCATTTATTTGTTCAAAATCCAACTGTTTTGTGGAAAATGCGTCTTTCTTTCTGAAAATATAACTATTTTTGGATGAAAATTAATTATTATTGGTTGAAAAGTCTACTTTTATATTTAATGCTGCGAATTCGTTTATGTGTTAAAAAATTTCATTGTTTGGTTGAAAATTCAATACAATTATTAGAAAGCCATTCATTTTGGTAAAAAATTCAACTATTCTGTCAGAAAATTTAACTATTTTGGTAGATCATTCAACTACTTGGTCGAAAATCAACATTTTAGTTCAAAATTCAAACCTATTCATGGGTTGGAAATTAAAATTTTTTGTGGGAAATTGGTCTTTCGGGGTCGAAATTGAACAATTTAGTTCGATATTAAACTTTTAGTTAAAAGTTCATATTGATGGGTCGAAAATTCAGCTACTTTAATAGAAAATTCAACCAAATGGTTAAAAATTAACTTTTTAGCCAAAAATTCATATTTATGGGTTAAAAATTGAACTGTTTTGTAGAAAAATTGCCTTTAATCCTCAAAAATTCAATAATTTGCGTCACATTTTTTTCTCTCCTGACTGAAAAATCTTTCTTAGTTGAAAATTCAAATCTTTTGCTGAAAATTCGTCTTTTTGGTTTGAAAATTCATCCCTTTTGGTAGAAATTCAATCTTTTTTTTTTAAAAATGCCATTGTTTGCTTGAAAATTAGTATGTTTGTAAGGTCAATATAAATGAAAGTTGGACTTTTTCGTTGACTTTTTTTTTGGTTAAAGGTTCATCATTTTAGTTGAAAATTTAACTCTTTTGTTGAAAATCTAACTATTTGTAGTAGAAAATTGTTTATTTTTGGTTTGAGAGGTTATTATCATATTTTTGCTCGAGAATTCATCTTTTCTTCTAAATATTATGGTTTGGTCGAAAATTCAACTATATTGTTGAATATTCAACAATTTTTTGAAAAAGTAACTTTTTTGTTAGAAAATTCAACAGTTTTGTTAAAATTCGTCTTTTTGGGTCAAAAGTTTAACTATTTTGGTAGAAGATTCAACTATTTGGTTTAAAATTAACCTTTTAGTTAAAAGTTCATATTTGTGGGTAGAAAATTCAACTGTTTTGTAGAAAATTCGCCTTTTTGGCTTAAAAACTCAACAATTTGGTTGATTTTTTTTCTCTCTTGAATGAGAAATCTTTCTTAGTTGAGAATGCGACTCTTTTCTTGAAAAGCCGTCTTTATGGAAAATCCATCTCTTTTAGTAGAAATTTCATCTTTTCTGTTTGAATATGAGAATGTTTAGTTGAAGACTAATATGTTTGTAAGGTTGGTATGGACGAAAATTGAATTCCTTTGTTGAAAATTCTTTTTTTGGGTTAAAAGATTCATCATTTTAGTTATAAGTTGTTTCTTTTTATTTGGAAAATTCATGATTATATTTTTGGTTGACTGATCATCTTTTTTGGTTCAGAATGGTATTATGTGGATGATAATTTAATTGTTTTCTTGAAAATTGGACAATTTTGGAAAGTCATTCTTTTTGATTAAAAGTTCAATTGTCTTCTAAAAAATCGTCTTTTTAGCATGAAAGTTCAACTATTTCCGTAGAAAATTCAATCATTTGTTCAAATATTCAACAATTCTGTTATAAAGTCATTTCGTGGTTGAAAATCCATCTGTTTCATGAAAATTTCATTTTTTTGTTGAAAATATAACTATTTTTGGTTGAAAATTCAACACTTTAGTTGGATATTTTTTTTAGATGAAAATTCAACTTTCTGTTCGGAAATTGTTTTTGTTTTGGAAGAAAATTAATTTACTGTGTTAAAAATTCAACGTTTTCTGAAACCTTTTCTGTTCATCCTAGGAAGTTGCAAATTCACCAGAGGTGGAAGTCGGAACTAGGTTAATCTGCAGAATCACTTCTGTAAAGAAAAAAATAATAATTTCCAGGTTTTCCAGGTTCAGGCTTTAATGTGCATATACAGGCGGACATGATTTGGCCGTGAAAACCCTGCTTTCGTTTTATGAATATTATGTCGGTCATGATCAACCTACGACTTTCAATAGAAAGTATAACATCTGCCACTTGATAGTTATGAATGAAGTGTTAGAATTCATTTTGGATACACAAAAGTGGATCATATTTATCTGAAGTTCATAATCAAATTGATATGAAACAATTTGATCTCTCGAGGATTACTGTGTTAGCGTTTCTTATAATTATAAAATATTAAAGCAAGAACAGTCATGAATCTTACGACACAATCGATTTCTCATAGAACCATTTCACATTAAGTATTTTGTAAGCAATTAAATCAGAAACGAACCATTTTTTTTCCCTTCTTGAGTATCGATATAATACTTTACTGCAGTCATAATAAAGGTTGTGAAACCTGGAAGTTTTATTAAGGTTGAGGATTTAGTTTACCTGCGAAGGCTCAAAAGTTTCCTTTAACTACAGAGTCTTCACTCAGAACACGAACTTATAAGTATGGGCAATAATTTTCCAAAATAGAGTGGAATAGCCTTCCTTCAATGTAGCTACAGTAATAGGATTATGTTGATACATGGAAGCAAACAAATAAAATGGAACCTCTGACAGCTGACCTTTGACCCCTGACCCTTCATACCCCACGAAAATTTTCGTTTTTATCCTTTTTTTAAATTTGGAAACATTCGTTTGCGAAGAATGAGTTTTGTATGCAGTCGACTCTTGTTCCATACATCTGCCACAATCGTGTGCCAAATCCATTTGAAGTCTTGAAAATTCTAGGCATCCAGCATTTAAAAGTTAATTCGAGTCTCCCATTCTGAATCATTTTAAATTTTGAAACAACGGAACAGGTTATTTCCTCGATGGAACAAGTTTACCTCTAGCCCTGGAGAAAAGCAATTCCGCGCAAGTTCGCATAGAAGTGTGTACGACTTATCATATAGTGTTTACGTGCTCTTCGAGCTTGGAAAAGTAATTTCTATGAAATAACCCTCGGAAAAGACTCAGCCGGGTATTTACGCTTTTTTTCGTTCTATTGTAGAAATAAATTATTTCTGGGAATATCCTAGAACAAGATTGGAACTATTCTCCGAGCGTGGGCCATAAATATGAATATTATACACATTGTACCTTCAGGAACTTGTGGATTATTAAAATACAGTGCCAACATTTGCGTTCTATTCATAAGCGAACAACAGACTTGGAAACAACGAAATAAAAATATTTTGCTCTAATATAAGGAGGAGCACCATTCTACTTTTGGCTCGGTGCATTTTTAATTTGAAAATTATTATTTCGCTGGACTAAAATTGAGCCAAGGTGATTTGAATATACGATACATATGAGTTTGAGTTAGTAATTTCTATCAGGTGAGGATTGAATTGTTGAGGCTTTGAAATGTTCAGAGTTGTTGAACGACGGCTAACTTTGGTACATAATGACGCTCGCACGCCATGCGGAAGTTTGCTAACAGTTTACTGGATGTTTTTTTACATAGATAACATGTACGTGAGCCAACGCTTTCGAATCACGTTTAAGTTGTAATGTCTTCCCGAGGCTGCTTATGGAAATCGGACAACCTTTTGGACGTAAATACAGTAGCTATTGTTCATTTTATCGATTCTAAAGTTATCATATACAACACAAGCGATTCATCCGGATAACTAATTTCACAAGATTTTGTCACAAATTAGAAAACTGATATGCAGACGTAAGATATGAATTTAATATAAAGATGAATTCTTTCCAAATTCCTTGGTTAAATAAGCAAATAACCCATGCAAAAAATAATCCACAGCTAATTTTTTAGGAGTATTTTATGAGCGTGTACAATGCATATTACGTAATGCGAAATACCTTCTGAACTCATAAATTTTTGTACGGACAAACTCGTGCAGTTTTGCCAATCGGCAAGTTGGGATTGCACTTTAAATATAAATGCTGGTCGAAATTATAACACTGTGTTGGCTACGTTACCACAGGCAGTAAAATACAACTCCCGTGGACAACTTAATGGTGGCTGGATGCTAATTGCATTATTCTACGATTCGCTACGGACTTTTTAAAGCATTGCAAAAAAAATACGAGTTCGTATAAGCTTTTCGGTTTTCACGAGCATTGGTATGAATCTAATCCTTCCAGTTATTGTAAGCATTTAGTGGAGAGAGTGAAGAGGCTTTATGAAGCTTCCGGTATTTTCAGTATCTCGATTCATTGTCAGCCACATGTATAAAAGTGATTCGCTTGTTCAAAATACTGGATAACGACGTTTCCAGTTTTTAAAACTGAACTTCGACAGGCAAACATGAAGTTAAAATGTTTTGTATTTTTTATTGGTATTTTCATGAGTCGTTACATTTTTATTATTTATTCTGCGGTTAGTTTTACTGTCAAAATTTCTCTTTGGAAAGTTTTGTACGAGCAAATATTCTTAAATATTCTACTAAAACGTGCGCTCAAATAAATTTTGGAAAAAGGCTCGATTCTCCGGGCCTGAGTCAATTTTTACTGAAGCATGCTCGTAACGCTTCCAAAACTCGACAGTCATCCTTCCTCTTCCCTTCCCCTGTCTAGCTTCCAGACTACATACTGAAAGCAGCAGGTTAATATCCGAGTTCCTCTTCTGACATAATTGGATTAAAATAAGTGTAATTAACCTGAGCCTTCAGATGTACGTGATAAGAACTTCCTGGAAGTTCGATTACGAGCGTCTACTAAACGTGCTGCAGCTCACGAATTAAGACGAGCTGGAGGAGAAACTTCATTTTCAAGAGTAACCCGGCGTAGAAGGAGAGAAGAGACTTTATTTTAATAATTGAGGGAAACTATGGTCCATGTCTAAGTTTCTGGCGAACCGTTAGACTTTACGACTCCCTTCAACGAAAAGCCAGTCGGAAACGATCGATCGTTCGATGGGTCGTCGTTCGATCACTTTCAACTCAACGCTGACAAATGTTACTCCGCGAAGGCATTACTCGTGAATAGTGATAAATTTCCACGAGTACTCCTTTCCACATAGACCGACTTCCAAAAGTCGAGTTCGTTACGAAAGTTCAAGCGTTGAAACTCCGAAAGACTGACTTGATCGAGCAACGATTACAGAGTCACTGACTTTCCGATTCCAATATATCATTGAAATCGACTTTTAATTTCAACATTTTAATCGATATTTACCTTACTGATCAGAGAAAATAGTCCTTAAATTATCGATCATTTATTCATTGTTTTTCAAGAGAGTCTTCTCTTGTCATACTTTTTGGTATCTTGATATCCCGTGCACAAATTTCCACACTCAGTCCCTAACTAGATTTCTTTATGAAAGAGCGTACTGCATTTGACACAACATAATTGTTCTTAGTAAGCAAAGCAACGACTTTTTTGCATTTCATTTATATTCACGCAGCTTGAAATAGAAGATGCAAAAATTATATTATGCACTATTTATAATGATAATGACTACCACTTTTACTATGGGAATGCAGAGCAGATGAACGCGGTTTTCTTGTCGTTTGGATTGTTTTGCTTCCCAGTAGAACAAGTCGGGTGCAGTCAGACGTATCATATTCCAGACGAATGAAGACATTGAAAAAAATGGAGGCAATGGCACTGAAGCGTTTTCACGAACTCCGCAAAAAGCTGCTCGACGAATGAACATGGGAACTTCGAAGACGAGAAATATGATATATTTCGTAATTCTTCTCTCTTCCTACTTGAACCCCATAAAATTACGCCCAACCCCCGTCTTAGGTTTCATATACATATTTTATACCTATTTCTTTTCAGGGTCGTTTGGTAGAATGTAATTTTACTTCTGAAAGATCAAAATAAAATCTTTTTTCTTATGACAATTTTTTGTGTGCTGAAAAAGAACACTCAAAAAGTTCACGATTCAAAAATAGACTTTAAAATTTCCTGTTTTTTCGGCTCATTAGAGACGGATGTACAATAAATGTACACAACAGGAAGAAAAAAGAGGAAGAAAAGAGAAAAAGTCAATAAAAAGCATTCTCGCACTCTCTCTTTTCTTCGACTTTTTAATAGTACTGGGGACCCAACATGTTTCGAAGCCAATTTAGACTTCCTCATTAGGGGTAATTTATAGGATAACTACAGTCATCGATAATGAAATATATAATAATGGTGTATATGTATGTGATCAAGTGAATTGGAGCATCAACCACTCTGTTAAATTTTTCTTCGACCATTGTATCATTAATGAAATTGTTCTTATCAAGCTAATTATTTTGGTCATACGGTCTAATGAAACAGTTCATATGTCAATGATTCGATGTTTATTTGTCAAAATTCTATATCTCGAGGTACGTTTCAACCTTATATCTGTAGGTCATCTTCAAGGGTACGTGTAACCTATATAAATAATTTACAGTATATAGCTTGGTACAATTTTCTTAAAAATGAAAATAAAAAAACTAAGAATATTAACTTGTTTTACCTGTATTGATAATTTGGAAATGTAAAACATTCCAATATTTCCATCAATTCAAAAGAAACACATATTGGAGTAAGAAATCGGTCATTTCTGAAAATAACGATATTTAAGAGAAATCAAGTTATCAATTATGAATCTGAATAAATCCGTAGAACAAACAAATGAAAAATTTTTTTCCTTTAAAACTGGAAACCCTCAATTTTGAAGAGGCTTCAATATTACGAATTTAACTACATTTAAAAAAATAAAAACTGACGAAGTCTTTTATTTTGGAAGGACAAACATAGACTGACGAAACCATTAGAAATAATGTCAAATTTGTATGAGTAATTAAGAAAGCCGGATACTAAAGTGAAATCTCCAGTAGGAAAGCGTGCCAAAATTGAATTTGGAATTGATTGAGTCATTATAAAATGTTGTGAGACAAATTTTTATATATTTTTATAATATTTTTACAAAATTCTTTGATATATTTTTATCAATGTTTAATATTTCAGTCTTTAAATTGATGGAAATTTTATTGTATTTATTTATGATAATAGATTCAATAATTATTCTTTTATAAGTATTATTTTCATGAGCTGAAATTTCATATACTATACCAGATAAGTTATGTTTACTATCTTGATCTTTATTTTTAAACGAAAGAAGATTACCAAGTGTGTAATTGTTTGTAAAATGAACATTAATATTATATTTTCTTAAGGAACACCTAAGACGCTCAGATAAACCTTCAACATATGGTAAAGAGACTCTAAGATCAGTTTTTTTCTAATTTTCAACCCATTTGTTTTTCTTTGAAGAACTATTATATATTTCATGAATTCTTTCTTTTATGATTTTATTTATTAGTTGAAGTGGGTAATTATTTTGTCTTAAAGTTATTTTTAGTTGATCTGAATTTTCTCTTCTAAATTTAATGTCACTTAATTTTATGCATCTGTCGATTAGACCTTTCATTAAACCTATTTTTTGACAAAATAAATGATGTGAATAATAATTTAAATAACGTCCTGACCAGGAAGGTTTTATGTACCAACTAGTAATTAAGTTTCCTTCAGAAGTTTTAATAATTGATAAATCTAAATATGCAATAGAATTATTTGTTTCTTCTTCTATAGTAAATTCAATCGACTCCTCCATATTGTTGAAAGTCTTTATGAATTCATCTATTTTTTCAGATGGAACAATAGCTAGGATATCGTCTACATATCGTTTGTGAAGAATAGGGGTGAAACTTAAATTATCAAGTGCCCTTTTTTCAATATCTTCCATTACCAAGTTTGATACAATAGGAGATAATGGAGAGCCCATTGGGCATCCTGAAATCTCCTCATAAAATTTATTGTTGAAAGAAAAAACTGTATTATTTAAAACAGTTCTAGTGGCAATTAGGAATTCATTTTTTGTTATTTTTGATTAATTGTGATTTAAATTTAATTTTTCTTCGATACAATTTAAAGCAAGGTCCAATGGAATACTATCAAACATCGATACTACATCTAGTGAAACTATAGAGTGTGAGTCAGGAACTTTGATATTTTTAAGTTTTTCCTTCAAGTCCCAACTATTCTTTACGGATGTGTGAGTTTTTCCAGAAACTGGTTTCAAGCAATTTGAAATGTATTTAGCTAAATTGTAAGTAGGAGAACCTACTGCAGAAACAATCAAACGCCATTTTAAATCAGGTTTATGAACTTTTGGGAGAGCATATGCTTTAGAAACAACACTACTGTGTATTTTCAATCTATGAGACATTTTTTCATTTATAAATCTTTTTTTCCCATCTAATAGCAATATCATTAAATTTTTTCAAGGGTAGGAACAAGGCTAGTTTCAATATTTTTGTCAACAATGTTATTATTCAACATATTTTCAATAGTTTTTATATAATCATTTCGATTTGCTGCAACAGTTAAACTACCTTTATCAGCTTTTGAGAAAATTAATTATTTGTGTTCTCTTTGAAAATTTTCAATAGGTTCAGTGATTTTATTTGCATTATTAAATTTATTCAAATTGGATTCAAATGGGATTCATACCAATAGAACTTTGGTTAATCTATAGGAGCAACGCACTTTCCTGATTAAGTGTAGAAAAGAAGCCTTGATTCCAGCACATATTAAATACCAAACCAGCAAATGTAATCTACATAATTTAAATTATGAATTATATTCAAAAGTTGGAAATACAAAATTAAAATTTCAAAGAAATTGTTTAAATTTCGAAATTGATAATGAAAATCGACATCTTAAAGATTTAAGAAATTTATCAAATTATTTAAAAAACGGTTTATCAAATATTGTAAAGGACGTTTCAAATTTTCCATTTTTCAAATCACAAGAAATTAATCTCAATAAATTAAAATATAACAAGAGAAACAAATGTATAAAAAAGTTGGATTCATCAAAAAAGAGAAATTCAGAATAAAAAAAAAACTTATACGGAATTCAGATAAAATAAATGTTTCAAAAATGTATCTAATGTTATAATCCCAAATGAGATTGCTGAAACTTTAGCATTAGGGAATAAACACGGTATTCCTTTTATTGTAAACAAAATTCCAACAAACAGTCTAATCGCTTATATTGAAAATTGCATTAAAAATGTAGAGAATGATGAGCTAAAATTAAATATTAAGAAAACCACAAGTCAATTATTATCAAACTATCATTCTTTAAATAAATTTATCAACACAAATAAAATCACTGAACCTATTAAAAATTTTCAAGGAGAACACAAAGAATTAATTTTCTTGAGAGCTGAGAAAGGTAGTATAACTGTTGCAGCAAATCGAAATGATCACAGTAGTGTTGTTTCTAAAGTATATGCTCTCCCAAAAGTTCATTAAACTGATTCAAAATGGCGTTTAATTGTTTCTGCAGTAGGTTCTCCTACTTACAATAAATTCAGCTAAATACATTTCAAATTGTTTGAAACCAGTTTCTGGAAAAACTCACACATTTGTAAAGAATAGTTGGGACTTCAAGGAAAAACTTAAAAATATAAAAGTTCCTGATTCACACTCTATAGTTTCACTGGATATATAATAGTATCGATGTTTTATAGTATTCCATTGGACCTTGCTTCAGACTGTATCGAAGAAAAATGCAATTTAAATCATAATTTAACAAAAATCACAAAAGTGAATTCCCAATTTCCTCTAGAACGGTTTCAAATAATATAGTTTTTTCTTTCAACAATGAATTTTATAAGCAGATTTCAGAATGCCCAATGGGCTCTCATTATCTCTTATTGTATCAAACTTAGTAATGGAAGATATTGAAAAAGGGCACTTGATAAATTAAGTTTCACCCCTATTCTTTACAAACGATACGCAGACGACATTCTAGCTATTGTTCCATCTGAAAAAATAGATGAATTCATAAAGACTTCCAACAATATGGAGGAATCAATTAAATTTACTATAAAAGAAGAAACAAATAATTCTATTGCATATTTAGATTTATTAATTATTAAAACTCCTGAAGGAAACTTAATTACTAATTGGTACAAAAAACCTTCCTGGTCAGGACGTTATTTACATTATTATTCACATCATTTATTTTGTAAAAAAAAGGTTTAATAAAAGGTCTAATCGACAGATGCATAAAATTAAGTGACATTGAATTGAGGAAAGAAAACTTAGATCAACTAAAAATAACTTTAACCCAAAATAATTACCCACTTCAACTAATAAATGAAATCATAAAAGAAAGAATTCATGAAATATATAATAGTTCTTCAAAGAAAAACAAATGGGTTGAAAATTAGAAAAAAGCTGATCTTAAAGTCTCTTTACCATATGTTGAAGGTATATCTGAGCGTCTTAGGTGTTCCTTAAAAAAATATAATATTAATGTTCATTTTACAAACAATTACACACTTAGTAATCTTCCTACTTTCAAAAATAAAGATGAAGATAGTAATATAACTCATCTGGTGTAGTATATCTTATAAAATGTAATGGTTCTAATAAAGTTTATATTGGGGAATCTGGCAGGAGACTTGAAACTCGTGTAAATGAACATAAACGGGATTGTGAATTGGGCGAACAAAATACTGGTTTATCAATACATGCTTGGCAGTTTGATCATTATTTTGATTTTGAACTTAAAAATATTAAAGTTTCAGCTCATGAAAATAATACTTATAAAAGAAGAGTTATTGAATCTATTTTCATAAATGAATACAATAAAATTTCCATAAATTTAAAGACTGAAATATTAAACTTTAATAAAATATATCAGAGAATTTTGTAAAAATATTACAAAAATATATAAAAATTCGTCTTACAACATTTTATAATGACTCAATCAATTCCAATTTCAATTCAATTTTGGCGCGCTTTCTCACTGGGGATTTTACTTTAGTATCCGGCTTTCTCAATTACTTATACAAATTTCACTTTATTTCTAATGGTTTTATCAGTCTATGTTTGTCCTTCCAAAACAAAACACTTCGTTAGTTTTTATTTTTGGAAATGTAGTTAAATTCGTAATATTGAAGCCTCTTTGAAATTGAGGGTTTCAATTTTCAAAGGAAAAAAATTTCATTTATTTGTTCTATGGATTTATTTAGATTCATAATTGATGACTTGATTTCTCTTAAATATTGTTATTTTTAAAAATGACCGATTCCTTACTCCAATATGTGTTTCTTTTGAATTGATGGAAATATTGGAATGTTTTACATTTCCAAATTATCAATACAGGTAAAACAAGTTAATATTCTTAGTTTTTTTATTTTCATTTTTAAGAAAATTGTACCAAGCTATATACTGTAAATTATTTATATAGGTTACACGTACCCTTGAAGATGACCTACAGATATAAGGTTGAAACGTACCTCGAGATATAGAATTTTGACAAATAAACATCGAATCATTGACATATGAATTGACTGTTTTATTAGACCGTATGACCAAAATAATTAGTTTGATAAGAACAATTTTATTAATGATACAACGGTCGAAGAAAATTTTACAAAGTGGTTGATGCTCCAATTCACTTGATTACGTATATATAAAAGGTCAGTCACGTTCTGAGAGATCATGGGTTATTTAAACTACATCTTGAGTAAGTATGGTGTCACTCCGAGAAAATTCATGGGAAATTGGATTCATACCAATAGAACTTTGGTTAATCTAAAGGAGCAATAATTAGTTTGATAATAACAATTTCATTAATTGTGTATATGTGCATGTCAGCTTTTCTTTGCAACTAAATTTAAATATATTTATTAATTTTATTGATATTCACATTTGGAGTTACTCAAGTCGGAATATAATTTCTTATTAATATGAAATATCTGTTTTGGAAAAACATAAAAATTGCATTCTGTCCATAATTCTTTCTGTAATGCATCCAATCAAAGTTTTTACTAACTGAATGAATTCATGTGATACTATTAGACAGGAATTTCAGTAATATCTTTCATAAAATCACATTCCACTAAAAATGTTCTTCTTTCCTTCATCAATTATACTAAAAATTATTATTAGCAAAAACATGGAAGTAAGAAAAGATAAAATAATTTTTAGATATAACTTCCTGCATATCATATTCAAGATTCTGCAATCCAAAGTTTGGCAAATACATTCACCACAACATTAATTAAACAAAATCTTTAATTATTTTTAAAAGAATGTTCGTAAATTTTGTCAACTTTCATACTATGAAATTTTTGAATTATGGTAAAAATTAATAGATTTAATGCTTTCACGATGATTCATTATGATGAAAAGAGGTGTTTCGGGTTTCAATCGTGTGCAAA
>JAUMHM010000049.1:17234587-17250761 GCA_032362435.1 Melikaiella ostensackeni
TTTTAATAAATAATAAAAGTCAAATCATTTTTTATCAATAAGTAATTCCAAACATTTTGCAAATCCGGCCTATGACTAAAAGAAATATTGGAACCTGTTACGCAAATTTGCAAAACAATTTGACCACCGGAACACTGATATAATTTCGAAATACTGAAGCGCTATTTTCCTAGAAAAGTGAACGATATGCGGGGGGGAGGTAAGCCCGCCAGGCCTGTTAGTCCAGACCTGTCGTAGCGAATGGATAAGAGGAACCTTACTTCAATTATGGTTTGGGAGTCCGAGGCGAAGCCGAGGACTACAATCACACGAGTGAGAAAATGTTTTACCACCCTAGTAATGTACAATACTTTACATTAAGAGTACGGTAAAGACGTTTTTCTGAAATTTGCCGAGAAGTGGCTTCTTTCTTGCTTCAAAAATGCATCGGAAATGACTCTTTATCGAACGGTGATTGTGAGCGGCTAAAAAGTTCAAAGCGGACTATAAACTCGGACTTTGACTCGGCTGCGCCTCGTCTCCGCCTTGGCCGCAGAAACTGCCGCGTTGTAAAAAAGCATATTTCCGCCCCTCGTTACATCATTTACTATTTCGTACCGTAAAACGATACGGTAAAGTAGTCTTTACCGTACTAGTAATGTAAAGAATGTTAAAGTTGCCAATTTTCGAAATTGTGTCATGATACGACAATTTTGATAGTTTCGAAGAATTTTTAAATTTCTAAGTTTCGGAATTGAGAAGTTTTAGATGATTTCGATGTTTTCTAGCTTTTCGATTTAAATGTTGTGACCAATTTTCAAAGATTTGATAGATTTTTGATAGTCTCGAACAATTTTGGAGATCTGAAAACCAAACCCAGTTTGCAACAAAAGGTGCCAGTAACGTTTTTTTCTGGAACGTTTCCAAAACATTTGTAATTGTTTCCGAAACGTTTCTAATACCTTACAAGTTTCGGTCGGACATTTTTTTTAGGTCTGGACAGGCCTGCGGGCTTACCTCCCCTCTGCATACCGTTTACTTTTCTAGGAAAATAGCGCTTCAGTATTTCGGAATTATATGAGAGTTCCGGTGGTCAAATCGTTTTGCAAATTTGAGAAACAGGTTCCAATATTTCTTCCAGTGATAGGCCGGATTTGCAAAATGTTTGGAATTACTTATTGATAAAAAATGATTTGACTTTTATTATTTATTAAGAATGACCTGGTTACAATAATCCGCTAGTTTGACTATTTTGCAAATGAAACATTTCACTCGGAAACCTGTTCACAGCTATCACCCAAATTTGAAAAATGTTTGAAATTATTTTTGCAATCGAATTTGCAACTATTTTTTTGTAAATATTTAAGATGTTTAATTAACAATGTTCCGGAACTGAGATCACTTTGCAAACCATAATGTGTATATTATTCAATGGTATAAACTTTTGCAAACACAGAAAAAAATGTTTGTAATTTTTTTCTGGCAATGAACGCATTATAAACAAATAGAATATTGTTGAGAAAAAAAAAACCATGTCCCGAATAACTTTGTATTTTGCAAATTTCAATGAGTTCATAGGATGCTAATCGAACAACTACGAATCATTTTGCAAAGTGTTTGCAATTTTTTCCCAATAATTATAAACAAAAAACTGTTTTGTTTATAATAATAGATGTCCCGCATGTTTGCACTTTTTGCAAACTTGTCCTACGAAAGATAATCATCAAGCAAAGATATTTCTGAGTTTGCAAAATATTTCCATTTTTCTTCAACACAGGACAGTATTATTCACAAAAGTCATTGTTTAGACAATTTCCGGTCCGCGAATCATTTAGCAAAATAAAATGTGTGATTTCTATACTTTTCTACGAATAATAAGTAATGTTTCGAAATACTTGTAATTTTTTCGATTTCATTGTCTGTTTCTACTGGACTAAGTAAGCGTAGCTAGGAAATATAACCTCGGAAAAGGAACAAGTCCAAAAGTTTGGCCTTGTCAAATGCTGGAGTAAAATAGGCGTGGTAATGTAAAATGGACGTCATCAATTGTGCGCCAGGTATTAGGGTGGAGAAAGATTATATGTAGGCCCGGTCAATGACCGAGAATGGGGATGGAGTCAAGTAAAATAGGCGTGGTAAATTGTGCAAAGTAGAGTTGTCATTAAAAAAGGACGTCCAAACGATGTGGCCAATGAAAATATGCCCAATTGAGGGACGTGGACAATGGCGGTAGACGTGGAGAGGGATGGTGCTAAGGGACATAACAAAGTAACACGGTCTTGGTCAAGAGTGTGGTTAAGGTACTTTGTCAAGTAAAATAGGCGTTCTTAAACAACAGGCGTAAAGAAAGGTGTGTCCAATTGCTCTTCTCCAATGATGTGATTGAGGGGTATGTTTAATGAGAGTGGGCGTGATCAATTGAAATAGGCGTCGTAAATTGTGTAAGAAAGAAGAGTAAGAAAAAGGCGTTGTTGAGGGGCATTTCCAATGGAAGTGAGAGTGTGTAATCGAAATAGGCGTGGTCAATCCTAATTCTTAAAATAGGGACCACGAGATTTAATTACAATACATATATAGAGTTATGTAAGAATGGTTGAAAAGACAATTATTCAGGCGAGAGTAATACTTAATTACGTACAGAATAATACCTAAAGAGTGCTATATATATTTTTGAAGCCAAAACAAACTATTCACGTTCTGAAGTGGTAAGTATTGTACAAATGAAGTGTATGTGCTATACAAGTTTGAGAGGCTCCATGCAGAGCTCACTGGGTTATTGCACAATGTACGTGAAAGGAATCGTCGATTTGAAGGCAAAGATGCTGGGCGTCCATCCTCTGCCACAAATCCACCGATCATTTGCGCATTGAAGCAACCGCGATCTCTTAGCGGTTCTCCTCGAGTTCGCATGAACGCCTTGCTGCACTGTAGGGAGTCGGGACCCGATATTATTATTTCGGGTTCGTCGCCGAAATGCCGGCGGGTCGCCGCTCCGGGGGATGTAATCATAAGATTGGCTGCCCTCTTCCAGTCACGATCCTGTGGCGAAAAGCTTGAAATCCTCCAGGAAATCCTTCCTCTGAATTCTGGTTTTCTCAATGAATGTTTGTGAAAGCATTAAATATGTAGTACAATCGGGTACAACATTATCTGTGCATTCAAGATAATTTCTGGGATTGAAAAGGGCCTAGTAATGTGAAAAATAAATCATGAGAGGATAGCGAGTCGAGTTTATGTATTTGTTCATGCTCTGTATTTATAAAAAGAGAGTCAAACATCTATGAAAAAGCTATTTGCTTCGCATCAAAGAACACACAAAAATTTTTATTCTATATTGTCAATACAATGTATCTATTTACATGGAAATGTAAAATCCATTTTAGAGAAATATTGTTCTGAAATTTGAGTACAAGCAAAACGTCAAAAGTAAGTAGCGATGAGAATACCCAGCTGCTCACATCCGATAACAGCATCAATGTCAGACCTGTATCCTTAAACGGTCTTCAATGTAGAGACAGGTACACGTAGATGCTCTCGAAAAACGGTCACAACACAATCTTGCAGGACAAGGAGTTGAACGTGCTTGGACGTCTCTAGTTCTGCGGAATACGGTACAGATCCATAAGATCCTTTTGCTGGAAGTCAGATGAAAAGAAGTCTGTCAAAAAGGGCGAGCAATGCTCGTGGACACCAATAAAATTCGTGAGTAGTATTTCGCCTTTCAGTTACCTCGCCTCGCTCTTTCCGGTCCGTTGCAATCAGCAAAATGGTCAATGTGTCTTTTTCTTATCGTAGCTTTTTATTTTCCTTTCCTTATATTGAATTACATCATTAAAGTTACGTATCAAACTTGGAGTATAATTTTATGTGATATGATTAAAGGCGTTGCGCAAGTATTATATCAACTTTTAAGGAAGTTTAAATAATTTTTTTCCAGACTCTGTAGAAACTGTTCTCTACGTAAATAATCAATATATTTAAGTTTTATTATTTTAAAAAAGAAGGGGGCGAATGAGTAAACTGAGAATAATGAGTGAGATTTTTAGGACAAGTGATAGATCATAAGAAGTGGGAGACAAAATATGTGGAGGAGAATATGCGAAGAGTAAGGTTTAGATATTTTGGCCAAACTACCACAATACAATGAAAGTGAAGAAGGTTAGAAAAGGGGGATAGTGGATGAAGGGGAGGAAAAGGTGAAAGAAAAAGTATAGGAGGACAGAATGAAAAAAATTAAGGGTAGTAGAAGTAGCACCAGTAGAAGAGTTGCAGAAAGATGAAAACTAATTCTACTAATCTGAAAAAAAAGACGTGAAAGATGTTGGAGACGTGCGAAGGAGAAGAAGGATGTGAAGAAGAATTAGGTCACAATTTTTCAGCGCAATGACCATAATACAATAAAAACGAGGGAGATCAAAAAAATTAGGAAAGAGGATGAAGAGGAAGAAAATTTGAACGAAAACGTATAAAAGAAAAAAATGGAGAAGATGAAGACTAGTTATAGATATAGTGGTAGAGAAATAACAAGAAAATGAGAAACGATTCTGCTAAACTAAAAGGAACGAGAGCAGGATGATGTGAAAGATGATGCGTGAGGAAAAGGAGGAAAATATTGAAAAAGGTGTGTGGAGTGCGAGTAGGAAGTAAAGGAGAATAAGTTTTAGATATGCCGGTAGAATTACTATAATACAGTGAAAACGAGGAAGATGAAAAAATAAGGAAAGAGGATGAACAGGGAGAAAATTCAAACGAAAAAGTATAGAAGAAAAGAATGAAGAAGACGAAGAGTAGTGAAAGCAGTAGTGATAGAAAAATAGTAAGAAAATGAAAACTAAATCCACCAAACTGAAAGAAACAAGAAGAGGAAGATGCTGAAGATGATGCATGAGGGAAAGGAGGAAGATGTTGAAGAAAATGTGTGGAAGGCAAGTAGGAAGTAAATAAAAATAAGTTCTAGATATTTCGGCAAAATCACTACAAAAAAAATCAGAGTGAGGAAGGTCAGAAGAGAGGAAACTGGATAAAGAGGAAGAGAAGGTGGAAGAAAAAGTAAAGGAGAACAGAATGAAGAAGATGAAGAGTAGTAGAAGTAGTTCCAGATGAAGAGTAGTAGCAAGATGGGCAAGATGAGAAGTAATTTTACTCATCTGAAAAGAAGAAGAGGCGGAATATATTGAAGACGTGCGGAGGACAAAGAGGATGTGAAGGAGAATAAGGTCTAAATTTTTTAGCACAATGACTATAATGCAATGAAAATGAGGAAGATCAAAATAGAAGCAAAGAGGATAAAGAGGAAGGAGAATTGAACGAAAAAGTATAGAAGGAAAGAATGAAGGAGATGGAGAGTAGCAATAGCAGTAGTGGTAGAAAAATTGTAGGAAGATGAAAACTAATTCTACCAAGCTAAAAGAAACAAGAGGAGGAAGGTCTTGAAAATGATGCCTGAGGAAGAAGAGGAAAATGTTGAAGGAGGTGTGTAGGGGGGCGAGTAGGAAGTGAAGGAGAATAAGTTCTAGATATTTGGGCCAAACTGCTACAATATAATGAAAGTGGGGAAGGTCAGGAGAGACGGAAAGTGGACGAAGAGGAAGAAGAGGCGAAGGAAAAAATAAAAAGAGACAGAATGAAAAAGATGGAGTGTAGTAGGAGTAGTACCAGTGGGAGAGTAGCAGGGAGATGAGAACTAATTCTATTAATCTGAAAAAAGGAGAGGCGGAAGATGTTGAAGACGCGCGGAGGACAAGAAGGATATGGTGGAGAATAAGGTCTGAATTTTTCAGCAAAATGACTATAATACAATGGGAACGAGGAAGATCAAGAAAGGAGGAAAGAGGATAAATAGGAAGAAAATTTTCATGAAGAAGTATAGAAGAAAAGAATGAAGGAGATGGAGAGTAGTAATAGCAGTAGTAGTAGAAAAATGGTAGAAAGATGAAAACTAATTCTACTTAACTAAAAGAATGAAAAGTGAGTAAGGTCAAAAGAGAGGAAAGTGGATAAAGAGGAAGAAAAGGTAAAGGAAAAAAGGAATAAGAACAGAATGAAAAAAATGAAGAGTATCAAAAGTAGTACCAGTGCAAGAGTAGTAGAAAGATGAGAATTAATTCTACCAATCTGAAAAGAGAAGAGGCGGGAGATATTGAAGACGTGCAGAGGACAAGAAGGATGTGCTGGAGAATAAGGTTTGCATCTTTCGAAAAAATGACTATCACATAATGAAAATAACGGAGATCAAAAAGGGACGAGAGAGGATGAAGAGGGAGAAAATTTGATCCGAAAAGTATAGAAGAGAAGGATGAAGAAGATGAAGGGTAGTAGTAACAGTAGTGGTAGAAAAATAGTGAGAAGATGAGAATTTATTCTACTTATCCGAAAGAGACCAGAGGAGAAAGATGTTGTAGATGATCCGTGAGGAAGAGGAGGGAAATGTTGAGAAAGGTGTGTGGAGGACGAGGAGGAAGTGAAGAAAAATAAGGTCTAGATTTTCAGGCCAAATTATTACAATACAATGGAAGTAAGGTAAATCAGGAAAGGGAAAAAAGGGATGAAGAGGAAGAAAAAGTGAGAGAAAATGTTTAGATGGAAATAATTGAAAAGATGGAGAGTGGTAGGAGTAGTACTAGTAGAAGAGTAGTAGGAAGATGAGAACTGATTCTACTAATCTCAAGAAAGAAGAGGCGGCAGATGTTGAAGATTTGCGGATGACGAAAAAGATGTGGGGGAGAGTAAAATCTGAATTTTTCGTTGAAATGACTATAATACAATAAAAATGCAGAAGATCAGAAGAGGAGGAAAGTGGATGACGAGGAAAAAAGTGTGAAGAAGATGGGAAAAGAAAATGAAAGGGGAAGATAAACAGTAGCGACTGTAGTTGCTGAAAGGTATCAAGATGATGAGAACTAATTCTACAAATCTGAAAGAAAGAAGAAGAGAAATGTATTGCAGATTTTGTGTGTAGGCAGACAAGGAAGATGTTGGAGAAGATGTGTGGGAAGAATAAGGTCTGAGTTTCTCGAACACATAAATACAATAGAATGAAAGTGAGAAAGGTCAAAAAATGTAGAATAAGGATTGAGAAGGAGAAAAGGTGAAAATAATGTAGAGGGTAGAAGAATAAAGAAGATAAAGAGTGGTGGTTGCAGTTGTAGAAGAATATTAAGAAGATGAGAACTGATTCTACTAACCTGGAAGAAAGAAGAAGAGAAATGTATTGCAGATTTTGTGTGTAGGAACACAAGGAAGATGTTGGAGAAGATATGTGGGAAGAATAAGGTCTGAGTTTCTCGAACGAATAAATACAACAGAATGAAAGTGAGAAAGATCAGAAAAGGTAGAATAAGGATTGAGAGGGAGAAAAGGTGAAAATGATGTAGAGAGAAGAAGAATGAAGAAGATAAAGAGTAGTAGTTGTGGTTGTAAAAGAATGTTAAGAAGATGAGAACTGATTTCACTAACCTGGGAGAAAAAATAGAAAGAAGATATTGGAGATGATGTGTGGAGGAAGAGGAGAAGAATATTGAAAAACGTGTGTGGTGGACGAGGAGGAAGTGGAGAAGAATAAGGTCTAGATTATATGCCCAAATTACTACAATACGATGACACTGATAAGGATAGGAAAGGGGGGGAAATGGGTAAAGATAACGAAAAGGTGAAATTAAAAGTACAAAAAAAATAATGAAGAAGATATAGAGTGGTAATAGCAGTTGTGGAAGAATATTAATGCACTGAGATCTATTTCGTCGAATTTAAAAGAAAGAAGAGGCGGAAGATATTGAAAATGATGCAAGGGAGATGAAGTGGAAGATGTTAAAGGAGATGTGCAGAGTAGGAGAAGGGAGCGGAGGAGAATGAGGTCTGAATTCTTTGACAAAATGACTATAATACAATGGAAGCGAGGAAGATTGAAAGAAGAAGGGAAGAGGATAAAGAAGCAGAAGATTTTCATGAGAAAGTTTAGCAGGAATGAAGGAAGAAGATTAAAAATAGTAATTGTAATAGTGATTGAAAAATAGTAAGAAGATTAAAACTTATTCTACTTATCTGAACGAAAGAAGAGAAAGAAGATGTTGAAGATTTGCGGATAACAAGAAGGATGTGGAGGACAGTAAAATCTGAATTTTTCGTTGAAATAGCTATAATACAATGAAAATGAAAAAGATCAAAAAAGGAGGAAAGTGGATGACGAGGAAGAAAATGTGAAAGAAGATGCATAGAGGAAGAGAATGAAGAAGATGAACAGTAGTGATTGTAGTTGTTGAAAGGTATTGAGATGATGTAAACTAATTCTACAGATCTGAAAGAAAGAAAAAGAATGTATTGAAGATGACGTATGGAGCAAGAGAAGGAAGCTGTTGAAGGAGATGTGTTGAGCAGAAGAAGGACGTGGAGGAGAATAAGGTCTGGATTTTTCGAACAAATAAATACAATACAGTGAAAGTGACAAAGTTCAGAAAAGGTGGAATGAGGACTGAGAGGGAGAAAATTAGAAGAAAATGTTGGACATGATGTGTGGAGACAGAGGAGGAAAATGTTAGAAAAGGTGTGTGGAGGATGAGGAGGAATTGAAGGAAAATGAGGTCTACAGTTTTCGGCCAAATTATTACAATTCAATGAAAGTGAGGAAGGTCAGAAAAGGGGGAAAGAGGATGAAGGAGAGGAAAATGTGGAAGTAAATGTATAAAATGCGAACAATGTAGTACAATATAACTAAAGTACACTGAGAATATTTATATCAATACCACACTATTGTTAAAATCTGCCGAACCATAAACATGAAATTTGCATCACCAGAACAAACGACGCGGATGAAGCTTTGCAAGTTTGACATGTCGATAGTTCGGTGAGTGAAAAAAACTGTCAGTAACATTTACGTCAATCTTAGCGAACTCTATCTGCATACTCGTCGAATCGTCTGTTAACTTCAACTCGCGGGATATCTCTTCTGCCTGTGGCATACAATCGATCGAGTCCACATCGAGACACATGACACACGAGTCTCCCTACGGGGATTTGGCACTTTGACGAGTTCGCATCGAGCAGGAAGAGTCTGGTGTATGAATTCAGAACGAGAACGACTGAATTCCTAAAGCCATGAGCCATGAGTTTGGTTCGAACGAATCGCGATTGAAATCGCTTTACATTGTCCGGAACTCGAACGATTCTTTCATTGCACCATCTGCCCATCCCTGTGTCATGATGCGCTCTCTACGACCTCGTTTTCAATGACACCAGACTAATTGCAACTCTTCACATACCGAAACTTCCTAGAAGGAAAATAGACAAACACATTTTCGTAACTTGGCGCCACTGACTAGATGTATAGTTGGAATAACCTGCAATCCTTGAAAATTGTTATTATTTTAAAAAAATTATATCTCAGGCTCAAGGTGGATACAGCCCAATAGGTCGAAGGCATTTTTCGAGTTGGATATTTGTACCAAACTGAATATATTGCACGGGGCTATCCCGGTTTTTATTATCAGTCAGGGACGCATTTTGGCCATGCAATCAAGTGATCTGATGAGAGTGATATGCAAAATTTGACATATTGGGTAGTCTGGTATAATTTTTACCCCACCATCCACGGGCTAGGTAGCAGCCAAGTGCATGATGGGGAGACCTACAGCTTAAGGTGGAATCCGAATCAACAGAACCTCGGTAAAAGTACATGGAAAAATTTCCAGAGGTTCATGGTCATCTTAAGACCCATACTCTTCATGCTGGTATCCAGCAAGCTCATCATTCTCTGCAAATCAAAGACTGATTCTGCCGTAACAATCTTATTATCTGCAAACGCCAGTGGACGTACGTTCACTGTTCCGAGATCAACACGTTCTTCGTCTAAGAGAGCCATTCTTAGACATTTGTCCATGTTCAGTTGTCCATTCACTCTGACACTCACTCTACTACCATTATCTATTGCTTTTATTCCTTTGAGAAGCCAACGATTCACTCCATACTCTTTCAGGACTTCCCAAAGTTTAGTTCTATTCCCCTCATCGAAAGTTTTTTAAAGATCAACAAATGCACAGAAAACTTCTTTGTTTACTCTCTGTACTCTCAAACTTTTTTCTACGATCTGTCTCAAGCTAAATATCTTATCCACACATGATCTCCCTGGCAGAAATACACACTCAACTTCCCAGATGCACTCTTTCCATGACCTTACCGGTAAGTATTTTGGTAAATATTTTGCTCTCGGTACTTAGTAGGCTAATCGCTCTATAATTAGTACGGTCACATTTATCACCCTTTCCCTTGTATTGTGAAACGATAATCGCCTGTCTCCAGTCATTTGCAACGTGTCCGTTTCCAGCACACATATTCATAAATTCGCTCAAACACACAGACAAATATCCGCCACCGCTCTTAAGCATTTGAGTTGTAATACCATCCACAAGCAGCCTCACCATTCTTTAGTTTCTTAATTAAGGATATAATGTCGCGGATATCGATTCTTTTTTCGCCACTTACGACGGGATTGTCTAACGTATAGTATCCTCTTCTGTGTCACAGTTGTTATGCTCCATAGCTTGACCTCCATACAATTTCTTGAAAAAGTCACTCATACTGTCTGTCACTTTGTCCTTGTCCCATACCATTGACCCATCAGCATTCTCAATTTCCATTAAGCAGTGCTAGTACTCCCTCTCCTAATCTTCTCAACCCACTCCCAAAATAATTTCTTATTTCCTTCAAAATCATTTTGCATGTTTTTATAAATGAAATTTTAAGTTTCAAACTTTTTTCAACATTTCAAATATATCGCAATAGAACGAAATCATTATCTTAGGAAAGATTTAATAATTGGCTTTAACGCAAGAAGTCCAAGACTTAGCTCGAGGGTGCAAAGATCCTTATTTACGATTCAGAGATTGTTCCTCTTTACCGCATTCAGATATCACAGTAAGGATCTTGAAAACGTCTTCAGATAAGTCGCGACAAAGGAAAGTCATTATCACTTGGTTAACAAACTTGAAAATTTTCACCAGAATCTGCGTGATATTAACTTTGCCTTTCAGTTCAGCAATTGTTTTACTTGGAAATAAGTGAATGGTTCAGAGCGAGGGCGTGACTAATTGCCCTGTGCTTGTTTGTAAGATCCAAGCAAATGAAATGCCGGATTGGATGGTATCAGTCACCATTATTATTTTCGCTTCAAAAGAAAACTTTTATAATATTGCAAAAAATAATTATATATCAATAACAAAAAATACGAAAAATGTTTATTTACTTATATTTTTTATCATTCATTCATTAATTGTATCCATTCCAGTCTTAATCTATTCAAAAATTTGTCATCATGTCTATCTTAATGTAGGTCAACACGAATAAGTTTGATGGACTCTGGGATTGGACAGTTGCACCTCAGGGTATATCAGAAGAGAAGAAGAAGAATAGAATTTATAGAATGGAATTGAAAAGGATAGAATTCTTAAAATGGGGATCAAAATGATAAATTATAGAACGGGGTAAAGTTTGCTGTAGCTTTTGGAGAACGGAATAAAACATGGAAGAATAACAATTTATACAGTAAGATAGAAATGGACACAATTTTTGGAAAGAGAAATAAGACAAATCATTACAAAACGGGATACAAAAGTATAGAGCTGTTGAAAAGAGGAACATGATAAATTGATGAAATTTAATAGTGAATGATAAAGGCTTTTAATAGACGTATTTTGTACATGATAAAACGTGAAAGAAGTTGATAGGGCTTTTTCATACAAGGAAAGAACAGAAAATGATCAAAACTAATAGAAAATGTAATAAAAAATATGATAGAAAGAGAAATGGGATGATAAATCTTTAGCCTCAAAATAACAGTTCAGTGGGAACTTTCACACAGAGCGAGAATATTCAAAAGGTATTTTCTAGATCCGAATAAAGGTAAGTGGATAAATAGTATATGAAATTGTTGAGATAGTATAAGAAATGTCGAGATTGATGGTGCAAACGTGGTTCTTCTTATCCACATTAAGATCTAATTGTAGTATGATAAACGAAATTATTTTTTGTACAAAACAACTTTTTTTAAAAACATTTGTTTAGGAGAAGGGATAATACTGAAACAGGTCTACTAAGGAGAATAGTTTAAGACAAAATAGAGAGAACTGGTAAAAAAATCACGAAGAGATTTTGTCTCGAAAGACAGTCTTCGAGGTTGAGGTTAGAGGATAATTGGGGTCTACGTCAGCTCATTCTCTTTTGGTCTTTATCCCATTTCCACCTCTCGTTTCTTCCTCTTCCTTTCTTCGCGCATTTACTCTTCTTGCCAATCTCAAGTATCCAGTGGCAACTATTAAATTTCTCTTGGCAAGTAAAGTGGCGTCGATTGCCGGTCGAGGGGTGTCTTTGACTCTAAGGATGGCGGAAGTTAATTAATCGATCGAGGAGCCCTCGTTTTAAGTCGCGTTTACCTCAAATTTCAAATAAAGTTCAGTTTGACTGAAGCCCTTTCTGAAATGGAAGAGCTTTGCTGAAAGTTCTTAATGCAATCGAAAATTCAACATTTGAAGTATTTGACTTTTCATCAATGTGGGTAATTATTAATTATTGATATGGACTGGTATCAACATCTCTTACAGAATTCATTTTCGCAAAATTCGTGCTTGGAATTTAAGTATATCAATATTACAGTGCGTGCGAGCGAAAATATTAATTTAATTTCGACTCTGCAAGAATTTTAATTCAGTTTATTTCAATTCTCGTGAATTAGCAATATTGGGAAAAAGTATCATCCATGCTGATATATTCGAGTTCGTGTAGGATTATATGCAAATATGTGAAAAAGCTCGATGTTGCAAATGATCGCGAGTGAACAAAGTTTTATGTGAAAAAGTGATACAACAAGCATACTAAAATCTATTGTATGTGTAATTGTCAAATTGAGGGCAAACTTGAAATCCTATTAATATAACATTTGAATAGAAACTCTTACAGATTTTTGTTTGTATTTGATAAATACTTATTACAATCCCCTGCAGAATGGTCATGTTCACTTTTTTCAGTTTTATTCCTATTTACTTTAATTTAATAGAGTCAAAAAGTCTCACAATTGTTTTTGAGTCGATTAACGTTTTCAAAATTTGATAAAGTTGTTTCTGAGATGTAAAGTTTGCCTAAATTTCTCAAAAAATGAAAAATGGACTTATGCATTTATGGCCGCTTACTTATCATTTGTTAATTTGAGGCATTTCTCACAACTAATTAAAATTTGCATAACGTATTGTAGTCATATTTGGGTGGAAAAGGAATATTTGTTCCTATGCGGAAATGTTAAAATTGACTATTTGTTAATATAATTTATTTATATCAATGGAAATTGGTCATTTATAGCATTTTATAGGGCGATAGAGTTGTTCTTTTACGTTAACATAAGGTTTCGGTCAGTTTGATTTTTTTAAATTGACAAAAATTGATATTAGTGATGAGCTTAGAATTCTTTCATTGAGTTGAGTTACATTTTTGAACTTGTATCTTAAGTAAATAAAAGAATTCTAATTTCATTACTAATATCAATTTTTGTTATTTTCAAGAAATCGAACTGACATAAAACTTTATGTAATTGTAAAAAGGCAACTCTATCGAGCCTCGCAGTTTTCACAAAATACATCTATTTTTCAAATGTTTAATATATATCACAGCTTGAACAATAGTTTCCATCATGAAAACACTTTTACAGGTATCATATTATCAATTTATTTATAATTCTGTATTTTTATTCTTTGCATAAAAACTAATAGCATATGTCTGGGGGATGTCGATTCTGAGGTCTTTTAAACCATATTTTTTGAACTTCAAGCTTTTCCAGACGTAAAAAAAAGGAAATTTCATTTTGATCGATTCTAATTATATACAGTTTATTTTTTGCAAGTTGAGAAATGATTTTGTTGAAAATACCTTTTTTCACTTCTCTTCTTTACACAGTTTTTTGTAAATATAAAAATAAGAAAATCCGCCTTGAAAAGTCTCTGCAACTGTGTGGTCACTTATGAAATCTTAAATTCTCAACAACAATATAATCGTTACTATAGGTGCTAATGTTTTCCTACAATTTGAAAATTACACATATTTAACAACTTTCTTCCGAATGTAATTTGAAAGGCAAAATTGAAATGGAAATAATGTTTTTATCGGTGGGTCGCAGCTGCCAGTAACTCAACGACCTTTTGAAATTCGACGTTGCTTGCAGAAGTGGACGATTCTTCCTCTCTCACTTTAATTTTTCACTGAATGTCTACATATCTCGACAAATTATCATTAGACTTTCGGAGTTCTGGCAAGAGAAGAAAATCAGGTAAGCGTCGGCGTTTCGTATCCGGATAATCGACAAAGTTGCGAAATGGTGTAACAAAAGATAGAATTAATTAGAGGAGATATCTGTTCGGTAAAATCCCACTGGCAACGGTCCAGTAAACAAGTACGTATTGATTCGGATTGTGAAGGTATATGCGAAAGAGAAAAGTGGGGGAAGGGTTTGCTGCTCGCATTAATTAGCTGGGCCACGTATTTATCCGCAAATTTATGTCTTCGTACATATGTGCGATATTTAAACACAGTTTGCGACGAAAGTTGAACGCATGAAATACAACGAGCCACGCGCATGTGTCAATTAGTAATCAATTTATTACTACCATTGAAACTATCGATGCGGACGATACCGTCACTTTACCGGAACTACCTCTGGATGCATTGTAAGCGAGCACTAATGTTAACCAGCAGAGGATCGTTTTAATTATAATCGCTGCAACCATGGTCATCGCCAAAATTCCGATAAATCCTCTGATTAATCAGATTTTGGTTGGAAGCCGTTGTTTTTGTATCGGATGGGACATTTATACACTTATAATAAGAATATCTCGCAGTCTAAAACTATTTCACAAATTCTTTAGAATGTTCATCACTAATAGCTAGAGCCACTTGAATCATAACGAATATTATTGTACAGTTGATTACAGTTTTCTTGCAACAGTCACTCAGGTGGGTGTATCGGATGAGACAAAGAAGACACCCATTCTTTGACATTTGACTACAATTGTTAAAAATCTGTTAAATGTACGAAACTATATCGTTGGAAATTTTTTAAGAGATTCTATAGATACGATGTTCAGACCTCGTATGTTTATTTTGCTTAAAAGTTATTCCGTTTTCTTATTAAGTAATACGCTATTTATATCGGATGTGACATTTATACACCTCCACCAAAAATATTTCGGAATCTAAAACTATTTCCAAAATGCTTTAAAATGTGCATCACTTGCAACTAGAGCTACTTTATTCATCAGAAATATTATTGTATAGTTGATTACAGTTTTCTTTCAACAGTTACTCGAGTGGTTGTAACAGATAGGACAAGAAAGACTCCCTTCATCTGACACTTGACTACGTTTCCTTGAAAATCTGTAAAGTGTATGAGACTATATGGTTAGAAAATTTTTTAAGAGTTTCTATAAATACGATATTTGGACCTCATATATGTTTTTGGCTTGAAAGTTGCTTAGTTTTCTCACTAAGAAATACCCTATTTGTATTGAGTGAGACGTATCCATTCATTTTCTATCCGATGGAACACACTGTAAAAACATGGAACTATTTCACGGCTTATTTCAGGTATTGAAATGAGACTCAGAATGAAACAGTCTCGAGTGGTACTAAAATGAGATCTCTGCTGGGATTCCAGAGTCATTTGTTTTAGATTGAAAGTAACAGAATGAAGTTATCCTATTCAAAAACAGAATGTGCAAAAAATGATACCTCCAGAAAAAATATCTCTAGCTTTTACAGTGCATTTATACACGTCTAACAAGAATATCTTGCAATGCAAAACTATTTCGAAAATCCTTCAGAATGTGCATCATTTGCAACTAGAGCCACTTGACTCATAATGAATATTATTGTATAGTTGATCACAGTTTTCTTGTAACAGTCAGTCAAGTGGGTGTATCAGGTGGGACAAGAAAGACCATCATCTGACACTTGACTACACTTCTTCAAAAATTTGTTAATTGTACGAGACTGTATAGTTGGGAATTTTTTGAACGATTGTTCCGTTTTGTCACTAAGAAATACCCTATTTTTATCGGATGGGACACTAATATACTTCTAACAAGAATATCTCGGAATCTAAAACTATTTCCAAAATGCTTTAAAATGTGCATCACTTGCAACTAGAGCTACTTTATTCATCAGAAAT
>JAUMHM010000049.1:17250861-17278086 GCA_032362435.1 Melikaiella ostensackeni
ATGTAATTGAGAGATAGATCTCACCTAGTTGAGGTATGGCCAACTATAAGCAGATGGATTTTTCTTTAAATACTGGAAATGGGGTGAAATATAATTATATTTTGCCGAGCTGGGCTATAGCCTACTATAAACGGATGTTTTTTTCAAATACTGCAATTGAGGTCACATATAATTGAGAGGTAGATCTTACCTAGTTGAGGTATGGCCAATTATAAGCAGATGGATTTTTCTTTAAATACTGAAAATGGAGTCGAATGCGTTTCAGGGATGGATGTCGTCGAGTTGAGGTATGACCAATAAAGAAAAAGAGTATTTTTGAACTTTTGACCTTGATAATGACATTTGAAATTATTTCCATGGTCATATTCGTAATCAGCATATCCAAATACATTAAGATAAGTTTAAAAAAAAAAGAATGGAAGAATTTCACATTATTGAAAAAATGTGTCTTTTCTCGAAATTTGGCTTCTTAAAACCAATAAACAATGTTTTATGCAAATCCCTTAATAATAGCTACTGGGAATGCGACAGGTAAAGAGGGCTACTGGAAAAGGGATAAGGGTGTGATCCTGCTTAACCCTACCTTTTTACAGTATATCCCCTTTAACAAAGACTCTACTCCTTTGGCCCTTAGAATGCCTCTTTCTACATTTTTATTTAAAACCGTAGTTTTTTTCGAGCGTAGACTTTAAAAATGACTTTAGCAACTATCTTTATGGCCATATTGGTAATCAGCGCATCAAAGTACATCAACATTGAGATTTCAAAAATATCAGATGTATAACCTTTTCGGAATTCCACCGCGACTCTTTTCAGAAATAATATACAATTTATATCTAAGTTTCATGTGTACAATTTATTTTTCACTAGTTTTTCATTGATTTTATATGATTTCATGCTAAACAATCAATAATTAACTGAGATATACATTTCAAGCCAAAAAATCAATTTTTGATGTAACATTTACGTGGTTGTACTTGGCTGTAATTGAGAGATTCAAATCTTTATGTACCTATGTTACTCTGGCTATCATTAGTTGTATTTAGAAAAAAATTATTCTGACACGTCGCTCTTCTCTGAAGTTACACTCAAACATAAGCAAAAACGTTCATGAAAAATCAATTTTCTATGTAACATTTTCGAGGCTCCACTTGGCTCTGATTGAAAAAGCAAATTTTTATGTATCTTTGTCACTCCGACTATCACTACCTGCAATAGAATGAAATGAATCCTGATACGTCAATCCTGTCCAAAATTATTGTGGAACATGGACAACATGATCAAAAAAATTTACAAACATATAAATCTTCTTATGCTGCGTGTTTTTTTTCAAAAAATACGGGCCAGCAAAAATTTTCAACATTATTTTCATTTTTTTTATGGGATTCACGTGAGGCACAATCACAACTTTCTTCGTGAATAATCCTCAAATAATCTGGAATAACATGTACAAGTTACAGAACGATGGAAGGGGTAGTAAAGAGTTTTAAAATATGAATAACTTGAGCTCGTCACGTGGGGAGTGTGGTGCACTGTGCAGTAGAGTAGGGTGGGTAAAAGAAAGCGAAGTTCGAATTTTGTTAGCGATACCCACTAGTTCTGCGAGGTTCTCGTAAAAAGTAACTATTTTAAATATGATGCATGCATTGATTTTTTATTTTGCCCCCCTGACTCCCTTCTAGCATGTCCCAAAAGCCACCCTTTAAACGTGTATCAAGTATTTTACGGTTTATAAGTCGTAATTATTACTTTTTGTAGTTCTTTTTTACATATCATCTTAAGATCATCAAATTGAAAAGTTCTATATATTGTATTATCAATTATCAATTCTAGAAACAATTTTTGTGCCTTTAAACTATCTCATATTTCATATTTCATCGCAAATTATTGATATTCTCATATAGTGACATGAACTAATTCGGCAATATAAGAAATCAACGCGATCGACTCACATTGGTTTTAGCTTTTTGAACAATTTTTATGGTTAAAATGTAACTTTTGACCAGAATAATGCCGAAAAATAAAGTTTTTCTGCACATGTTTCAACTAACTCCATCGGGTTCTGGTATGTCTTGTGGTTGTACCACTTACATAATTTTTTTAACACTATCAATTTGTTTGAACAATTTTCGTTGACAAAATATCAAAAGTGTACATCTATACGTAATGATTTTTAATTTTCACTTAATGAGCTTACGCCATTCAGAAAGAATAAAAACTTTGGTTGTTTTATAGAAAAAAAGTGTTTCGGCAAATGGAAATTGTTAATAAAATGATGGGTTCGTAATTAAAAGTGTCAAAACAAGAGGAGCTAATGAAATTTGTTACAAAATTTGCAATTACTATAGACTTTTCTGTCTTATTCTGTCCATAAGCTACATTTAGACTGTAAAATTTGTTTGAACAATAAAAAACGTAGTGAATCTATCGTGTTGATTTTCGATTTAAACTAAATAATACTCGTACATGTTACTCAGAGAAGGCGTAAGATTTTTATATTTTGTCTAAAAAGATCGTTCAAAAAAATGTAAATTGTTAAAAAATTATGGGTAAGTAGTAGAAATATAAGCCACATTAAAATTCAATGAAGTTAAAAAAAATTGCAAAAATATACATTTCTCTATCTCATTCCAGCCTCGCACACCCCACGTGACGCGCTCAATATCTTTATTTTTTAAGCTATGTACTACCCCTTCGATCGTTTTGAAATTCGTACATGTTACTCTATATTATTTGAGAATTATTCAGGGAGAAAATGATGATTGTGCCTCAAGTGCATCGCATTAAAAGAATTAAGACAATATTTTTAGCCCGCATTTAAAAAAAAATCAGTAATTTTTTTATGACATTGTGTCATTTAAACTCATAACATATATTTTTCAATCAAAATCGGTTAAGCCGTTCTCGAGGTATAACTATTTTTTGATTTTTCTTCTTAACCCCATAACTCCCATAAATTTTTTTTCCAAATATAGTCTTTCGGGAAATTCAATCTCAGATCAATGTCAACTTATTGTAGAAATCTCAACTAGATACTAGCGGGGGCAGCACATACATGCTTTTCCTGTTATGCTTTTTATATGGTCATAAAATTTAGGGAAATTGCAGTCCTAAATAATGCCCATTATTGATTAGGTTTAGAGACGGATCAGATCAGTATAAATATTTGTTTTTCGATTTTATATTTTTTTCAAAAATCGTTTTGAGTGCGAATTTTTTTTCAATTCTCATTATATTAGAAAAAAACCTATACGTAGATTTTCATGAAATACATACTTTTTAACAAAAAAGGTTGAGGTCCATTTATGAAATCTGTATCTGAAGTATAAAAACCATTGTAAAATCTTGGAAATGATCAAAGACACTAAAAAAAATAACTAAAAGTTTGTCATATTCGCCCACCAAACTACTTTGCAGCGGTTTTTTAGATTCTTGCTCTACTGTTCAAAATGACAAATGATGAAAAAAGATCATTTTTATATTTTGAAGTAGTATTAATGTGAAAGGATTTCTATCTTTTTCTTAAGCAATTTCACTAAAATTGTTTTTAAACCGAGTTTTGACCGAATTGCAACCATATTTGAAATAAACTTATTCTGGTCGTATTAATCAAATGGGACTAGCATAAAGTGGCAGCTGGGGTGATATGAAGACAGGGGATCAGTGATGGGAGGGGATAGGTTAGAATGGGACAGGAAAGGATTAGATAGTATGAGATAGGATGGATTAGGATAGGGTGGGATAGAATGGAATAGGATAGGATAGGAGAGGATGGGAGAGGATAGGATGGGGTAGGAGAGGATAGGATAGGATGAGATGATAGAATAAAATAGGATTGGATAAGATAAGAAAGGATAGGATAGGATGGGATAGGATAGAATAGGATGAGATAGGGTATGATAGGATAGGATAGGATAGGATAGGATAGGACAGGATAGGATATGATATGATAGGATAGGATAGGATAGGATAGGATAGGATAGGATGGGATAGGATAGGATGGGATAGGATGGGATAGGATTAGATAAGGTATAGTAGGGTAGAGTAGGATAGGATAGGATAGGACAGGAAAGCATAGGGTAAGATAGAATAGGATAGGATCAGATATGATATGATCGGATAGGATAGGATTGAATACGATAGGATGGAATATAATCGAATATGATCGGATAGGATCGGATACTGTGAAAGATGAGAGGAGAGAAGGGTGAGCGTAATGGGGAGGAGATTTGAACGTCTTAATCAACGACTTCATGGGCTACGAAACTCTTTTTTGTAGGCCCATGTAGTCTATTTTGACTAACTTTTTTATTCTGGTTTTCTGTTATTTAAGTTAAGACATTTAAGAATGTGTAATCCGAATTTAATCTTAGAATTCATTTTTCTTAATTTCCCAGAATTTTGTAGTTAAATGTGAATGTTGGACGTTAAAGAGGAATTTGAAGTTCGATCTATTCTGAATTTAATTTTTTTAATTGAAGAAATAATTCTCTTCATTGAAAAAATATTTAGCTTAGAAAATTACTAAATTTGATTTGAATAAAAAAATATAATCATATCGCCCTAAGTCTGACAACTCAATCAAATGTATACTATATAAACGCAAAATTTTGTCCCGAATTAAGGAGGTTCGATCTATTGATATAACCTCAAGCTGGAGATCGGTTTATAGAAACAGGAAAAATATTACCAAAATTAATTTCAACGCATTCTGGAAGAGGCAGCAATGCATTTCTCGGAAAAAAATTAGTTTAAGTCAAAATTATTTATCTAATAATAGTTCTTTGACACTTCATGTTTTTTCTTCAATTTTACTGAATAATGGCTTTCTTTTTCATTGAAACCTTATTCCCAAATTTGTGCCTATAAAAGGGACAGGACGTTATGTTTGACAACCTTATGTTAAAGAAATTTTACATCCATAATAAAACTGCTTAGATGAACAATAAGTTTAGACAGTTAAACGTAGAAATCCCATAATTTAGAACTTTGAGAATAACTTGCGCATATCCCTGGATGATGAAAACACTTTTGAAATGAAGATCTTCTTGGGAGTACTTCCCCTAAGTAAGTGTACCAGCCCATATCCGAGGGGCACCTATGGTATACCATCTTTACGAGAGATCATAAATATCCTAGCTCAAATACCTCAAAGTTCAACGCTTGAAATTCTCAGCAAGTTTTACATCGCTAATATAACACGATTTCGCGAGAGTTTTTCCCGAGTCGAAGAAAAAGAAGAAGAAAAGTCCATCAATAGGTTTACGCCAACACTACCACGGTCCCGGTTGCGCTTCTTGACGAACTATTGTGGCATTCGACCATTTGTACAATAGTGGTCGTAGCCCTCTTTTCGACTGGATTCTCGCGAGAGTAAATTTCATTTCTACTTGCTCTTGAGCCGGTTCGTGCCGAGAAACCAGCGAAAAGAAACCCACGCGGATTGGATATCCTGATCCTACATCCGGAGAGTGGTTCCTCGCTAGAAGAAATACGAGAAAAAAAAACGGGAGTAAGGGTAGAATTGAGTGCGCTAAGTCGGAGACGGACGTGGTCTTTTCCCGTTGAAAGAGCGAAAAATGAAGAATCTTACGCTGTAGATTCGAGGTAGGAGTTATTGAATATCAAAGTTTCGAAATTCCGCAGTGCCAGCGAAGTTCACTCGAAAACATAACTTATAAGTAACTTCGGCTTTTGGACGAGGGGTGGCGAACCGGCTTAGGGAAAAACCGGAAGGGCGGAAGCTCCAAGTTGCTGAGAAAGAAAGAGATGCTCTGAGAGGGGGAGGAGAGATTGGGGCTCATTCGTTTCCTCGAGACGGAAGTTAGGCCGACACTGAAGACTAAGTTTGGGCAAGGTCCAAGTCGCTAAAAGGAAGAAAATTTCTGAAAATACGTATAGGGATGTGGAAGAGCCGACGACTCGGAAAAGGAAACAGCACGAGCCATTCAAGAAATTTAGCTGTACACAGGCCGGGTTACTCTGTTCGCTTCCTCGCGAATACTTAGACGAACTAACGAAGTACGTCGTCGCCATGACAATATCCAGAGCAAGATACAAAGGCGACGTTACGCGAGACGAACTCCGGCCGCGACTCTTGATTCGTAAAGAACGACGATGTACTCTCAGGAAGTTACGTAAATGGTACAACGCAGCCAAGTTCTGCAGCCAAGATAACTCCGGACGTCACCTACTTGTTTATTATCCCGGAAGCACAACTTCTCTGATAATTTATTGATGTTGTTTACTTAGAGAGAGCTTAAATTAACTAATAAAATTGAAAGTGAAAAATGCCTTACTACTCTTGTGGTGTGATTCAGAACCAATCTATTCAGATTATTTCACTTTTCAAAAATAAAAAAGTAATAATCAACAACAATAACACATTTCTAAAAAATTGCTAACTGCATAAAATTTGTAAACTATCTTTGAGTAAAATATATACTGTACTTAGAAACTTTTTGTATTGGCATATCCCGAAAGCACGACTTCTCTGATAATTTATTCATGTTGTTTATTTAGAGACAGCTTTAATTAACTAATAAAATTGAGAGTGGAAAATGCCTTACTACTCTTGTGGGGTGATTTAGAACCAATCTAATCATATTATTTCATTTTTGAGAAAAAAAAGGTAATAATCGAAACCAATAACACATTTCTAAAAAATTGCTAACTGCGTAAAATTTGTAACCTATATTTGAGTAAATTAGATACTGTTTTTAGAAACTTTTTGTATTGGCATATCCCGAAAGCACGACTTCTCTGATAACTTATTCATGTTGTTTACTTAGAGACAGCTTTAATTAACTAATAAAATTGAAAGTGGAAAATGCCTTACTACTCTTGTGGGGTGATTTCGGACCAATCTATTCAGATTATTTCATGTTTCAAAAAGAAAAAGGTGATAATCGACACCAATAACACATTTCTAGAAAATTGCTAACGGCACCAAATTTGTAAACTATATTTGAGTAAATGTAATATATAATATACTTGCAGTAAACTTGCAGTAAACTATACGACTATGAATTTGGCAAACGTTTCGGCCTCGGATAGGGGCCCTCTTCAGTGCCAGATTATAAAAATTAGGAATGCTTGCATGAGGGCCCCTATCCGAGGACGAAATTTTCCCAAATCCATAGATAGACAGCTTACTGCATGTTATATTACATAATCATAAGACCCTAATACAAGAAGTTTCTGAAAACAATTTCAATACTTGGGTCAATTAAAAAACATCATCTTTCAAAGAACTAGTAAAAATGTCACTGAACAAAATAGATACTGCTCTTGTTCTTCAGGACCATATCTCTAGCACCTCCACAATGGAATTTGAACAATTTCTTTATCTTATAATTTTGAGTTGTTTTGGGCTATTTTCGGGCACCAATGCCGATTTTTCGGCCCTTTTATTTTTCTGAAAACATCGAAATTTTGGTGGAGGTGCTATGAGCTAGCACTCCACTATAGCAAATTTGAGAAAGTAAATAAATCAACCACACCCGAATTTTTAACTTTTCTAGGGCTCCACAAGACTGCAAAAGTTAATTACAAAAAAATTAGTAGAAATAGGCAGCAGACGCCTACAAAAAAGGGTTTCGTTGTCTATTAAACCGTTAATAAAATTGTTTGATTCTCCTACTTACCTCCCCACCGTCCTACCCTGGTTTCCCCTCACCACACCTCCCCCACTTTCTTATTCTCGTTTCCCCTCACTTCCCCTCATTCCCCCTTACTACTCCTTGCTTCTGCTCACTTCCCCTAATCCCCCGCTTCCTCTAATCACCCCTCCCACCACACCCACCACTTCCCCTCATTTCCACTTTTTTATACAACGCACGATGGGAAAGAAGCACTTTTTTGGGACAAAAATCATTCGACTCCTCAAATCTCAATGAATCAGAGCTTTTCTTTTCAAATACTCATGAAGAATCTTACTTCAACGAAGAAGTGCACGTTTTTTAATTAATTTTTATTGACTTTTTGTTCAACTTGAAAATTAAAATTGGTAATATTTGTGATATTCACTTAGCCCCATTTATTAATATTCCTGCAGAAAGGTATGGAAGAAAAGTTTACTCTTGTGAAATAAAAATTCAGCTTGTAGGTAAAGTTCGTAGATTTTTTCGATTGTTTCAAACAAATTAATTCATATAACTGTTATCTGCTGCATTTCTAGAATTTGAATGCATTAATTTCACAGAGTTTGCTATTAAAATGTGCAAGAATAACGCTTCATTGCGAACGAGCACCAATCAACAATAATAATTGATAGTTTAAACAAGTCTTATAAACAAATTCACTTATTTGGTATTTCTATGCATAAAAAATTTTCCTTTCCTGCAGAATCATTTCTTTTCATCTGAAGAATAAAAATTTGCAGACGATAGACTGCTATTCAACATCATTTGTGAATTTCATAAACAATTTTTATAAACAAATTCACTCATTTGGGACTTCTTTGCATCGAAAATTTTTCTTTTCTGTGGAGTTATTTCTTTCATTTGAAGAACAAGAATAGTACACAACGGAATGCTATGCAAAAAATTTGGTCATTGTTATAAACAATTTTTATTACCATATTCACATATTTGGCATTTCTATGCATAGAAAATTTTTCCTTTCTGCGGAATCATTTTCTTTCTAAAGAACAAAAACTATACACAATGGACTGTCATGCAACAACATTTGTCATCCTTATGAACACTTTTAATAAACATATTCAATTATTTGGCTTTTTTATGCATAGGAAAATTTTCTTTTATGCGGAATCATGTTTTTTCATCTGGAGAATAGAACTTATGCACAACTGACTCCAATCCAACAACATTTGTCATTGTTATGAATAATTTTTAGGAACAAATTCACTTATTTGAGTGTCACTGCTATTGGTTATATTGATATGAAAACTTATTCCATGACAATATTTCAGCCTCTCTACCAAACGTCAAAGTTGCAGCCATCAAAGAGGTTTCTATTTTTTGATGTTTTCATTTATATTTTTTTGTACTTTCAGGAACTTTGAATATTTCTCACGAATACATATAGTACTTATAATACATATTATACAGTACTATATGTAGTAATATAGTACTTACAATACAGTACTTCGAAGTGAATCTTTGAATTTGGTAGGGAGGCTTAAACATTGCCATGGAATAAAGTTTCGTAGCAATAGAACCAATGGCAATGACACTATAATAAGCGAATTTGTTTGTGAAAATTGTTTATATCAATGACAAATGCTGTCGTACGGGAGTCAACTGTGCACAAGTTCTACTGTTCATACGAACATAAATGATTTCGTCAAAAAGAAAGATTTTGTTTGCATAAAAGAGACAAATAAGTAAATATGTTTATAAAAATTGTTTAAATTAGTGACAACTGTTGTATTCAAGGCAGGGCGTTGTGTAACATTTTTGTTCTTCACATAAGAAGAAGCGATTCCACAGAAAAAAATTTTTCCATGTATATAAATGCCAAATAAGTGAATATCTTAATGAAAATTGTTTATAACAATGAGAAAATGTTGCTGCAAGGCATATCATTGTGTACTATTTTTGTTCTTCACGCAAAACTAAATGATTCCATAGAAAAGAAAAATTTTCGATGCATAGAGATGCCAAATAAGTGAATTTGTTTATAAAAATTGTTCGTAAAAATGACAAATGTTGTTAAGTAGCAGTCTATTGTCTAAAAATTTTATTCTTTAGACGAAAGGAAATGAATTCACAGAGAAGAAAAACTTGCTATGCATAGAAATGCCAAATCAGTGAGTTTGTTTATAAAACTTATTTAAACTACTGACTATTATTGTTGTTTGGTGCTCACCCTTAATTAAAAAATAATCTCACACATTTTCACGGCATCGAATATGTAAGTGATTCATTAAAATTCCGAAAATGCAGCAGATAACAGTTATATGCATTAACTTGCTTATAACAATTTCAAAAATCCCGGAATTTTACTTAAAAGTTGAATTTACATTCAGAAAAAGGAAGTTGATTAATTCTATACCTTTTTGAAGAAATATCAATAAATGGGGCCTAGTAGATATCGTAAATATAACCAACTGCAATTTTTGATTTAAATAACAAAGTGATACGTTCCTTCAATATGCATTTCTCCGTTCTATTTTCTTTTATTCTATTGCCTGAAAACTACCCTAAAAATATAATATGCACGAGGCATAAATATAAGCATACTAGAATATTAGGCCCAAGAGAAACTAAGGGAAGAAGTACAAGAAGAAGCATATTGAAGGCTTGGGTTATTTTTCAACTCATTGAAATTCAGAAAATTATTTTTCTGAAAACTACCCATAGATCTAAACCCTATTCCTAATTTAAACATTAGACATTAAACCGTGAAAGAGTAAGTCAGAATTTAATGCTTTCTTCCGGCTTTAAAAAAACAGCCAACGAATTTTCAAATTAAAAAAAAATCACAACTTCACAAGGCTCCAAGTTATATCTTCAACCCGGAAATAATATTTTACAACCTCCAAAAGCTACCGCTAGCACATTTACTAAACTTCTTCTTAGCTGCCTTGAACTAAAACAACCAAAAAAATTCCATGTTAAAAATCATCACTCCAGTCACCTTAGCAGGACTCCCATAAACCACCCCTAGCACTTTTAACCAATGAAGACGAAAGTGCAACCACGCAAAGCAGCCAAGATATTTTATAATTGAAAATAATTACACAAGTCATCTTCACAAAACTCCAAGTTATATTATCAACCCGAAAATAATAGACAATAACCCTCAAAAACTACCCCTAGTACCCCTAGCACAACAGATTTGGATTTGTTTCGTTGAAAAAGCTAGGCGTGGTTTTTGGAGGATATTATTGTCCGGTTGGGGATATAACTTGAAGTTTTGGAAAGGTTGGGGATATAGTTTAGAGTTTAGCGAAGGTGACTAGCCTCATTATTTTTAATTTAAACTTCCTTGGCTTTTATTGTGAAGTTTAATGTCTAATCCTTTAATTAAGGGTAGGTTTCAGTGTGATCCGTTGTTTGCGGACAAACAATTTTCTGATTTTCGGTGATTTAAGAAATATCCCAAACCTTTGATATACTTTTTCTTGCACTTATTTGCTAAGTTTTTCTCCGGGGTAGTTTTTCAGTGTCAGATGCTGATTTTGTAAAATCAGTTTTGGATGTTTTGGAGATTACAAAAATAGTACAAAATTCTGATATACGCTTAGGCCCAGTGCATATTTTATTTTTAGTGTAGATTTTAAGTGATACGGGTGTTTTTTAAAAATTGTTTTTCGTTTTGCAGTTTGGAGAGCCCAAAAAAGTCCCGAAATTCCGATGTGGTAGATTTGTTTGACTACTCAAATTTGCTGTATTGGAGGTGCTGGCTGCCAGAACTACCACTCAAAATCCGGTTTCTTAAGATAAATGAAAGATCCGAGAAATCGTCATTCATGCCCAAAAATAACACAAAAATAGCTCAAAATTATGGCATAAAGAAAGTGTTCGACTTTGTTTGTGCACGGGCTAGCGGAACTGACCTGTCTGATGATAGAATATTTTTGCTTATTTTGTAATAGACCTTTACGGATGTCCTAGGTGTATAGTGAAGCTCAAAATTACTTAATCTTTAACTTGAATTATAAAATTAACAAAAGGTCCATTGATTATTGCAACGTATTTTATAAAAGAAAACCAAGCCTATAAAGTGAAAGAAATACTTAAGGTCATAATGGCTTATTTAAATATAGTTACTTGCCTGAATAATATTCAATGAGAACGTAAGAAACAGAATCGTAAAGAATCTTTTAAGAAACAATATGAGCTATTTTTAATTGAAATTCAATGAAAATTACGACTTTTGTCTAAAATGAAAGGAAAAACCCAAATCGTCTGCTCCTTACATTATGGAATCAAGTTTGGGTGACTCTGTTTGAAGAATTATTATTAATATTATTAATATTATTCATATATATATATCACATTTTTTGAACAATTATTTGAATGTAAACTACGAATTCCTAATTCAATCTCTAGCATAAAAGCATTTTTGTTTGAGGTTATTTATTTTAATGGTACCATTTCTTGAAAAATAGTATATCTAAAGTATATATTTTTAATTTAAAATAGTTTTACTAGCCAATTTCAAAGAGTATCAAGTATTTCAATCAATGGACATATTTCAGAAAATGTTCAAGATTGATGAAAAATTGATTATACTCATGGGGTTTCCAGTGAAACTTAAATCCAAATTTGAAACATCATAAATATTGTGTGTCTATAAAACTTATAACAGTAGCTTTCCATAAAGTTTTCAAGATACATTTTTCAAATTAAATTCTGATTCGCATTTGTTTTCATGTGACACAAGTTTTAAGACATCCAGCAAAATTCTTTAATAGGAAAATTTCATTAATTTCGTAAATCGCTTGCTGAAACACACTGAAATATAAGGAAATGTATTTGTATTTTAAAATAAACAGTAGAATCCAATTACGTCAATTCTCTCAGTAGTATCCGGTAACATCCATGTCTACACTTAATTCATATTAAAATTACCATTAAAATCAGTTTAGCGATATTTATTAACTTAAATTCATTTTCAAATGTATATTTAACTTAGATTTTGTTGTTTTTTCAAAGATCATGAACAGAGAGCGGGCGAGCGCAGTCCGAAATTGCGCACCGAGCCCAGGCTCAGCTCCCTCGTTGCGAAGAACCGCCGCATGGGAGGGGGGCGGGGATGATGAGAGAGCGCGCGCGAGCATTTAAATGTCAGTGACTGTAATTAGCGGACAGCACTGAGTGCGCGCGCATGTTTGCTTGCTCGGTTCAGGGGCTCTCCGCAACGAGGAAGCCGAGCCTAGGCTCGGTACGCAATTTTAGACTGGGCTCGTCCGCTCTCTGATTATGAAGAAAAAAAAGAAAATTTTTGTGTAGTTGCTTAATTAATTGAATAAACCTTAAGTAAGTCCCACCTGATAAGAAAAATTCTGTTAATAGAAAAATCGCTGGATATTATCTTACCCCACTCTCATTATCTAACATAAAAAATGATGATCCAGCATTCTTTGTAGCAAATCAGTAATAAACCTTTCGTAAGAAATCAAACTTAAACCTTTGTGAAAAATGTAAGTCATGTAAAAACGAACCATATATACTATATGAAAGATATTTTTATGATGTAGAGAAATTATAGATGGGTGCAATATGAGATTGGGGAAGGAGGTTTCTAATAAATCATGATAGAGGGTAATGGAGGTGAAGGAGGGATCTAAAAGGAGTAGGGTTTTTGCAGGAGAGTACTGGAAAATATAAAGGTAGATATTCGGCTGGAGAGTGTTGGAGATTAGGTATTAGATGTACACCTGAGAGCATAAATTCCTCCCTCTAAGCGACTTCACACTATACTATCTCTCCCTCTAGCCAACGACAGTTCACGCTGGCTAGAGGGAGAGAGACGAAATAGTGAGAAGCTGCTTAGAGGGAAGAATTTATGCTCTCGATTGTACATAATAAATATCAGGGTATAACAAAGAAGATTAATTCGGCGGGATGGCGTTGAAAGAGTTGTGAGAAGGGGTGGCATGAAGAGATGGACTGGTGTGGTGAAGGACATACTCGTAATTCGGGGGGTAAGACATGAAAGAGTTGCGAAGAGGGGTTGGCGTGGAGAGAGGCACTAGTAGAAGGAGGGACTAGGAGGGCTGGAAAAGGGGTTGAGAGGGGTGGGCAGGGGCAGAGCTGGAAAGTTGTTTGTAGAGGGCAAGGGTGAATAGGGTTGGAAGGAGCATATAGAAAAATATAAGAGTGATCAGCATTTGGAGGAAGTTGGAAGGGGTCGAAGAATATAATAAATATATATCATAAAAAATAAAACATATATAAGAGGGTTTAAATGTGGGAGGGAGCTGGTCCAAGGGTGAATTAGTGTTGGGTTAGGCTTGGACTAGCAGGTGGAAATAGGTGTGATGGATCTGCAGCTCTCAATTCTTTGAAACTCGTTAACAAACGTTGTATTTCATCTTAATGAAATTTTTCACTTTGACTCTGGTTCTGATTGTGTAATTCAACATACTTCGTTCATTCGTGCGAAAAGAACGTCAAGATAATTCTTTGTTTGAGCCACTGCGGCGAAAAGAACGATTAGTTCCTCTCTCATTCAATAATACTCGGACGTGTGTGATTGGACAATTTTCAAAGACTACTTGATGAACAAGGGCAAGCATTATTGGATTCCAGTAACGAGTAAGTGTATACCCATTCGGCGCACACAATCTCGTTGGAGAGCGCATTTTCAGACGACATAATTTTTTGTTTGCTTCTCTTGCTTTCGATAAAATGAAACTCTGTGAATAGTCTAATAAAATATTGTACGATAACTCATGTTCCTTCGATTATACTTGCTTCATTTAATAAGCTTTTACACTAAGTGACAATAATTTCAAAGGGCGGAAGTAATTATTTTTCGTAAGTGAGAGGTACTTTGCTTCCATCTACGAAATCAGCGAACAAGGTTGGTTGAGAAGAGCATCTAGGAAAGTTAGGTCAAGAAGGTTGGGAGGAGAGGTGCAGTTACTCTTAACGGCAAGAACTTTCCAAGCCCTGAGTGGATATTGCACCTAACCGGGTAACGGAAGCGATCGGATGGGAATTCAAGAGAACATTAAGCTATTAACCAACGATTCACGCGTGCAGTTTGCGTTTCGAACTTGTCCAGAATAGAATTAGGTTCGGTCTCACAGAAAGTTTAACCCGTTTGGATCGATTGCAAGATCATTTCCGGTCGACGTATCTTTAGGTCCAAATTACCATGAATCTATGAATAAGCTAGTGAAGCATCTTTCATACAGTGATTGATCACCAAAATCATTAGTGCCGAATGAATTGTAATCTATTTTCCTTTTCTAAAGGTTCATATATGGGTCGTTCTCCAGAACAGGGCCCTTTAGAAAAGATTAACATTTTTTTTATATATTATATCTTCTGTTGTTCTTTTTTAATGACGCAGTTCATTGACACAAAAAAGTGTAGTCCAATGAATGTGCGAGCTTAAATATTATTTTTAGACGTTTACGGTTTTTGGAGTTTACAAACTATAGAAAAACGCAAACTATAGCCCTTAAACTGAATAAATGAAACAGTCCTTGAGAGAATATATTCATAGTCCTATGGGGAATATATATTATTCATATCTATCGCTTCCAACAGCTATTACGCTGATATTGAATGATTTGCTATTACATAACCGATTTAACAGCGTTCGAAGCTTACATAATATAGTAAAACGCAAACTTTAGCCCCAGAAGTGAATAAATTAGAGTTCTTTGGATAACATGTTCATCTCTACCTTCGTCAAACAGCTGCTACATTGATATTGACTTATTTGCAATAAAGTGACCGATATAACAACGGCCGGAGCTTACATAATACAGAAAAATGCAAACTATAGCCTCAAAACTAAATAATTTAAACAGTTCTTTGGAAAATATATTCATCTTTACCTTCTCCAAACAGCTATTACATTGATATTGACTTATTTGCTATAAAATGACCGAGTTAACAATGGCCGGAGTTTACACACCATACAAAACCGCGATCTGCAGCCTCAAAACTGAACGAATGAAACAGTCTTTCGGAGACTATATTCTTATCTAACGCCTTCAACAGCTATTATGTTGATATTGACTCATTTGCTATGAAATGACCGATTTAACGGCGGCCGAAACTTACGCGCTACAGAAAAACGCGAATTGGAGCTTCAAAACTGAATTAATGAAACAGTCCTTTGGTGAATACATTCATATCTATCTCCTTGAACAGCTGTTATACTGATATTGACTCACTTGCTATAAAATGACCGATTCAACAACGGCCGAAGTTTACACACCATACAAAAACGCAAACTGCAGCCTCAAAACTGAATAAAGGAAACAGTCCTTCTCAGAATATATTCATATCTAACGCCTTCGACAGCTGTTATGTTGATATTAAATGATTTGCCATTATTTGCCTTCAAACAGCTATTACATTGATTTCGACTTATTTGCTGAAGAGTGACCGATCTAACAACGACTGGAGTTTGCACATGATAAAAATAAGAAACCATTTATCTTAGTCTGTGTTGGTTTAAATTAAAATGTTGTCATTTTTAGTTTGTAATTATCCGTGGATGTAACATGTGGATATGGTTATCCAAGACTTGAGGTACTATTTATCATAAAATTTAACAGAATTTCCGAAAATTCATCCAAATCTGAACTCCGGCTTCCAAGCACATATTTTGGAGAGACTGTTTCAACCAGTTTCTAAGTGCGTACATATGCATGTTAAATTAAAAACATCAATTCTGGAATCATAGTGCCGGAGGTAAATTTTTAAAAAATAAAGATAAAAATATTCATTATATTCATCTTATTTATAATAAATAAATTTTGCTAATGTTGGTCACTTGATAAATTGAAATCATAGAGTTCATATAAGAGAAAGAAGAAAGTGGTTGTGGTAATGAAACAGATATGGGGAATAGGGGAAAAAAAGGATAAAAAAAGATTGGAGAAGGAGAATGTCGTTGTTCGAAACGCTGGTGTGGCCGGTATTAGCATATGAATCAGGGATATGGGGATGGCAGGAAAGGAAAGAAATTGAGAAATTGCAACAAAGGTATACAAGCTCTAGAAAATTTCAGAATGAATGAAAATGTTCCCTCGAAGTTATTACCCGAGGAAGTGAAATTGATTTCCTCGTCGAGAATCATCCATACATTTTGCGACGGTACTATGTAAATCAATTACTTTCACTCGTAAGATAAAACCATTTTTTTGCTAAAGGTTCTGAGGTCTATTATCACGTAGTGTCTATACGCGAATCCAATTTCGCTGGTTAAGCTTATTTGGCTAAGGATAGAACTCTCTGGAAGCAAGATATGCGAGACACGTATCTGGGAAAAGAAAGCACTGTTGTCAGGAAGGGACTATGAATGTGGCTGCATGAAGAAATTGGTAGATCGTTTAGATTTTATAAGGGTCGGGAAAGGGATGAAGAAGGTGATAAAGGTAGATAAGAGGTAGAACTAAGGATCACGAATAAGGGAAGGTGTACGGAGAGAAGTGGTATAGGAAGGGGAGGAGATGAAGGCGATGAGGGGCAGGTATACTTGAGGAACTCGAGGGTCGTCTCCGCGTATATTGGTTTAATCGTTCGCCCATCAACCTAACTTCCTCTTTTTTCCCCTCATTCGTCCTCTCGAAACGAAGTTCTGCAGAGGTAAAGTGCAAAGTACTAAGTTTCATGGTTTTCGGGTTCTTTTAGCCTAGATTTTCATGAGAGACACCAAATTCGATGCTTTCATGACAAGAAAACATTATAAGTTTGAAACTAATCTTTGAGGTCAGAAAATAAATTAATAAATTATAAAATAAAAAAATTAAAATTAATTTTCCAAAACTTATCGTGAAATTATGTAAGTAAAATATCTCACGACGTGGATATGGAGCTGAAATGTTCTGCAGCAAAGAGAAAGTACTAACAGTTTTCCCCATTTTTGGCTGAAAGCATATTTGCTTTTACTGTTTGTTCCTCCATGAATATTGTACTCTATAAAAATCAGAATTTACAGAAGAAAAATTCAAAATGTAACGAATAAAATTTACTGAAAACCCTTTCAGCAAGAGAATATTTAAGTCCATTAGGTTCAACATGCAAAATTTCAACTTCATCGCGTTTCATAAAGTTAGAGTCACTTTGATGTTTGTCAGATAAATGTTGGCTTATAGCCTTATGAATCTTATGATATTTTTCATTTAGTCTCATGTTATTTTTATGTTCATCGACACTGATTCGCAGCGGACGTTTTGTTTGGCCAATATAACCTTTACCAAAACGATGAGAAATTCATTACATTTATCCAAGGTATCAAGTTTGTCTTTACCTAATTCAACAAATTAAGTTTAGTATCTCCCACAAAAACAGTTTTTATACTATTGGTTTCATTCAAAAGTCTTTTTTTTTGAAATTCGGCCCGAATAAGGAATTGATATCACATGTTTTTTGTCCTGTATAGTTGAATTGTTATTATTACTAACATTAATATTACTTGTTTTTTTCTGAATTTGAAATAATCTTTTTTTAATGTGCTTATCATCAAAATCGCTACAGTAATTATTATGAAATAATAATTTCCTAACTAATTTTAAATTATCAGAATGACACAAAGCGTCTGTTAAACAAATAGCAGAGTGCACAATATTGTTTACAATTCCAATTTTATGTTCAATAGGATGATTTGAAAAATAAATTAGTTATCTACCTGAATGAGTCTGTTTGCGAAACCAGTTAGTTTTCACAATATCATTGTCATATCTCTTTAATTGCAAATTTTAAAAACTAATTGAATTATTGACTCTCTTTAACTGTAGATTTTAATCTATTGTGATAAGAATTGAATCATGAAAACACTGGATCAATTTTATTCTCAGGAGCAATCAAAAAAGTATCAGCAATATAATGAACATATAATGGAAAGTTCAAATCAAATTTGTTTAATATTTCTGATTTTAAGTCTTGCCTAACTATTCCCGATGTGATAGCTGAAATTGATGAATCCATCGGGGTACCATGAGTCTAATGATAAAAGTTATTATTAAAATTAAAATAAGTATTGTTCATTGGAGAAAAAAATTCTTTCTTGAACTTTTCAATAGAAATTTTTGTATTTTTCTTTATATGATGTGGGATTTAAAATCAAGATTTCAGGTTAGCGTAAAGATAGCTGTTTATTCAGATAACATAAACGATTATGAAAGAAATAAAATGAGAATCGGAATAAATGAGCGAACACGTCTTAATCGTCTTAGTTTCGTCGCAACACTGACTTCGAGCACGATCGTGATTCACGAAAAAGAATTTCGTCGCCAGGATGTTTATACTAATACATAATCTCTTAAATCTTTAGTACATAACAGTCTCTAACTTAAACTCGAGCTTGAAACTAAACGTAGATAATCTGGATACTACAATGATTCCATCTGTGATCAATGCTTCTAATAACTAGTTCTAAAGGAACATTTGTAAATAATTGAGTGACGTCAAGAGATACCATAATATGACCAACATGAATTATAATATTTTGATTCTTTTTATATTCAAATGAATTTTTCATGTTATAGATATAATATAGTAAAAAAATAACTAAATAATGGAAAATAATTAATGATAGAATTTACATGCACTGGAAACTAACTGATTCAATTAATAATTTATATTTATCGTTGGTTATATCGGTCGAATCTTGAACTTATAGAATAACGTCATGAGATAAACTTCTGTAATATTATTATCACTTATCGAATCTATTATTGTAGCTGCAAATATGATGATTAATTATATTTAATCTACAGATCTGATGAGGAAAACCGGACGGTTTTCGAAACGTCATCTATATGTATGTCTTGAAAATAATATAATAAATTTTTGCCTGGAAGATGTCGTTTGATGTTATTTAACCTTATTTTTCTTAAATTATGAAGATAAAGGTTCCGCAGTTGATTCAAATCTTAAAAACTCTGAGAGACGTTCCATTTCAAAGGAAAGGAAACAGTCAAGTCATGGGTTTTATTTATTTTTGGTTATTTCGTAATCTTTGGGATCAGAAATACAATGCCGCAGGAAATTATCTACATGCGTGTTTTTCGTGCTGTTTCTGAAGTGTCTTAATTCTTATAATATTAACATGAAATTTATTTTTTTGTCATATCACGCAAGGTAATAATGTCCTGCCTCTAAGTATTTCTGAACCCCAAAGATTACAAAATAACCAAAAATAAAGAAAATCCATGACGTGGCAGTTGCCTTCGAAATGGAACGCCCTATAAGCTGAATATATCTTCAAATAAAAAAGCTTCATTAATTCTAACTTATAATAATGAAAGGATAAAAGAATTCTCAAGATGAAAAAATTCTGCCATCATCTCTTATCGGAAGTGGAAGAGTATCGCAGAAATGGTTACGTGATTGGTGAAGCGAAATGTGAGTCTTCATGAAGGGTCGCTGGTGTATCTACCCTTTCTTGTATCACAGTGATATGGCTCCCTCATTTTTGCATTACCCTTAGTATCTCGGTACACAAGGGGAAAACGAAACTTGAACATCGTCAACCAGAGTGATATGCATGGATGATATTGATTCCCTTTCAGTCCTGGTAACAACAAAAATCCCTCTAAAAGAATTCAGTACCTCCTATTGGTTCCCAAGACTAAAGGTCGTAATCAAGCCAACTGGAAAGACGCAGGGAGAAGCGAAAAAAGTAAAATAAAGAGATCGGTGCTCGGAGCATAAGGATCCTCTGTTGCGGAGGTAACCTACACTACTGCAATTCTGAGGAATGATATTGCGATAGAGAAATCACGATATATACTCTGCTGATTTACTAAGTAAGTCGTATTTGCATCGTGAAGTGTTATTCTACTGAGAAATCAGTCTCGAAATATTTCTTCAGGCTCAACGTACTTCTTTATAATTATGCTCGTGAGATGAGTATTCGCTAGATACTCGGATAATGAACTCATTGTGTTATGTGAGAAATTAATTGAGATAGAGTTGGTATTGATTGATTACTGGAGACTTTAACATTTTAATTTGAGATTATTGGTGACCAGGAATAGAAAAGGCTGACATTGATCTTAATCGGAATTACTATGGACGATATTGTAACCGAAATTGTGGATAGGCAAAGCCGCCTAAACAACATCATCCTTTTTGGCGTCCCGGAATCCTCAGCGAGCTCTGTTGAAACAAAAGTATCTGAAGACAAGGTAAAACTTGATGAGATATTTAGCAAGTTATCCAATGTATGTCTGGACGGCATCAAGGTCATTAGACTGGGGGAAAAAACTGACCGTACAACTCGACCTTCAAAGGTAGTGATTAATGAAGCTGAATCAGCTATCTCTGTACTGAAATAAAAATCAAAATATGCAGGAAAAAGACAATTTCATGCGGATCAAACGACTATGCTACGAGATCACTACAGAAAACTGCAGAAGGAACTTGAGAAAATGGGGAACAAGGGTCGCGAAAACAAGAAAATCAAGTTTGTGCAAGGAATTCCGAAAATTGTGGACTCCGTTTCTCAATCTTCAAGAAGCGAGTACAGCTACTTCATCGCCTCCAAAGCGGTTTGGAAACAACGGTTACAAAATGGAACACCATTGTACTTACTGAAACAGAGCTTCACGTGGGCATAGGAAATGCTGAACTAGGGTTGATTGCATATCAAATTTTCAGACAAGATAGGGATGTTTTTAATAAGTTAATACGAGAGGAGAGGTGGAGTTTTTATAACAGTTGGGCATGAGTTTTGTAGCGGACTTAAAACGATCAGCAGTAACGAAATTGAGCAAATATTTGTGAAGATTCAGGCAGGCCATAGTAATGACCTAATCGGATCCCTGTATGCATCTTTAAATTCAGCGTCTGACTTATGTGCGTCAAAAGATAGTGAAATTTTTAATTCATCTGAAGTGGTTCAAATCTCAGATCATATGACTAATTAAATTAAAAAAGCAGCTCATGAAGAATATAAAGAAACATAAAATTTCTGCGATTACCAACTATTCGCTTCTCTAAGATCACGTTGCAAAGCGCTGAATTACTGATTGTATCAAACATTACAAAAGCTATGGAAGAGAGTTCACAAGTGGACGCGATTTACACCGATTTTACGAAAGCTTTTGACAGATTCAACCATGTAGCTTTACTGACCAAATTAAAATCTTACGACGACAGTGGAAATCTGTACGAATGGTTAAAAGGTTATCTAGTGAAGAGGTCCGTTATTTTTCAATAAGTGGTTTTAATTCAAAGAGTTTTATTTCATCATCAGGTGTTCCTCAAAGACCTCACTTGGGGCTAATCTTATTCGATATTTTTATAAATGATATAATGCATGTATTAAGGTGGGCGAGCTTTTTTCTATATGCTGATGCTTTGAAACTTTTCAGCAAAATTAGGTATGTAATTGATGCTCAGAAGCTCCAGCAAAATTTGAGGAATATTGTAATTTGGTGTGAAAACAATGGCACGGTGGGCTTTAACATGAGTCAACCCAAAGGTGCTTGCACTGTAAATTTTCTTTCTTATTCTGAAAATACATTGTTTTAACATTATTAACGAACTGAAATCAAAGAAATAGGCGGAGCCGATTTTGATAAATGTCATTTTTTATGTTCATATTATCGGAAAAACGTAATATATATGAATAATAAATTTATTTTTCGAACTGGTTCTATGCAAAGTAATCTAAAGTTCATAAAAACTTCACTCTGTTAAGCGAAAAAAGTTTTGGTTCTGTTAAAAAGCAATGTTTTTCATTTTTTATTGTACAATGTTTGTTCCAAAATTCATATATAATGTCATATACAATATACTTAAATACGCAAACTGTTATATGTACAAGCAGCGCGCAGAAGCTTTTTCGGGAAGAACGGATGAGTTCTGGAAACTTTGTTCTTCTCCCAGGTACATTTAAAGTCAAAATGCACTGATTCCATAGCCTGTTCGCTGAAGAATCCTAGTCCCTGTTGCTTTTTTTAACGAAACTCTTCCACATGAAAAAATGCTGCATGAATTTCAGGAGTTACACTAACTTCCAAGTCAATGTAACTTATTGTAAAAGCTGCTATACAACTTTTATAATCTGTGATCATATTACTTCCAAAAAATGCAGTGACGACTTTTATAAAGTCATCAGAAGCTCTCACGTACTTTAGTAAACCTAAATTCAGTTCATTGCGTAACAGATCAACATTTTCCAAAAGTTTTTCGCAAGAATTTTCATTAAATGCTGAGCCACCGTGCGTTATCTCTCGCTGAGTATAACAGGCTTTTGCCCATGCCAGAGATATGTTTCAAATTCTTTTAGCATATGCGTGAATAACGTATTGATTACACCAAGAATCAAGTGTGATTCTGGTGGTGGAATAAGCTCTAGAAATGTTTTGTCTTTAGCAGCCGTAAATAGCGGTGAATTTATGCAGTTTTCAAAACCTTTGGCGCGCTCTTTCAAAGCCGCCGCTTCAAGCCACTTCTCATAATTTTCCAATACCCTCCCAACTGTTCCATGAGTACCACAGGCATCTACCCTACTGTGTGTCATAATACCTGCTAAGATATTTGCTAACTTCAAATCAGTTGCTATTGTGCCTTCGAGAGTACTAAAATTCAATGCAGACCATAATTGTGATACGTTTTCGTAGTTCTCTTGGACACATGGGGCTAATGCTAACAAAAATAATGTTTTCACTTCAGAATTCTTTAATCGCTCAGCTGCAATACCCTCATCGTGCATTGGACGGTTTGTCTCACGATCTCTTACTAAATTAGTGATTGATTGAATTGAAAGGCAGATCTTCAAAAAGCCACGCCCTCCATCTATGCCTAATTGAAAGTAAACTTCTGATACTTCTTGCCGGTCCTTGATGTACTCAATAAAAGCAGTGAGATCTGTACAATGAACTTCTATTTCAGCAGCATTGGATAATTTGTTGGACTCAATATTGACTAATTCAAACTCTTTGTAACTGAAATAATCGTCGACAGAGTGAGCTTTTGCTGCAAGCTTTGATTTGAATCCAGGCTGTATGATCTTTCTACTATTTGCATCAACACGTACAGCAGAAACAATTCCGCTTATCTCACGGTTACTCAAATTTAAATTTGTTTTAATTTTTAAGAAATAGTCGTGTGAAGAGGCCGGCGACCATGTGCTTGACATAAAAGTAAATTTGAAGCTTGCGTGCTTTCATTCTTACTAATTTTATGTTGTATTACTGCTGATATGACTTGACTCTGTACCATTGAAGGCGTGTTGAATACGCAAGCGGATAGATTTTGTATGCAAGAAAGTGGATTTCACTCGTGAGACTTTCCTCTTGCAATAATAGAAAAACACGAATGTATATTAGATAATATAAAACTGTAATTTACGAAGGTCTTTCGCTTTTTTTAAGTTTATAAACTTACAGGCAACAGTATTCTTCGGAGTGTCGCGAGAAAAATTAGTAGGTATGCTTCTCGCTATTTTGCAAACTTCACAATTGTAATTCATGTTACTACCTTTCGACCTTGTAACTTGCATCTGTGGTTCAAATATTGACAAATTTGGAAACTCTTTTTAGCACCACTTTTTACTTAATATATATCTCTCTTGCATGAAATGCATAAACTTCCTGGTATACTGTCGTTATCGGCGTAGTTTTTAAAGAGACTTTCGAAATCATCTTAAAAATTGTTTTTTAATAGGAAACATTTATTTTTCTTTTTTTGAAAGCACAATGAGCAAACTTTGAGCCTGTTTTCATCGTGTGCACCTGCGTGATCTTTCAGCATTTTGAATTAAAATACAATTAAAGTCTACCTCGTATTAAGCTTATAAACAAATAGTTGCCACTACATTTAAAAGCAATTGAAAAATGTTCTTGAATTACAAGCGCGCGGTACACCGGATGGAGCAGAAAATACCGCCGAAAGTTATGTAGAAAAAAAATTGAATTTTCGATTACATAAATATAAAAAATGACGTTTATCGAAAACGGCTCCGCCAATTTTTTAAATTTTAGTTCCTAAAAAATTCAGAAGCAATCCATTTTTGGAATCAGAAAGAAAGTTCACAGTGCAAGCATCTTTGGGTTGAATCTTGTTAAGACCCACCGTAATGGTAGAGGACTTGGGAGCATAGTTTGATGGACAGCTCAATGTTGGTACACACATGGAAAAAATAAATAAAATAAATAATAATAAAATAAATAATAATAATAATTAGGAGCGTTGGGACTTATCCTGCGCTCCTCAATCAATTCTCGAAGAGTTTCAACTTTCAGAATCCTTATTTACGCGTCAATTGTAAGGCCAATACTCAAATATGCATCTGTAGCGTGGAACCCGTACTTTAATGTTCAATATATGTTTATTGTAAGTATGATAATGCTAACATGAATGAAATAATGTTAATATGAATTTAAGGTTCGTACTTTAATATTCAATACTCAAATATGTGTCTGTAGTAGGAAACCCGTACTTTAATGTTCACAAAAAGAAACTTGAATCCGTACAAAATTGTTTATTGAAATCAGTAGCTCATAAGTTGTGAATGCCTAGAGATTCAGAATATTTTACTATGACTGCTGAAATAATTGGCGTTGAATCTCTCGAGTAAGAGCAAACAGTCAGGGCTTATTTTTCTGAACAAACTGCTTAATATGCTTATATATTGCAGCAAACTTATTCAACAGATATCAATAAGAGTTCCTCCTGAAGAACCTAGGTATTCATACAAATTTCATTTATGAATACCTGGCCATAAAACAGGGTATGGCTTCCAAACCATAATCTCGAAAGTATGCCGGAACTTTAATGAAGAACTCTCCGTCTGTCAAGATATTAATTTATTCGGTGAGTCACTCGATGCATTTAAAGCAAATTCAAAGCGAATAATTTGAACAAATATTACTTAGTTGTGAAATTATTTTGTACGCTCTCTATCAAAGATTGTTGCTCGACAATTTGAGCTAAATTTCTAGTTATGAGTCAGTTTATATCTAATACTTGAGTGTTATCTTTTTTCTTCATTGTCTATTAGAAGTTCTGTCAGATAACGACAATTAAATGTACAGAACTGTATCAACAAAGGTATTAGCCGTAAATAAATATCGATATCAATGTTAATATCAATTACCGATTGCTCAGAGTTTTACTCAGAATTTTGCGAGACTGGATAAATAATTTTTAAAAACTTGAATGCAGTTTTAAAAAAGACAGTGTGCTCTTTGACAAAGGGAGCTATTGCTGTACTACTATAGTAATATACTGCAATATACTGCACTGAAAAAGAAATTACTGGGTTCATGGAAAGACGTTTCTTTCGTTTATTTCCTTAGTGCCAAAGATTTGTTCCTTTGTTAATATTTCTTGAATACAAAAAAACATTTCCTTGAAATAAATTCGAAATTTATTAAGGCAAATTATTATTTCTTGGAAGCTAAGAGCCTAGTTTCTTTGAATCTGTTTTTTGCAACCTAAAAAATATTTCCTCATAATAATGAAATCGATTCCTTGATGTAAAAAATACGTTTTCAAGCTAAGTAATTCATCCATATTTGGATTAAGTAATTCAGGTTTCTTCGAGCGAGAGAAATATTTCATCCAGATGAATAATTATTCAGCAAATTTAAAAAAATATTTATCTGATGCTAAGAGTAGAAACGATTATTGCAAGTAAATAATTATGAGAATTACTTTTTTAAATTCAGGATTGATTTAATTAATTGGAAGAAATATTCGTTTGAATGAACAATCTGCAATTAATTAATTCTAACAAATATTTGTTTAGATAGAGGAAACACTTTATTGAGGTAAATATATGTGCATTTCATTAAAAAAAGTATTTTTTGAATTTAATATTTTGGCATATTTGTTTTGATTATACATTTACTCAAGTGCAAACAAGATTCGTTTGAATGAAATGTTCATGAAATCTGTTGGAAGAAACGTTTATTTAGTTCAGTGGTTCAGTTTTCAGAATCAGACTGATTGTACTTGAAATATTTTCGGAATTTTCGTCTACCCCGTAAAAATGAAGAAAATTATTACTATTCAAGTAATATTTCTTCAGATTATAATTACTTTAATTATTATCACCTCAAACTTCTGAACAAATGGTGCATTTTGATTTTTCTATTTCAACCACCTATTCAAATTTCTTAAATAATGGTGGTATTTTTGTACTTCAATAGGATATTTGATTGATTATGAGCTACGTTTTTTTTACAAATTACTATTTGAAAAAATAATTCTTTCTTTTTTGAGTGAAGGACCTGGTTCTTGGAGTCAATTAATATTTTGTTAACTTTGTTACATGCTCATTCTGAACAATATATCGCATCTTAGGGTCATGGAAATACTCATTCCTATAAAAAATTCTTTTTTTTGTTTCCAAGAAGTGTTTAGTAAAATTTGGAGTGCGCATCTTCAGTGGCTTAATTAGAAACATAAAGGCCCCCCTGAGCAATTTTTTAGGAGGCCCCTTCAAATCAAAATAGCAGTCCATATAATACAAAGTATTTTCCTATTTTAAGAAAAAGACCGAGTTTAAATTGCTCAGTAGTAATGAAAATAAAAGCTTTGAGGTCATCAAAAAATTATGTAATGAGTTTTTCAGAAATTTTCGCCCCCCCCCTCGTCATGTAAG
>JAUMHM010000049.1:17278186-17295216 GCA_032362435.1 Melikaiella ostensackeni
CCCCCCCCCTCGTCAGGTAAGATACCATAAGATTTGCTCCGACCCCCCCCGTGCCCCAAAATCTTACTAAGATTTTATAAATTTAGGGAACGAACATACATATAAATTTTGTAAATTTAATAAACACAGAACTTTAATGCAATTAGTTTTAGAGGAGGAAACTTCAATTTCTTTAAAGTAATATTTCTAAAGTATTAAAAATGAACTCCAAAGTTTATTTCAACTATTTTCTTTAGTCTATAAATTATAAAAATTCCTAGTTACTTATCGCAGGATGCACAGATTTCCCCCTGTTACCATCTTTGCTCCTTTCCTCGTTTTGAACTCAAATTCGAACTGAATTAATAGAACCCAATAAAGAAATTTAACTATTTTTGGTTGAAAGTTTATTCATTTTGGTTGAAAAATCTATTATTATATTCTTGGTTATTATAATATAAAAATATATAATTATACATTATAGTTTGAAAATTCATATCTCCTTGGATAAAAATAGATGAAATAAAATGAATAAATTAATTAAAAATAAAAAATTAAAATTAAAAAAATGAAAAAATAAAATAAAAAATCTCTCTTGGATAAAAATGCAAATTCTTGGTAGAAAATTATTCTGTTTCCGTTAAGGGTCGAACTACTTTTTTTTCGTCTTTTTTGTTTAAACTCAACTTTTTTCAAATTTAAAATTGAAATCGTTATTAGTTCAAATATCAGCTATTACATTTTTCATTGTAAAGTCATTTCTTCTAGTTGTAAGTTCAAGTACTTGGTTGAAAGTTAAACTACTGTGTTAAAAATTTATTTTTTTTTTGGCCGAAGATTCAACATTTAAGTTGAAAGTTCATCTTCTTAGTTGAAGATTTAGCTATTTTGTAGAAAATTCTTCATTTTGCTAGAAAAATTATCTTCTTGGTTGAACTTTCAACTATTTGGTGAAAAATTGATGTATTTTGTTGAAAATCCCTCTTCTTCATAGGAAGTTAATCTTTTTAGTAAAAAATGCAACTGTTTGGTTGCAAATTAATCTGTAAGTAACTATCACGTCTTTTAACTAGTTTGTGAAAAATTTCTTCTTTTCGTCGAAGATTCATCATTTTACTTGAAAGTTTATTCCTTTCGTTGAAAATTTAACTATTTGGTTTCAAATTCATGTACGTATTTGGTTGAAAATTCATATATGCTGTTGAAAATTCGTCTTTTTTATTTAAAAAATAATCTTCTTGGTAGAAAATTGATCTGCTTCAGTTGAAGATTTAACTATTTTCTTGAAAATTATTCTTTCTTGGTTGAATTCAAATATTTTAGATTTTAGATTAAAATCTTTTTGATTGAAATATAAACTGTTACATTTTTCATTACGAATTTATCTTTTTCGGTTGAGAATCCAACGATTTCAGAGAAAGTTAGTTTTTTTGGTAGGAAATTAATTTTCAACTGAAAGTTTAACTATTCAATTGAATTTTTTTTTTAGTCGAGAACTCAACTATTAAGTTGAAAATTCATGTATTTGGTTGAAAATTCATCTCCTTCGGCTTAAACTGAAACTATTTTGTAAGAAATTTATTTTTCTGTTTTGAGATTCATCATTTTATCTTAAAATTTATTTTTTTTTGTAAGAAAATTTAATAGACAATTCGTTTTTTTTTGGTTGAAAGTTAATTTTTTTGAACTGAAAATTTCACTATTCCATTTTTGGATGGAAATTAATATTTCTTAGTTGAAAATTCAACTATTTAGTTGAAAATTTAATTATTTTGTTAAAAGTTTAAAAAGAACGTTAGAAAGTGATTTTTTTTTGTCATAAATCCGAGTGTTTTGTAGAAAATTATTCTTTTTGGCCCGAAAACTCAACATTTCTCATAACATTTTTTTTCTTGATTGATTGAAAAAGCTTTCTAGGTTGAAAATTCAACTTCTTTGTTTGAAATTCGTCCCACTGTTTTCAATATTCATGTTTGGCGTTAAAAATTCAACTATTTTATAGAAAATTCGGTTTTTTAAAATTGAAAATTAATTTTTTTAACTAAAAATTTATGTATTCCATTTTTGAGTCGAAAATTAATCTTCTTGGTTGAAAATTTATGTATTTTGGTTAAAAATGCAACTGTTCAGTTGAAAATTAATCTTTTTATTTGAGGATTTAATTATTTAGTTGAAAATTTCTGTTTTTTGGGTGAATTCAACTAATTGGTTAAAAAATTATGTATTTTGTTCAAAATTCGTCTTTTTTGGTAGAAAATTAATCTTCTTTGTTGAGAATTAGTCTTTCTAGTTGAAAATTAATATATTTGCATAAAAATTCATCTATTTTGTTAAAAATGCAGTACTTTTACACGAAATTTCAGGGATGAAATGCAATAAATTACGTATTTTTTTAAAGAGAAAATCCTCTTTTAGTCTAACAGATCGAATTTCTGCTGGACTTTCCTCTTAGTTGTGATATATTTGGATTGATATATTTGTTAAGTAACAATTTTTACTACAGAAGACACGATAAGATTTTACCAAATCCTGCGCCTCACCCCAAATCATGTTGCGCAATTTGTGGATGACTCCTTCAATAGATTTTTGCTGCTCAGCCTAAGAGGCCCCTCGGAGGAGGAGGCCCCTCCCGCAATGAGGGGTTTTGTTGTACATTAGTTACGCCACTGCGCTTCTTTTAACCAAAGAATCACATTTTTAAATTCTAAAAAACCTTTCTTTCAGCCGACGGACATTTGTTTGTTTGAAGGAAGTATTTCCTAGTCTTAAAATCACACTTAATTGTATCAACTACTTAATTTTTAAACACAAATCTGCTGCTTCCAACTATTAACAACGTTTATTTGCTCAGTTAATATATTACTGACTGAAATAACGATTAATTTGCTTCCATAATTTCATGCTTTTGGTTTAGATGAAACCATTTCTAAGTATTGAAGAGATGTTTTGTAGTACGTATTCAGTACGATCATTTCTTTGAATTAAGGAAATTTGTTTTGATTCAAGATTTTTTTCCTCAGTGTACCAACATAATTAAATTTTGTTTGGAAGTTGTGATTTCCGAGATTTTCATCTGCACATTTTATTTTTGTACGCTTTCTAGTACACACTGGAGTTCATAATGAAATAGAATATAATATTTATGCACTCTCCGGTCTCTTGAAAAATCGTAAATTTAAAAAATAATATTTATTACGCTTTGCGGTAACCTAAATCTGTACTGGCCACTACAACGAATACTATTAGAACTATTTTACTACTTTATCATTCTAGAAATCACTTTTGCATTGCATCTCGCATCGCATTCATTATTTAAAAAGAATCATGACTCAAAAAGGCTTGGTATCGATTCGAAATTTATCGAAGTGCTTGTGGAATTACCGAAATTACTATGAAATTACTATGGTAGAAATGGATTTCATGGAAGTATACTACTAAAAATCAGTAGAGTTATTGGAGTAACTCGACATACTTTAAATTAATTGGAGTTTGTAATTTATTGGAATTACTGAAATCAGTTCCGGAATTGGAATTGGTTACCGATACAAATTTAAAGTTGTCAACCCCTTGGTTTTCTAGGTCAATTTGTTGTTTTGTTTAGTATCCACTATCAAATCGAAATTCTTACTTGATGAAACAGAATCTCAAGCGAAAATGTCAGGCCAGTTCTCTTTCATGACTTAATTTATGACAGTCGAACCTTGAGGATACCGAAGTACGATGGGCAGTTAGAACGTTTGTGGTCTCGCTATCGAAAAACCTTCATAACACTAATGAGAGATGCTGCTTTATAAGGTCTCATCGTAGCAATAAACAATTTTTTGGTATCTTCACCCCTCAACTCCTTGGTGTATTGTATATAATCTAGGACTGTAGAGGCTACGCAAAGTCCTGGTTTCTCTTTGAAAAACGGTAGAACTAAATCTGGCTGAAAAGCTTCAGGCTTTGAAGTTTTTATTAGTTCACTTATTTTTATACTAATCCCCGTATGCGATTTTACTATCTTATCAATGTTATTATCAATCAGGATTTGACCTACATGACTCATATATTCTGTGAACATATCATCATCTGAACCTTCCTCTGGAAGATCAATTAGTACCGATACAGCAGCAACGAACGCCGATATGGCTGTGCCCACACAATTTTGAGTTTCTACAAAGTGTTGGTCTCTTTTCTTGGCTGTGTCACTAAGCAGTGGGGCTATTTCTAAATTTAATTTAGGACCTTCTGTGTAGTAATCTCCTTTTCTGTTGTATGCCTCCAAAATCTCTTTTTTATTCTTTTGTGGAAGATCTTCTTTTTTCCACTTTAGCCATGTATTTTTGAACTCTGGATGGTATTTAACCTTTTTGAATTCGCAACCATTAATATCTATTTCCAGAACTTTTAAGACATAATATTTGATGTGTTTTCAGAAGCATTCGACTCCGATTCTTGCACTTTTTCCTTATTGCCAGAATCTGGAACTTTTCAATCAGGACTATTTTCTTTTTGTCACTCATTATCTAGGCAAAATGAAGATCGGAAGAATTAGAGTGGCACTCATTGTGCATTTGTGATAATTGCGTTCTTATTGAACATAATCACAAGATACTCCGCAGGAGGTCGTATGGACTCTGCCACGCCGTATGGGCGTTGCCTCTCAACTCACGTGTGAAAAGTTGCGACTATATTTATTTATGATATTATTTTAACTTACCTTTTACATTCTAATCCTCTGGAGGCACTTCGTTTGTGAATTGAATTTATTTTTTGGTTTAGATTGTTCTTTACTGTGAACATTTACCAGTGCCTCTACTGCCTTTGTGAGGTTAGATATTTGCTCTTGTAATTTGTTGAACTTTTGTTTCCGTTTTGATTTACGTTCTTTCGAACGGGATCCGGAGCGTTTTCTTTTCTCATTGTGATCCGACATTTTTAGTTTTTTCAGTAAATAGGCACTTATACTATTACACACACTATATATACTAATACACACTTATACTATTTTAATTCTTACACATGAAAAAAACACCCAATGATGCTGGCACTACGGAAGAATATAAAAATAGATGGCGCAGTGAGAGTAAGATGGCGGAAGGGCGCGTCATTTTAAAATGGTTATACGCTAAACGTTGTGATGTTAGGCATGACAAGCACGCCCACAAAATTATCATCGAGAACGAGACATGGCATATCATCAAATTTATATACAGTATTCTCCTCATGGCAAATCTGAAAATTGTATATTTGAAGCTCTCACATCTGGCCACTGCGGTATTAACCCCGCTACGAAAGCCCTACTGCAAGAATCCTCCCTACCTGATTCGTTGGCCAGATGCCGAGTTGGGCCTACTCTTTCAAGGCAGCCTCTGTAGTTCCTTGCTATTCAGGCAAATTTCGATTATATTTACAAAACCAAGTTCATGAGGCTTCAGAAAATTCTTGAGGGCTACTTGGATCTTCAAAAAGTGCTACCTGAGTACTAGTAGAAAGAAATCTCAGAAGCTTGATTGAGCCTGAGGAGATTCAATGAATTTCCAGTGAAGTTGTATAGGTAGGGCAGACTTCAGTGAGTATTTTAAAGTTTTTTTTCAGGAATATTAACTGAACATAGTTATTAGGTTGAGTTTCTGTCTCAAGTTCCTTTGGGCGTCATTGCAAATTTTGTTGGAACAGGCAACGGCTCTCCTTCGTTTTACCTCAGTAACCGAGACAAGACTTCGTCTACTGACATTCTGTGTTGCGGTAGCAAGCGACGTCCATTAATGAAAATCGATTACCATCAAGGCAGCGCTCAGGGTGTCTCATCAAAAGCTGATGAACGTATGTGGTTACCCGAAAAGACGACGTGGAAGACGACAGCGAATACGTTCAGAGGCTCACCCATTACATGTTCTGTTCTTGGCACAGCCCGAGAAATTGTCCGTGCCAACCATTTCTACATAGGCACAATGCTTAAAGATGATCCCGAAAGAAGAGACTTTTAGGTTTTTTTTTTAATCTTTGAAATCATATACTCAAACAAAGTCATCGTGTGTGACAAAAATACACAAAAAACCTTAAAACGAAAAAAGTATGTTTTCAAAAATGAGTATAACTGATTCATTACAAGCAATTATAAAACAAAGGAAGAAAAAGGGGAAAATGACAAAAGTGAACAAAACCAACCTCTTACTCTTTTCCTTTTTATTTCTTCGTCCTTTTATACATGCAGGAACCAACGTGTTTTGAGGTCAATTTATACATCTTCACCAGGGGCATTTTATAGGTAAATACTTTGGTCTTAGGGGCCATCCATGAATTATGTCACAGCTTTTTTTGTTGGGGGCGAGGAGTAGGAAAAATGTAATGGCCTGTTACATTGGGGGGCTGGAGATAAATAGTAGGAGCCAGTCCTGCAGGAAATCTTTCCATCCAAAATCATAGTATAACGTAGATGACACACTATTTCCCCTATTCTCTTCTCTTCCCCTTTTTTAAGAAATTTATTTTTTCCCCTGTTGTCATAGAACGTTGGAACGTTGAAAAGACTACTAATTATTATTATTTTGGTTCAGAACTCATGTCTTTTAGTTAAAAATTCAATTATTTTGTTAGAAATCAACTATTTTGTTGAAAAATTATCGTTTTTGGTTATGGTTGTAAATTAACTTTCGTTGAAAATTCCTCTTTTTTGGTTGAAAATTCATCTCTTTAGATAGAAATTTCAGTTTTGTTGGGTGAAAAATCAATCGTTGAAAATTTATCTGTTCTGATTGAAGATTCAACTGTTTTATTCGAAATTTATCTTTTTGGTTGAAATAATCTGGTTTTGATTTTAAATTCGAATCTTTTTTGGCTGACATATCAACTATTACATTTTTTGTCGAGAATTCATCTTTATAATTTGAGAATTTCACTACTCAGTTGAAAATTTAATTATTTTTTGAAAATTGAACTATATTGTTGAAAGTCATTTTTTCATGTAAAATTACATTGTTTTGTTGAACGTTCGTATTTTTAGATAAAAAATTTGTCCTTTTAGATTGAAAATTCAGCGTTTCTGGAAGCAAATTCAGCTTAAATGGCTGAAAATGAATTTTTTTGTCAAAATTTCAACTTTCGGGCTGGAAATTCAAATGTCTTTTTCAAATAATTCGACTCTTTTGATTGAAAAATCAACTTTTTAATTGGAAATTGGAATATTGAGCTATAAATTGAAATATTTAGCTAAAAGTTCATCTTTCATGGTTGAAAATTAATCTTTCATGGTTGAACATTAATCTTTCTTAAAAAATGAATCTTTCCGAATTTAAAAGTCGACTGTTTTGTAGAAAAATCATTCTTTTGGCTTGAAAATTCAGCAAATTTTTTGAAATTCTCTTTCTTTCTTGATGACAAATCTTTCTTGGTTAACGATTCTAAACTTTTGTTCAAAAATCGTATTTTTTGGTTGAAAATTTATCTCTTTTAGTAGAAATTTCATTTTTATTGATTAAAAAAGCAATGGTTGAAAATTAATCATTTATGATAAGGATTCAATCAATCTGTTTAAAATTCATTTTTTTTTGCTGAAATAGTCTGGTTTTGATTTGAAATTAGAATCTTCATTGGTCGACATATCAACTCTCACATTTTTCGGGTAGCATTCATTTCAACTGCCTTCTCAAGAAATCGTCTTTTTTGCTTGAAAGATCAACTATTTGTTTGAAAATTCAAATTTTCAGTTAAAAATTTGACTATTTGGTTAGAGGTCAATCTTTTTTGTTTGGTAATTGGACCATTTTTTTGAAAGGTTATCTTTTTTCAACAAAATGTAACTGTTTTGTTAAACATTCGCCCTTTTGGATAGAAAATCCTTCCTTTTGTAAGGTAAATTCACCTTTTTTGCTTAAAACATCAACTATTTTGTAGAAAATTCAACTTTTTGTTTACAAATTCAACTACTTGGTTGAAGTTTAATCTTTTTTGTTGGAGAATTCGACCATTTTCTTGAAAATTAAACTATTTGGTCAGACTGAAAATTTATCTTTTTTGGCTGAAGATTAATTTCCTTTTTGAAAATTAATCAACATTTTTGTTGAAAATCCCTCTTTCAGTCAAAAGTTTATCGCTTTAGATAAAAGTTTCAATTTTGTTGGTTAAAAAATCGATAGTTTAAAATTAATCTGTCTTGGCTGAAGTTTCAACTGTTTTCTTCAAAATTTGTCTCTTTCAGTTGAAATAATCTGGTGTTGATTTAAAATTGGAATCTTTTTTGGCTGACATATCAGCTATTACATTTTTTGTGAAGAATTCATCTTTTTTATTTTAAAATTCCACTATTTTGTCGAAAATTTAATTATTTTGTTGAAAATTCAGCTATATTGTTAACAGTTATTTTTTTGTCGAAAGTTACACTGTTTCGTTAAACATTCATTCTCTTAGATACAAAACTTTTCCTTTTAAATTGAAAATTCAGCATTTTTGGTAGAAAATTAAACTTATATGGCTGAAAGTGAACTTTTTTGTTAAAATTTTAACTTTTCGGTTTGGAAATTCAACTGTTTTCTAAATAATTCGTCTTTTTTTATTGAAAAATTAACTTTTTATTTGGAAATTTAACTATTTGGGTAGGCTGCAAATTTATCTTTTTTGGTTGAAGACTGATCTTTCTGTGAAAAATTAATCTTTTCGAGTTTAAATGTCAACTGTTTTGTAGAAAAATCGTCTCTTTGGCTTGAAAACTCAGCAAAGATTTTGAAATCATTTTTTTTTCTTGACTGACAAATCTTTCTTGGTTGACAATCCAAAACTTTTGTTGAAAATTAGTTTTTTTTGTTGTTGAAAATTCATCTCTTTTAGTAGAAATTTCATTTTTGTTGACAAAAAAGCAATGGTTGAAAATTAATCAGTTTTGGTTGAGGATTCAACTATTTTGTTCAAAATTCTTTTTTTTTGGTTGAAATAATGTGGTTTCGATTTAAAATTAGAAATTTTGTCGTTGGCATATCAACTTTTACATTTCTCGGCTAGAATTCATTCTTTTGATTGAAAATTCTACTATTTGGCAGAGAATTTAATTACTTTGTTGAAAATTCAACTATTTCGTTAAAAAGTTTTTCTCGATCTGAAACTACACTGTTTTGTTGAACATTCGTCTTATTGGATGAAAATTTCCTTCTTTTGTATTGGAAATTAAACTTTTTTTTCGTAGAAAATTCATTTCTTATGGTTGAAAATTAACCTTTTTGTTGAAGATCCAACTTTTCAGGTAAGAAATCCAACTGTCTTCTTAAAATTTTTTTTTTGTTTTGCTTGAAAAATGAAGATGGCTTAAAATATTTGAAAAAATGAGGGCAACATAGACAGGGGGGGGGGGTCCCAAATCATTTAGCTATGACTTTTTACATGGTGGAGGAGAGAGGTAAAATGATGGCCAGAGTTTCCGAGGTAACACTCTTCCCAATTAGTACAAGGCATGGGTGACCATCCATAAATTACGTAACACATTTTTGGCCATCATTTTACCCCTCCTCCTCACCATGTACAAAATGATTTTGGACCCCCCTCACCGTCCAGGTTGCCCTGATTTTTCCAAATATCTTCAGCCATCTTTATTTTACGAGCAAAGAAACGAATTTTTGAGAGAACAGTTGAATTTTTTACCTGAAAAGTTGAATCTTCAACAAGAAGGTTGATTTTCAACCATAAAAAATAAGTTTTCTACAAAAAAAAAGTTGAATTTTGAATACAAAAAGACGAATCTCATCCAAAAAGATAAATGTTCAACAAAACAGTGTAATTTTAGACCGAAAATTTTTTTTTAACAGAATAGTTTCATTTTTAACAAAATAATTAAATTTTCTACCAAATAGTAGAATTTTCCATTGAAAAAATGAGTTCTAGCTGAAAGATTTAAGAGTTGATATATCAACCAAAAATTTTTTTATTTTGAATCAAAACCAATTTATTTCAACTACAAAAGATAAATTTTGAACAAAATAGTTGAATCCTCAGCAAAATCTGATTAATTTTCAACCATTGTTTTTTAATCAACAGAAATTAAATTTCTACTAGAAGGGATGCATTTTCAAACAAAAGAGACGAATTTTCAACAAAAGTTATGAATTGTTAACCAAGAAAGATTTGTCAAGGAAGAAGGAAGAAGAATTCTAAAAAATTTGCTTGATTTTTAAGCCAAAAATATGATTTTTCTACAAAACAGTTGACTTTTAAGCTCGAAAAGATTAATCTTTCACAAAAAAATTAATTTTAAACCATGAAAGATAAACTCCAAATATCCAAATTTTTAATCAAATAGTTGACTTTTCAACTCAAAAGTTGGTTTTTCAATCAAAAATAAAATTTTGGAAGAGAGTTGAATTTTCAGCCCGAAAAGTTAAAATTTCAACAAAAAAATTCATTTTCGGCAATATATGCTGAATTTTCTACTAAAAATGCTGATTTTTCAATCTAAAAGGACAAATGTTCTATCTAAATAAGGATGTATAACAAAACAGTGTAATTTTTGACCAAAAAAATGACTTTTTAACAATATAATGAAATTTTAACAAAATAATTGAATTTTCAAGCAAATAGTAGAATTTTCAAATAAAAAAGATGAATTCTCGACAAAAAATGTAATAGCTAATATGTCAGCCAAAAACGATTTCAACTCATTATTATTTATAACAATATTCTATTAGAATAATGCCAGAAAGTTGCGGCTTTTTCTGCAATTTTCCACTTTCTGTCCACTTTTCAATTGGAGTAAGGAGACTAATAATCAATTTTAAAAACGTAATTGTTTCTAAAATTTTATATTATTTTGAATAATATCTTTTCTAAATAAGGCTAGAAAGTTGCTGTTTTTTCTGAAATTTTCAACTTCTTGTCCACTTTCTACTTAGAGTGAGGTAATAATAATGCAATTCAACAAACCAAATTGCTTAAACAATTTATTATTATTTTTAAAATGTTCTCTTTAAATGATGATAGAAAGTTGCGGTTTTTCTCAAATTTTCAGCTTTTCTTTAATTTTTTAGTTATGGCGAGTTATAAATGAACCTTAGCAAAAATTTTTTAGCTTCTTTATTTAAATTAATACTTTCAAAATATTAGCTGAAGCGTCAAAATACTTCATTCAAAAAAATGGAATACTATTTAAATAAAGATTCTTGTTGATGTTGATTTATTTTATGTTCATAACTAAAAAGTGAAAGAAAAGCTGCAAATTTCAGAAAAAATATTTCACCTTCCTAGCATTAGTATAAGAGAAGATAATTATGAACAATAATAAATTGTTTAAGCAGTTATCTTTGTCAACTTTCATAAATTATTACCTTATAAGTAAAAAGTGGACAAAAAGTAGAAAATTTCAGTGAAAACAATAACAATAACAAATTGTTTAAACAAGTCATTTAAACATCCGAATATCAGTAGAAAGTAATATATCATGTACTAGAAACAATTTTGACGAAAAGAAACCGCATAAAATAATTATTAGCGCCAAAAACTCGCAAAACCCAATTTTTCACTTATGGGGGTTCTTTGGGGCCCTACAAAACAGACTTATGGGGGTAAAATTTAGGAAGTAATTTTTGATTCGTATTTTCTGGCTTATTATGAAGAGAAATGTTGAGGTTCAAGTGGACACATCTAATACTGACGATTCTGAATATGCAAAAACGTCTTTTTCACATTCTCATTCTGAATGAGAAGGTATCAAATTTATCTAAAATTTTACTTTTTCGGTTCTCATTAAATCTCCACTTTTTGAGATTTTTTTTGAGAACTTTTTGAGAAGTGGTCATATTGGATTGAGCTTTGGCACACTTTTTAAGGCCTAAAAAGAAATTACACGTTCGTTAACCAGCCGTTTTTAATCAACGGCTCTGTTCTTATCCATTAAAAATTCTTTTAAAAAAATTAAAAATTCAATTTTCCGGATTATCTATGCAAGATGCGAGAAATTGTCTACCTCAAAAAGATATACGAATTTTCTTCAGACTATTTTCTGATAATATGCATAGTTTTTTTTCAAACGTGAAGAATGTTTCCAAAAATAAATAATTTAATTTTCCAAAAAACTGTGTTAGATAAGAAAAAATATTTTAGAAAATTGTTCACTTCAAAAAAATCTAGAAATTTATTTCGGACCATTTTTGATTAGACGTATAGTTTGTGTTTTAATCCTGATACCGCTCTTCAAAAAATAAAAAATTCCCTTTTCTGGCCAAACTATGCGAAATGGGAAGAAATTATAATAAGCAAAATCTTTCACCTTAAAAAGATCTACCAGTTTTATTCAGATTATTTTTAATGAAACGTATATTTTTTAATTTAATTATGACAACGCTTTTTATTACAAGATATTGAAGTACATTCTCCGACCAGACTATGCAACACACGAAAAAAAGTTGAAAATGAATTGTTGATTTTGAAAAGATTTACGAAATCGTTCTTAACCTTTTGCTGTTAGAACTCACGGTTCATTCTTCAAACATCGAAAATGACATTTGAATTTCGAAAATTCAAATTATCATTCAAATAATCTGAGATATAAAAAAAAATTCATGAGAAAATTGTTTTTTTTAAAAAGGCCTACGAAATTTTTAAAATCATTTTCTGTTAGAAATCACTGTTTTTCTATTAAGCACAAATGGCTATTGACGAATCAAAAATTCGAAATTTTGTGATTATATAATTTATCAGAGAAATACCTATATGAGAACAAATAAAAAATTGAGCGAGTATTGTAATGAGAACGTGTTCCTTGAGGTCGATAGAGCCTTAAATAAATTAATTTTGGTTTCAATCTGAGAGAAAAAAATAATTAACAATATTTTTAAAAGTAGAGATTTTGACAGTTTTTTTTTTACTGTGAACTAAGCCGAGCACGAGGCCTGGGAAATCTGGCCAAAAGTCGAAAAATCATCCAATTTGTATAAAACTTATTATCCAGGGTTATTTTAAGTCAAACATTTCAAATTTTGTGTCAAGAAGGTATAATTCAAAATGGTTGAACCAATTTGGAAACCATAGTTTGTAAAAAATCATCTAATTTGTAAAAAACCTCATATTCTCGGGATTTTTAGAGTCACAGATTACAAATTTTGTGTCAAAAACTTAAAATTCAAAATAGCCGAAACAATATGGCTGCCGAAATTTACAAAAAACTCAATGAAAGTCGGTTTTGAATGTTGTATATAATACTTGAACTATGTGATTAAAAAACTGACGTAAAGTTAATTTTATGAATATTAAATAATTTAAACAAAATTTTTATCGCTGTTTTGTACCCTCCATTTTGAAATTTGTATTTTTGAAACAATATTTGGAATCTGTAGCTGGAGAAAACTCTAGAAAGTGAGCTTCATATGAATCGGATAATTTTGTGAACATTTTGGTCATCATATTGAATCTGCCATTCTGAATTTCAATTTTTTGACCCAAAATTTGGAATCTGTATCTCGGAAAACCCCTGGATACTAACTTTTATACAAAAATGACAATTTTCTCATAAATGTTACTCACCATATTGAATCTACCATTTTGAATTCTAACTTTTTGACTCAAAACTTGGTATCTGTTAGTCGAAAAACTCCTGGATAATGAATTTTATACAAAATGGAAAATTTTTGTTTCAAATTTTGGTCACTATTTTGGATAGGCCATTTTGAATTTCAACTTCCTCATGTAATATTTTGAATCTATAACTTCAAAAACTGCTAGAAAATGATAATAGGTTATGTAGAGTCGACCAAGAACTGAACCTTTACGGAACAGAAACAAGGTCTATGGCTTAATGTCTCTGTTTCTTAAATTTGAAAAAAAAAATCTTTAAAAACATAACCTCTGTCATTTAGACCCTCTCTTCAGGAAAATTTGATAGAAAACTAAGGTAATATATTTTGGTCTGATTTTTATTTTTATTTTCATTTTGAAATTACTATGAATCTTGTATAGGATCTTATCTTTTTTCATAAAATACTATCTTTCAAAACTCTTTTGGAAAATTTTGTACATGCTTTTCATCTTAGTTGAATAATTGAATGAAAACATTTTATTTCTCAAAGGAAACTTATAAAACTATCAAAAGCCATAAAATTTTCTACTGTTTTTCATATTCATGAAGTTATAATCTAGTCTGTTGTTTATATCATAAATCCTTATAGGAAAAACTTCGTGAGCTTTGCAATTTCGTAAGGAAATTTTTTTGTGACTCAGTTTCATTAAATTTCTTTACATGAGAAAAAGAGAGATTTTATTTAATTTTTATTTATTTTTTTAATTTTTCAACACGACTGTCTATCATACTTCTGTCTGATCACCAATTTCGTTCAATTTCTTCTAAAATCCATCATGAATGTAAATGAGAATATAAAATATAGTTTTTTGATACACTTATAGTAGATTGTAATTTGTTTTTGTCTATTGATCCATTGTACTTGATCCTTTTCTTCTTGATCTTTAGTAAGCGTCCGAATGACAATTCTTCTAGTCCTCAATACGAATTTTATTCAAAAATCTGGTGAAAAACACGTTTTCATTTTTTGAAGCAATTTGAAGAATATATAATATATTCTAAGTGTGTTCTACCTCTTACAAACCATTTTGTGTAGCTAGTGAGGGTATCGCTTTCCTTTTTCCTGAAATTCTTTAATTAATGACATTTGAGCAATACATGTACAACCTTCTGGCAACCCCATTTTTGATAGGTACCAGGATGCCATTATATCACTTAATTAACAAAATTATATCAAACTGAGTCACAGAACCTAACGAAATTACAAAGCTCACGAAGCTTTTTCGATAAAGATTCATGATATAATCAAAAGAATAGGTTTTAAGTTCATGAATATAAAAAACAGTATAAAATTTCATGACTTTTGATAGTTTTATTAGATTCCTATGAGAAATAAAATGTTTTCATTTAATCATTCAACTAAGACGAAAGGCATGTACAAAATTTTCCAAGAAAGTTTTGAAATATAGTATTTTCTGAAAAAAGATAAGATCTTATAAAAGATTCATAGCAATTTGAAAATAAAAATCAGACCAAAATATATTACCTCAGTTCCTATAAAATTTCCCTGATGAGGTCCAAATAACCTCGAAACTTGTTGGATCCTCGTAGTATGAAAAATGCGGAGAAAGAATAAGGCAATTGGTTGTCTCTTTCTTTTTTCTCCCTATTTCTTCACTTTTTCACAGAAGTTTTTCTAATGACCCTATTACACAGATTTTTAGAAATATATTTTTTCGTTTTTGAATACTTTTTATGTGATATATATTACACGAAAGGACTTTATCAGAGGTTATGTTTTTTCAAAGATTTTTCTTTCATAATAGTAGAATTTGTGGAATTTTTGTAGATTTTCCGTGCCTGCATCTCTCGGTGAACTCCTGAGAGCCAGGCACTCATGCATCCGCATGGTATTATTTTTTTACATCGTTAAATTGAAAAAGTGCAAAAATGGGCACACGCAGGCTGTAGTGAACATTTTAGACTACAAATCCCTGCTTTCCTTTTTTTGATTAAAGGTGGAGCCCTGGAGAGCCTGGACTCGGCAGTAGATGTAATTTCGTCTTCTCCAAAAAATCTGACATTGCAATTTATATTTTTACAACAAAACAAAACGTCAGAACATTCGCCAGTTCGTAAAATGCTTGATTGATGGAATAGTGAAAAATTACCGCAAAGTTTTGAAATTAAAACACGATTTTTCGAAGACTAATTGATAAATCAACGCAATACTTTATTATCATTCCTTCAAGATCGAAATGAAATCTACTTTCTCATGAAAATTTTTTGTTCACTGGAAAAGGAACAACTAAAAAGTTCACAAATCAGAATTAGACTTCGAGACTATCCACTTTTTCGGCTCATTGGAGACGAATGTACATTAAATGTACAAAGAAAAAAGAAAATAAGGATACGAAAAAAACGAATGAAACATAAAATGTGTATTTCGACAAAGTCCACAACTTTTGTCATTATCATTTTAAAAAATTCTCAATCGTTCTCGAGATAAACGTGAAACCCCATGATTTTTCTGGTTTCCGCCATGAAAATCAAATTTGCGCCAATTTTCACTATGATTTCCGTAATCAGCGCGTCAAAATACCTGAATATACGAAGTTTGGAAATAATCGGAGGTAAGGGCTATTCAGAACTACACTCAAAAATGTAAATAAAGTACTCAATGGTACATAATAACAGAATTCACATATTGTCCATATGGTTTTCTCCTCAGAATACCAGTTTTTGTAGGCAATGAGGGTATTATTTTGTTTACCTGAATGTATGTAAAACGTTTTGGCAACCTTATTTCATGATAAGTACCAGGTTAAATGAAGGAAATAGATCGTAGTGCCAAGATCAAATTTTGTGGGTTGATTTAGAAACTTTATTATCAGCTACTTCAGTGTGTCTAGATACCGAAAAAATCTTCGACTTACTTTTTCAATTTTCGACTTTTGGCCAGTTTTACCGGGCTTCTGTCCCTCTGTGGGATAAGAGCATGAAAATTAAAATCTACACTTTTTTAAGATAGCACGCTTGTAACTTCAAGCCGAGCCATAAAATTCTGAGTGGTGGAAAAGTCAATTAGACTGCCTCCGACAGCCACGTCGTCGTGGTTCAGGAAACCGATAAATCTAAATGGTTACGTGGCACGAGGCATTTCGAGGGCTTCGTGTCTTTCGTGCTCTAAATCTCAAATCCCATCATCACTCTCAGTTAATAATCAATCCAATGTTTTCATTTTATTAAAAAAGTTATTAATGGTTGAAAATTTCGAAAACTGAAAACTGCTGAATATTTTTTGCATAGTGTTGCAATCTCCTTCGGTTATTTAATTAAAATACTCAATATTCACCGAGTCGAGCATGTCACGGATGAGTGAATAATGGAGAACGGATAGGTGAAATTAATTGGGGGAAGCTGTATTCGTGCGTGGTTGGTATCATCGCGGAAAGTAAGTAATTTATAGTTCCACAATCTTGTGATTTATGTGAAAAATAAATTTCTCTGGAACAACATCGACTTTTACTGCAACAAAAACAATTTCCCACATCAACAAGTCCAATCATTGCTGTCT
>JAUMHM010000049.1:17301540-17316734 GCA_032362435.1 Melikaiella ostensackeni
CATTGCTGTCTGCAAATATTAAAAGAAAGCATTTTCTCTTCTGCGGTACTTTTCAAAAATGAAAATCTCACTGACAGCAAAGCTTCAGGAATATTTAGAAGATGTGTCATCTTTTTTTTCATTTTACTAATACTACTAAACAATACTACTAAATAATGCTACTAAACCCTTTTTGTAGAAACCTGCCGCCGAATTTTACGATTTTTTTTTTTTGAACAATAGCTTTGAACAAATAAAGAATGTTTTCATCTTCATTGGGTCATTTTCATCTTCAAATTATGACATTATATAATCTTTGAGTGTCATAGTTATTGATGAATTTATTTTGTGGATGAATAAAAAAAGTTTGCAGGATATTATTGTTGTTTGAGAAATTGCACATAATCTACTATTTGACTGGAAGTTTAAAGTTTAGAGTTCTCCGGCATTGTAGTTGCCAATATTCACATATAGTAACGCATAGATTATATCACGCTTCTTTGCCCAACGAAGTACAAACTCCACTTAAAACTTTCGATTTGGGACTGGATTCAAAGGAGATAGGTGGAAGACATACAGACTTGTCCTAAGCGCCAGAAATGTAGGAATACTGTTCCCACACATGTCTGGAGAATATAGACTATACTCCATAGACATCCTCCTCTGGTGCCTCATTTCCCGCAAAGGCGAGTTACATTATTCCGAGATGCTTTTCATTGTTACTGGCAAAATGCCGAGCGTAATGGCTGAACATCAGAAAGGCCGCATAGGACGCATTTCCTCAGGCACTTTTATTCACTTGTTCTCTGTTATTGGGTATGTGGATTACATTCAAACTTTCAGTATATACTTAGAAAGGAAAAAAATTTAACGATTCTAATTAGCAGGAAAACATATTGCCAAGAAGAGGTTCAGAATAATTAAGATGAGTGGAAAAAAGGTAAAGTATCTTCATCTCTGTGTTCTTTTGAATTCTTCAAGATAGAGGAGCAATGATCTCACTTAACGAGGAGATAAATTAAATTTTCTACTTCAGAGACATCGTTAAGTTCAGTCGAATACGAGCTTTGAAATCGTGCTTACTACTGATCCGACCAATCATCAAGTAAAACGTAAATCTTAAGACCGAGCTTGTTGAAAGTACCTATAAATGTAGTCTTTCAATATCATCAGTAAATACTTTAATAGCTTTTGTCAAACTAAGTGTTCATTTTAATCGTCTCATTATTCCTCTGTGAGGATTAGAAGTAATTGAAAGAAATTTCTTGAAGATCGAAATAAAATCTATTTTCTTATGAAAATTTTTTATGTACATATTTCATTCATTGATTGAAAATTGAAATTTTGACATATGGTAGGCGAAAAATTCTGAATAAATCCCAAATTCAAATTATTTTATTCTTTAATTGGAAAATAATTAATATAAAGTCCACATTGTGACAAGGAACTGAATTCATTGTATCTAATTAATGATTCCATTCTAAATTCTGTTGTATCTAGTTAGATCCCTTTTTAAATTAATAGCTTTGTTAGCTTTTCTCTTCATAAAAAGCATTTTCATAAACTCTCTCATTTTTTATTTCTTTCATGATACAAAATTTTAACATCATCCCAATTAAAATCATACCCATAAATCTATGTTTTGTAAGGACCGAGTAATATCTTTCACTTCTATGAAAATTATTTTTATGTTCATCTTTTCGTGTTCTAAGTGATCTCCTTGTTTGCCATATGTAAACAGCATCACATTGTCTACATTTAAATTTGTAAATCACACATTGTTTTTCCAGTTTCACATATTTGTCTTTACCCAATGTCACAATCAAGTTGCTCTTGAATGGAGCTTCATATATCGTATGTAACCTTAATTTTCCTTACATTGGTTTCAAGATACTTAAGACTTCTCCAAAATAAGGTAGGCTTGTCAATAAAAATAATAGGATAATGGTTGAGAAAAAAAATCTGTTTGCATAATTCAATATTCTTTTCATGGAATACAGGATGAGATAACACAAGAGCTTCAATGACTAAATTCTTTACAACTCCTGTTTTGTTTTGAATGGAATAATTTGAATCGAAATGTAGTGTTCTTCCTGTAGAAATATTTTTTCTCTGTCAATCAGTAATAATATAATTTTCATCAGTTTATCTTCAGGTCAAATAAAGAAAATTCAATCTACCTTCTGTTTCATTCTCAAAAGAAAACAGTAATCTTGGATGTATAATATTAAATACATTAAGAGGGGAATCTAAATTTTGTGCATGTATAGATAATACAGAATCATCCACATATCTTGCATGAAAGTCCAATTCAAAATTAGTTCTGTTGAGAACTTCATTTTCCATATCTTCCATCGCAATTTCAGCAATATTTGGAGACAAGACTGAGCCTATCGAAGTTTCTATATTTGTTTATAGAAAATACAATTGAATTCGAAATAAACGGAATTGAAAACATATTCAATAGCAACAAAAAATTGTTTTTTTGCAATCTTAGTGTGAAGCTTGATCGTATTCCATTCATTTTCCATAGTAAGTTTAGCTCTTTCATATGGAATGTTAGGAAACATGGATATCACTTCAGAGGATACAAAAATGTGATTTGTTGGTATTTTGACATCTTCGATCAATTTCAGAAAGGCAGCACTGTTTTTAGTTGATCTTGCTGAAAGGGTAACTGATTCTTTAATAATTTTGCTGAGAAGTTTTTTCAATTTTCTCGTGGGTGAACCTATTGTCGAAATAACTGGTCGTAAAGGAAATTCTGCCTTATGAGCTTTCACTAGGCCATATGCAAGAGATAGATTTGTGTGAACTGTGTTCATGTCGCACCTTTCGATATTGTTTCCCAAATATTTTCGAAGTCTTAATCTCTCTGCAATTTTAAATGTACCTTTTTGAATCATTCTTGTAGGATCATTTGGAATAACAGCAAAACTATCTTTATCAATGAAAATATGCCTCATTTTTTTATTACAAACATCTTTTAATATTGCAACTGTGATTATTTATACAACATTTTCCGAAGTTGCATTGCTATTTGAGTGGCTCTACTTCAATCTGAGTAATGAAACATATTGTACTATTTAGTACTACAAGATGCACATTGAAAGATACAATTTTGGTTGGCGAATTTCCTAAGTTTCAGAATCCCATATAAATTTTCTTATGAACACTAGCGCTCTCAAGATAGAACCTTGTCGCTTGGATATGTCGATTCAAACATAGTGGAAGCCTGTTCTCTTATTGCATTAAAATTTACTTTGTGTATTGTTAGTCATCCTCCATTTTTCACTTAACCAAAAAAGATGTTCGAAGACCATATCATTATTTATACAACTTTCCCTAAGGTTGCATTGCTAATCCAGTCGTTTCACTCCAATCTGAATAAAGAAACAAACTGTGCAATTTAGTTTTGGAAGATGCATGTGGAAAGATACTATTTTGGGTCACGAACAAAAAAGAAGTACAAATACCCCGTCATTATTTATATAACTTTTTCCGAGGTTGTATAGCTATTTGAGTAATTCCACTTTAATCTCAGAAATGAAACAAATCGTACTATTTAGAACTAGAAGGTGCATATTGAAAGACACTATTTCGATTTGCGAATTCCCTAAGTTTCAGAATCTCATATAAAATGTATAATGAATACTAGCGCCATCAAGATAGAACCTTGTCGTTTGGATATGTCAACTTAAACTTAGAGAAAACCTGTTCTCTTATTGTTTCAAAATTGACTTTGTGTATTATTGACGCATTTCCTTTTTTTACTCAATCAAAGAAGAATTTTAAAGACCGTGTCTTTATTAATACAACTTTTCCCAACTTTGTATTGCTGTTTAAGTGGTTCCGCTTCAATCTATATAATAATACAAGCTGTGCAGTTTAGTATCAGAAGAAGCATGTTGGAAGATACTATCTCGGGTGGCGAACTCCCGAAGCTCTAGAATCCCATAGAAATTGTATTATGAACACTAGAACACTAGTACCATCAATATAGAATCTTACCATTTGGACACATCAATTTAAGCATAAGGACATCGAATTGATGATGTCCATTGCTTCCAAATTGACTTTGTGTATCATTTACAGATCATTCATTTTTTACACAACGAAATTAGAAGCTCAAAGAACATCTCATTATTTATACAACTTTTTCTGAGGTTGCATTGCTGTTTGAGTGATTCCACATCAATTTAAATAATGAAGCAAATTGTAAAATTAAGTATTAGAAGAAGCATGTTGGAAGATACTATCTCGAGTGGCGAACTCCCGAAGCTCTAGAATCCCATATAAATTGTATTATGAACACGAGAACACTAGTGCCATCAATATAGAATCTTACCATTTGGACACATCGATTTAAGCATAAGGACATCGAATTGATGATGTCGATTGCTTTCAAATGGACTTTGTGTATCATTTACAGATCATTCATTTTTTACACAACAAAATTAGAAGCTCGAAGAACATCTCATTATTTATACAATTTTTTCTGAGGTTGCATTGTTGTTTGAGTGATTCCACATCAATTTAAGTAATGAAGCAAATTGTACAATTAAGTACATATGAGAAGATGCATGTTGGGTGATACTATCTCGGGTGGCGAACTCCCGAAGCTTTAGAATCGCATATAATTGTATTACGAACACTAGAACACTAGTGCCATCAAGATAGAACCTCGCCATTTGGACACGTCGATTCAAACATAAGAACACCGAATTGATGATGTCTTATTACTTCCGAATTGACTTTGTGTATCATTTACGCATCCCCCATTCTTTAATCACCCCAAAAAGAAGTTCGAGGACCGTGTCATTATTTATACAACACTCCTCGAGTTTGCATTGTTGTTTCAATGGTTCTACTTTTATCATCATAAGAATAAGCGGCACTCAAAGGAGAAGACACCGCCGGGAATGAAGTAGAACAGAAGCTATCACGCTTAGGCGCCGTCCGTACAGCCGCACTCATTGTTAGCAAAGTTTCTTCAATGGTAAAAAACTCAGTGGGGTTTTTGTTTTCCAACGAATCACAAACTCACATAGCACTCCGTAAACTCGCCTCTTGATGCCGACACGTAATGTAGAAAGGCGTCGATGCTATAGAGGCGAATTACTCCATCAAAGAGCTGACTGTTCTCACCGGAAGTCGTATATTAAAGGCAGGTAATGAAAGAGTACTGGTAGCCACGCAAAACTGACACTGAATTAAAATTAAAATTCTATTTAATAACTAAAATTTAATTAGTTAATCCGGTATTCCAGAACCATTCACTATCCTTCCTTTTCACTTGAATGGTTTCATTAATCCCTCTCCTGCATAGTACAACTTATATAAATCGGCTTTTTGATATACATCAATGGGAGAAGGTCCTTGTAGATGAGTCGAGTTTTATTTGGAGCGGTTCACTGCATTCTTAGAATACTTTTGATCTATGAGTGACATCAGTCAATTTACATGATGAAACAGGGTAGTTCGAAAACTCAGGGATGAAAAGTCGATTCAATACGAGCGATAAAAATGGAAAAAGGAGTTTAAAGGACGGTCTGATAGAAAAGTATGTTCTCGGGAAAGCAACGGAAAGGACGAGAAGGGACGAGAAGGGAAAGCAAAGGCGGAACCGGAGTAAATCTTAAAGGTAACAGATGCGAGTACATTGGCTGCCTCGGGAGCTGAGTAGTAAGAAAAGGGGTCGAGCATGACGACTGACATAGTGACATCTCTAAATTGCACGACGATGCTCTCGACAGAATTCAACCCGGGTTACATGCTATTGGAAATTTCCTCCTAGGGCCTATTCGTCATTCTTAGACGTCCCTGTGCACCTCATCATCCGTTATCTTCGACCCTGATTAGTTTACAGGTCGACCTCTTGATGGACACTGTATCTGAAGTAAGGTCTTTCGAATTAAGACATTTAATCAATTCTTGTGACTATATCTATTAAAATGTAACTAGAGGTAATTCTAATTAATGTTGTTTTCAAATTGAAGACGTTCAGGGGCTAAGATGTTTGGCTTCTATTGTGAATACCATGGTTGAAAATTTGGATGGTGTACTTTACAAATGATCAAGTAAATAAAGAGTGAAGAAATAGTAAAAACAAAACTTTATTGATATTTATACATAATCGAACCGTTTGATTCAATTAATCAATATGCAATTATTCATACTAAAAGACTGAATATTGTGGATCAATATCTGCAGGCTTGACTAACAGAAAGGTAATAATTTAGATATAAGAATCAAATATATGATGATGCAAATTTAGTAGCTAAATATTAAATTTTAATATCTTTTGCACACTGCAATGGTTAAACCCTAGAATTTACTATTCATAAATCGTATCGTCTATGTTACGGAATTTTCCGTAAGACCAACTTCTTTCCAGCTTGTTTGGGGCTAAAGTTACGGAATTTTCCATAACTCTAGCCATAGCGCTATACTCAACCGGGGTCTTACGGAAAATTCCGTAACACTAGTCAGTGCCTTCATAAATTCATAATCCTCCACAGCACCTTTATTGCATCACAGATTTTAAAGTCTATTCTTTCATTCAGAAAGGCTCTGCATTTGATTCTTAAGAAGGCATCAAGACTTGATTTTCAAATATTTTGCTGTGTGTATTAAACAAATAAGGTAATGAAATAAAGATTCTCTGCAACAGTTTTTTTTTTGAGAATTGTTTAATTAGCATTGGGAGAAATAGACATAAATAACTGGAACCATTTATTCAATAAGCATTAATATTGCAGGGTAGCACAACGAGAGGATGCAAGCGCGAATTTTTTGAATATCAGATTATTGTATCAAAAAGTCAGATTCCAATAAACATTACGACAAAAGAGAGTTTAAAAATTTTTTTTTTCCATCACTGTCTGAAGTTCAGGAAACATACTCCCCGAGCAAAACAACATTCTTCCATTTTCTCGGAAAATAATAACATTTTTCAATCAAAATCCAATCTCGGAGAAAGTTTTCTTTTGGTTTCTAAATTGAAAATGTGGGTTTTACGAATTTTTTTGTCTTCTAGCTCCTGATTGAAATTTCTTGGATTTACTACTTATTAGAACGATAATAATTAGTGACAAAATAATTGTCATTTTTTGAACAGTTTTATCGTCAAGTATTAAATTTTATTCTCTAAGCCAACTCTTCTCCTCAATAAACCAAACTGAAGATCTTTGAAAAAATGTTTATCATTTGGGAAATATTGCTTACAGTAGTGAATGTATTTATTGTATATAAAAAATAGATTTAATAAAAACTACAAATGAACGCTTTTTTGCAGAAAAAAATTATTTTCCCATGAAATCTTGTTAGGATAATAATTAAGATTGTGATTGTTATAAACATAATAATCGACCGAATTTCGACTCGAACAGTTTCGCTAAAAATAGGCCTTGTTATTGACTACAATTCTTAACGAAATATCAAACGTAACTTGACCCCAACAAATTTTAACGGGAAAAGTTTTTTTTCACGAAAGAATATACATTTGGCGTATTCATTAAATATACCTGTACTTGTGATGAACAATTAAATATATTCACTCTCATCCAAATTTCGCGTTTCAAAATCACTTCTGAGATATCTTCAATTTGGATTATAATTATAATTAATCAATTTATTAATAAAATTAAATAATTAATAAATTAGAGAAGAATATTTGGCCTGGAGAAAAAATTGTAAACTTTATGTTAGTCGATAGAATTGTATATATTCCTTTTTTCTGTTAAACTCAATTGGTTTTGAACATTTTTTATCTTAAATTAAGTGATAAACTCAACTTTGAGAAAAATTTGTCTGGACTTGAGGCAAAAAAATGGTTGGGTCTAACAATTTGAAGTATTCTTTTTTACTGTGTGAAGACTTTTCTTAAGTAAATTTCACATTCATAAAATAAGGCATATTTAAAGAAAAAATAATTTCATATCTGAATTTACTTACACATATTTTATTGCACACGGAAAGAAATGGAAAAATCGAGTTTTGAGGACTTTCTTAAAAATTGGGGCTGAGTGTCGACCAACACGACACATCTCTTTGTTCGAGCACTGGATGAAGTGGCATCTTGATAGATACACAGGTTGGATGAAATCTTGCACTTTATCATCGAGGTCAAAGGTTAAACTCAAAATATCTTCACTGCTTTCGTGCTTACAAAAAAAATTACGACAATATCAGCCTTATTTCTTATTACAAATTCAATTGTGTTGTCTAATCTTATAGAAAAAATCTGTGATATATTTTTCCACATGAGCTAATTTTTTTTCTAATAATTAAGATTTTTAGCGTACCCAGACTTCTACATATTTTCGATAAGGATTTATTTGCACTTTTCATACATGGCGATTTTTGAACTACCCTAATACACAGTTGCAAATAAATCCTCCCATTATTCATAATCTTTTCCTGCACGAAATAACTCATTTTCGTACAAAGAATCCATGCATGACCCAAATAATGGTTAAACCCATAATCTTATAACTCTCTAGTCTGAAGTAGAGCGAAATTCAGAAATTGAATCTCTGAATTATGGTTAGTTCTATTTTGTCCTTTTTGATGCACATGTGTTTGTTCTGAATGTATGCAAGAAAATTGAGTTGAGCTCTTTCAATTAGCAAATGCACTGCGGTTTTGGTTATATGTCCCAAAGGAGTTCCTGCATTAAGTCATGAAAGACCCTGACGCAAACTGAGATAATGGGTCGACTTCGTCCACTCAAGGCAAGGGTACTTAAGCGTGTGTGCTTACGAACCAGCCTCGCCACCTTGCCTGCACCTCATACACTCAAGAACTGAAGCAAGTTCAATTATGCGGCTCGATCTATGCGGAATGAGACTTACCACTGGGATCAGTGAGCAGACATCTTCACCACCTCGTAAAATTGTTTCCATTTGCAACATTAAGACCCTTATGCTCGTGCTCTGTTTGAACAGATCCCGAATCTTGCGAGGATTTGTGGCAAACTTTGGAAAGCATTAGCATCGATTACCATACATTTATTATGAGGCTCGTTTGATATGTTTGATAAAGAAGGAAGTAAAATTTTCTTTCGAAATGTTTACCTATATTTCTCAACACAGTCTCCTTTGAGAGCTATACACTTAGTCCAGCAAGATTCCAATTTTTTCGTCCCTTCAGAAAAGTAGGATTTCTTGAGGTCTGCAAAAGACGCATTTACGGTATCGACTACTTCTTTGTTGGACGAGAATATCTTCCCACGATTTTTTGCATCGCAGATGTTTTTGGTGAGTCTATTATTCGAATCATATTTCAGACCAGATTATTATTAGCTAAAGATTCTAAAAGATGGTCACAAGGCCAGCAAGAAAATTAATGACATTAGCTGACAGTCAATAGGAGATGTCATCAGTTGATAGTTGTTAAGTTCGATATTTCATTGAATGGAAAATTGCAGTTTTGTTACGAAAATTAATTGAGTCATTCGAGTCCTGCGCTTATTAACCGCAATTTGGAGCAGTCTATTGAGGTGACTTGTGTTGATGACCGACGTCTTTAACCTTTGAGCTTTTGGCTTTTGGCTCTCTAAGAGACGAATAAGCAAGAAGCAGGGAGAGAAAGGGAGACAGAGATTTCCACAGAAACTCGAGTTGCATTGGAGATCCCAACAGAGTTTCCTACCAGGTTGACATGGATGAACGCGATCGTCAGAAAGCCAAGTACTGTATCCCCAGGCTGACATTGGGGTTGCGCAAAGTTTGTTCTACCTTTCATGCCTCTACCAACCGCGAGCAGTTTCATCTATTCTTCTCGTTAGACGAATAGTGAATAATTTCCTTCACGAGATTGCGAATTATTGTTATAATACTAGACGACTTTCACTGCAAAATAGGGTAACAACATCAATAGTGAGCCACCCATGGTTAGGACTACTATGTATATATTAAGATGTTTATTTTCGGACACTAGGACCTAGGAAATGCAAACTATGTCCGCTACATCATAGATAACATATTTTTACATTCCTCCATTGACGATGTGTCCAACTGACAAGGTTCCATCTCGAAAAGACCAAATGAAAAGGTCCTAACTCGTCGAGACCAGATGAAAAGGTGCTACAGAGTTGAGGGCGCTGATGTTCCCAATACAATTTATATGGGATATTTAAGCTTCAAGATTTCGCCACGCGAGTTAGCGCCTTTTCATTTTGTCTCTACGAGTTAGCACCTTTTTATTTGGTCTCTCCGAGATGGAGCCTTGTCATTTGAACACGTCGACATATCTTTTTCCTCAACTAATCGCTTCAATCTATCGGCTTAAATTGGCGGCTTAACTTACTTTCCAGTTTCCTCAGTCATTTCACCACCTCTATCTTTTCTTTTTCATTCAGGATTTTTCACATACTCATGCTTCCTTTTTCTATTTTTTCAGGATCTTTTAGCCAGTGCGGTAATGTTGCTCTGCCTTGCTCACATAGCATGCACCTTTTTCCTTTCTTCTTATCCCAGTACTTATTCCATTATTATGTATTTCCACATCTCACACGCGCAATTAACTTTTGCGATCCACTTTCCCCTCTCATCTCAAAATATTTTGCTACTCCCTCCATCCTTATCTATTTATATTTCTCATTATATGTCGCTTCCAACGGTGGGCTTGGATGAAGTTCAACCCAAAAGGGCTTGCACCTCTCGTCTTTTTTCTTAAAACATTTCAGTGATGCTTCACAATTATTTTGAGACAAAAAAAAATCGCCGGTGGGATTGCTGAACACAATTTTCAATTTAAATTGCTATATTCTAGTGGGGATCTCAAAATAAATTTTTTTTTAAATATGACAAAAATTGGCCCCAAATTTTTGTTTGTTTTTAATAATTTTTCTTTAATGTTTGGTATTTTAGGTCAAAGGTCTATTCAAATTATCAAACACAATTCTCAATTTTAATTGCTACATTTTAGTGGGGATCTCAAAGCGAATTTTTTTTGCCTGAAAAATTCGACAAAAACTTGATTCAAATTTATGTTTATTGTTAATGATTTTTATTATTATTTGGTATTTTAGGTCAAAGATCTCTTTGAATTATCAAACACAATTTTTAATTTTAATTGCCTTATTTTAGTGAGGATCTCAAAACCAATTTTTTTCTGAAAATTTGACAGAAACTTGATCGAAATTTTTGTTTAATTTAATAAAAAAATTTTAGTGTCAGGTATTTTAGATTAGAGGTCCCTTTAAATTATCAAACACAATTTTTTAATTTTAATTGCTATATTTTAGCGGGGATATCAAAATCAATTTTTTTCCTGATAAATTTTACGGAAACTTGATCTAAATTTCTGTTTGTTGTTAATGACTTTTTTCTTGTTCGGTATTTTAGCTTAAAGGTCCCTCGAAATTATCAAACAAAATTTTTAATTTTAATGACTATAACGCAAAATACCAAACAATAAAAAAATGTATTAACAACAAACAAAAATTTAGATAATGTTTCTGTTAAATTGAACAGAAAAAAATCATTTTATGATCCTCATTAAAATATAGCAATTAAAACTAAAATATAGCAATAATTAAAAATTATATTTCATAATTTGAAGGGACCTCCAACCTGAAATGCCAAACATTAAGAGAAATTTATTAACAACAAACAAAAATTTAGATCAAGTTTCTGTCAAATGTTTCAGAAAAAATAGTTAATTAGTTAGTGGGAGTCACAGTTTTCAATGCGGTGTATAAGTTGACGTCATGGTATCGAATGATACCTACATCAAGCACTGATAGTTATTTTTTAATTTACCTAACAATAAACAACTTCAAATATGGATGGGTACGTAATTCACATTGTTTCTAATCTTATAATTTTTTACAGATTTTTTAAATTTCAAATATATTTAATATATTTTCAGTTTTTTTAGGTTTTTCAATTTTTCAACTCACTGAAATGTTAACCTGGTACTTTTCAAAAAATAAGCTTGCCAATAGGTTTTCACATACATTCAGGGAAATGAAAAGATACCCTCGTTGCCTACAAAAAAAGGTATTCTGAGGAAGATGCCATATTAACAATATGTGCATATATTATCATGTACTATTGTGTACTGTATTTTGAATCACAATTATGTTTCTAATTTTTATGATTCTTCAGATGCTCATGTGATTTTCTGTATCTGTTGTAGATTTTCTTATATCTACTCTCTCTTGACTTTATTGAACATTCTGTAAATATAATCATAATGTCATATTGATACTTATAAAAACTGTATAATTTTTTCAGAAATAGATATTCTCTAAATCTTGATTTTAGAGACTGAAATGATTTTTGGGTGTTTCTTTTTCAGTACACAAAAAAATGTTCAAAAGAAAATAGATTCTATTTCGATCTTCACGAAATAAATAATCTTGTCAGAAGTATTTATTTCAATTAAAATTAAATCTCAAATTCATATGTTTAAAATATTTTACTATCTTATTATTGTCTCTTCGGAAAAAACTCTCAACCTTGATATTTGGGGCTAAAACTTTCTGTATAGTTTTCTGAAATGTATTGACATTCTTCGAACAGATGACTTTTACGAGGGTCTGGACTGGTTATTCTCTCTCTCAAAAAACGTTTTTGTTTGCCTAAGTGACTTGGCTCACTGATGATGAAAAAAAATTAAATATGAGAACTCTAAAAGTGAGCCAGGCTGGCTCAGCATGTAATAATTTTTGAAAATCGGATTCAATAAATTGCCTACCAGTAAAACTGATCAAATGATTCAATTTGAGTTATTGGAGATTGAGCTATGTAGATGGTACAAAGGAGCATAAAATTATTTAGTTAAATGTTGTTTGAACTCCTGAATGAAGTCACTTGACTTGTGAAAAAGCGAGTATAAACGTTACCATACGTATTCGTATATCACACAAGCATTAAGTCCTTTTAAAGAGAAACTACACGTCGCGCAAAATACACAGCTTTAAGCGGAAATGCTCCATTTCCTGTTGCAGAGACCGAATGGCTCGAGACTCTCCTAGCGCTCTCTATTTTCACACGAACTACCGAAGTAGAGACGACAGCTTTTCTAAATGTCGAAACCATCTCAGTGAGTGTACTACCTAGAAGATTTTGTTGGTTGAAATTTGAGTTCCTTTTCCATATTTTTCGCTATCACTGAATTTCCATCTGATTAAAAAAAACAGCAACCTATGTGGAAAAAATGGAGTGGGCATTAATTTTATATATTCGATTTAAAGGAATGGATAAATTAGAATTAATTAATACACACTAATCCACAAGATCCCACATGGGATTCTCTCATGGTTGTCCTTATGGTTGCACTCGAGGGGCCCTCGTAGGCCCCTCGAGGTTGTTCCGACGTTCAATTTTCAATTTTTAAAAGTACCTTTACTGATTGTCTCATCATTTTTAAGCATATTTCATCAAATATATATGTATTGTTAATATGTATAGAAAACTTGAAAATAGAAAAAAAAAATATTGGCGACCCGAACGAGACTCGAACTTATGACCAGCATCTTATCAGACTTCCGTTTTTACTTTTGGCTAACTTAGCACAACGCTCATAAATCTTTTTTAGGTAGACACTCCGCACGCGTATCAAAATTGGTTGCAATTATCTCTATTTTCAATAACAGCACATTTGGATGAGATATTGTTACTATTCGACACAAAAGACAATTTATCACAATTTTTTAACAAAAATGTGACAACAAAGTGACTATCTGGATTTATTTAAGAATATATGAATATTACAGAGGTTACGCAAGTTTGCGATGGAAGTGCGAGTTAATCCACTCTTCTTCGGAATTGTTGCAATATTCTATTCCGTCTGATTTTCTTTCCTAAAAATTCTATCCATTCCTTTTCAGTTCTATTAAATTGTAATCAAATATGTCTAACACTATCACTTTTTATGCTACAAGTTTTTTATCCAGTTTTATAATTTTTTATCCTATATTTTGTTGAAACATTTTTCCCCCTCTTTTCCACTGTAACACATTATCATGTACCTCTTTCAAATCAGTGTATTTATTTTAACTTCTTTTATTACTGTTTATTCCATTCCTCTTTCAAAAATGCTATAATTTTCTATTTCGTTTCAGCTCTTATTCTTGTTTCCAAAAATCATATCAGACTTTCTAGAGTATGAACAAAAACAATTTTCGAAAAAGAACGTTCAGGTAAAAATGTTCAAGCTAGAGCATTGTGTATAGAAGTAGGATAGAAATTTATAGCATGAGATGTGGTCGGATTTAATTATGATAGTAATGTATAGAATAAGATTATATAATAATTTAATAGGATATGAATAGATGAAGTAAGATTGGCTTCTAGTAGATTCGGACATAACTTGATAGAATACAGTAGGTTCACGATGGATTATAATAGAAGTGGATAGAAAAAGATAATTCTAAAATATATTAGAAGGAAAAAGTCTAAATAGTAATGGTTACCGAACTGATTATGAAAAAATTGGTAACATATGGTAAAGTAGCACTTTAATATATTAAGATAGAAATTAATAGAATGATGTGCGATTATAACATATCGCTTTGGGTATTTATGAAATAGGATAGGGTTATAATTTATTCTAACAGCAACGGATAGAATTAAATGAGTGTATAATTGTTTCGGATAGAAATCAATAGGATGAAATAGGAGCTTGACCGATTAGAACACACATTCATAAGGATAAGATAAGTTAATAATATAACACTACAAGTATGGGTGAAATGAAATGAGTTAATGATACATTAGGGAAAAAACGCATATGAAGTAATACGTTTAAAATATAATTGAATCTAAATAGGTTTAGGGTATATTGAGGCAAAAATGGATAGAGATAAGTAGGTGTTTAATATATTAAGACTAAAGTGGATAGAATGAAATATGGCCATCCTAAGTTACGGCGGAAGTGGATAGAAAAGGTCAGGAGGTGTTGGGAAACTAGGAGAGAAAGGAACGGGTGATATAGAAATAAGAAATAGTAGGAAACAAAAAGAGGCGAGAAACGAAAGTAGGGAAGATTGAAGGATATGCTACTGGAATATAGCAGGCTTGGAAAGAGAATATAGGGAATTCATGAGAAATTTGACACGATGTGATATAGAAGTAATGATGGAGACGTGGCTAGATAAAAGGGGATGGGAAAGAGTAAGGGAAGGATTACCGAGAGGTTACAAATGGCAGGTTCAAAATGCAAAGAGGAAGAATAAAAAAGGCAGAGCAATGGGAGGAATG
>JAUMHM010000049.1:17319246-17339398 GCA_032362435.1 Melikaiella ostensackeni
ACCAGCCGATTCGGTTGATCGCTTGGCAGACGCTCCGCGCGGGAAGGCTCATTACTTTTCAATCAAACCCTGTACACGGCCAGAATCTTGTTAGCTTGAATTCAGCAGTTTGGTTTTGCCAAATATGCAAAACGTTCTTAGCGGAAGTACAAATAATGACAGATCTATCTTATAATTAGCATATTTACGGAAAGGAAATGAAAAATTCAAAATCTAAATTAACTCGTTAATTGGAAGATGAAACTGGGGAAATAATCACAGGAGTGAGAGAGACGCTAAGAGAAGAAAAAATAGCAAAAGGAAGAGAGGGGGTACAGGAAAAAAAGTTAAGATAAAAGGGGCTGGTATAGAACTGTGACAATTTATAACTGGAAAGGAATAAGTTAAATCTTCCTTTTTTTCCCTCTCTTTTCTTCCTGTTGTGTACATTTATTGTACATCTTTGTCTAATGAGCCAAAAAAACAAGTAGTCTCAAAGTCTATTTTTGAATTGTAAACTTTTCAGGTGTTCTTCGGTACACAAAAAATTTTCATAAGAAAATAGATTTTATTTCCATCTTCAAGAAATTTCAAAAGAGAGACATTAAGCAAAGATTGATTCCAATCTGCAGGGTTGAAGATGAATACTTGAAATTTCTTTTAATTGAGGTTGTTAATGATAAACTCAATTTAACGAAAGATATCTATTTTACTTTAATATATTCCAGAAATTTGAGAACGTTAGTAATTTTTTAGAAATGTGTTATTGGTTTGGATTATTACCTTTTTTTGAGAAATCGAATAATATGAATAGATTGGTTCTAAATCAACCCACAAAATTTGATCTTGGCACTATTATCTATTTCCTTGATTTCCCATATTCTGTGTACATAAATCTTGTAATAATTTTTCCAGGTTTTTCAAATGTACAACTAATTTGAATGTTAGCCTGGTACTCATCAAAAAATAATGTTGCCATAAGGTTTTACATACAATTTTCAATTTTATAACCAATTAAAATGTTAACATGGTACTTATCAAAAAATAATGTTGCCCTAAGTATTACATACATTTAGGTAAAGGAAATTAAACCCTCGTTGCGTACAAGGAAGATGCCATACTAACAATATGTGCATATTATGTACCATTGAGTACTTCATTTACATTTTCTCTAATCTTATGATTTTTTACAGATATTTTTGATTTCAAAAATATTTAGTATACTTTCAGTCTACTGTACTTTTGAATTTTTCTAAGTATACTGTTAACATAATTAAAATGTCATCCTGGTACCTATTATAAATATAATAATGTTGCCAGAAAGATGCACATAATTTGAAATGTAGTATTTGTTTTCAATTAAAATTTAATCTCATATTTAAATGTTTGAAATATTTTACTATCTTATTATTGTGTCTTTGGAATAAATTCTGAATGTCAATATCTAGGGATACTTTCTGGGGGACTTTCTGTAAAGTTTCCTAAAATCTATTGGCATTCTTCGTACAGATGATTTTCACGAGGGCTTAGGACTAGTTATTCTCTCTCTCCAAAAAATTGTAAAACGTTTTTATTTGGCTAAGTGGCTGTATAGACGTGTCAGTCGTAGAAATGCTCTCCCTTAGTGAGGTCCGTTTTCCTCTGAATTTCTCCCCGTGTGAAGAATTTTTATTATAATTTAAAAAAAGTTTTATATTAAAAAAGTCGATTTATGCTTCTATCTTTAGAAATAAAAATAAAGTAAAACAAAATTTACAAACATTTTGGAAATTGATTCAAATTTTTGTTTAATTAGTGTTGTGATGAAGTGTTTGCCGCATTTTGGATTGCAAAATTTTGGATATTATACACAAGAAGTTATATTTAAAAATTATTTTATCTCTTCTTATTTTCATGTTTTTGCTAATATAGTTTTCAGTATAATTGATAAAGAAAAAAATTGGCGGAATATCGTTTTATGAAAAATATTACTCAAAGTTCTGTATAGGAGTATCACTTATTTATTATTATTATTATATTATTTATTCAGTTAGTAAAAACTAAGATTGGATGTATTACAGAAAGGAATTATTGACAAAATACAAGTTACATGGTTTTCCCAAAACAGACATTCCATATTAATAAGAAAGTATGTTTTGACTGCAACAAAATGAATAAAAAAGTAAGTTTAAATGAGAATATCAATAAATTTAATAAATGTATTTGAATTTGGTTTCAAAGAAAAGCTGCCATGGACATATACACAATTAAAATATATTTCGTTATCCATAACTGTAGTTATCCTATAAATTACCCCTGATGAGGAAGTCTAGGTTGGCTTCGAAACATGTTGGTCCCCAGTAGTATAAAAAATACGGAGAAAAAAAGAGTGTGAGGATTGTTTTGGTTGACTCTTTCTTTTTTCTTCCTCTTTTTTCATTCTGCTGTGTACATTTATTGTACACCTGTCTATAATAAGCCGAAGAAACAGGTAGCCTCAAAGTCTATTTTTGAACTGTGAACTTTTTGGGTCTTCTTTTTCAGTACACACAAAATTTTCAAAAGGGAAAAGATTTTATTTCGATCTTGAAAAAAAAGAAATAGAGAATTACATAAAAAATGACGAGAAAGAGATATTGATAACGGAAAATATGATGGAGGAAATTCAAAAGGTCAGTTGCTTAATGAAGAGGGAAAGGAACTACTGGAGATGGTGAGAGAAAGGTGCTGATATTTTCTTAATGGTAACAAATTAGGACATGAAGAAGGGAAATTCATGTATTTAAGAATTAATTCGGCAACAATAATTGATTATGTAATCACAAACATTGAAGCGTGGAAAAAAATTTGGAAAATAAGTGTGGAGACGAGAGTAGAGACAAATCATCAACCATTACGGATATCGCTTAAAAGTAAAATTATGAATGAGGGGAGGAGAGCATAAGTGGAAATGATTGAGAGAGGAGTGTGGACAGAGGAAGCAAAGAAAGAATATGTAAAAAAGATAGAAAAATTCAAATTTGAGGAAGTAGAATTGAATGAGGTTTGGGATGAACTGAAAGGAAAAGTAAGGAAAGCGAGGAGTATAAATAAGACAAAGCTTAGAAGAGGAAGGGATGAAAATTGGTTAAACATTTGGTGGGATGATGAATGCATGAAATAGAAAAAGGAAGCTAGAAGAGCATATAGAGACTGAAGAAAGGAAAAAGAGATGGGTTGAAATATGTGGGAATAAAGAAAGAATGAAGAGAATTATGCAAGGAAAAGGCTAAAAGAACACAAAAAGAAATTAGAGAGGGAATTAACAGCATTGAAATGGAGAGGGAAGCGTGAAAATTTATCAATAAGTAAAAGTGTGGGCTGGCAAGAATATGAGGTTGTACAAAGATTGCATGAAAAATATGTTAAATGAGCTTCGGGATTCGACAGATGCATGCCTTGGTATTTAGTATTAAATAAAGAAGATAGAGAAAAAGTGAAACCAAGAGCGGGAAAGAGGGCATGTAAATATAAGAAACAGATTTTGGAAAGTGGGGGCAAACAGATAGTTAAAGCTTCCTTAGAGGAGAGAGAATTGGCAATATTAGAAAATGGAATGGAAGGAAGAGGAAGGTAATTGAAAAGGAATGGATGGTCATTGGAGTTGGAGATATAAAGGTAGAGCAGAAGCTGATAGAAGGAGACAGAGATGTATTGAAGCAAGGAATAGAAAGTAAAATAATGAAGGAGACATGTAATGAGAAATATGAATGGATAAGGTTGGAGGGAGTAGCAAAATATTTGGAGAAAAAAAAGAAAGAGGATCTCAGATGGAATAAGTACTGAGATAAGGAGAAAGGAATAAGTTGCATGCAATGTGAGCGAGGCTGAGTAAAATTGACGCATTAACTAAATGATTGTGAAAAAAATGAAAAAGGAAACATGGGTATCGGAAAAGTAGGAGGTCGTACCGAGCGGGGGTAACCCGCGCCAACAAGCCACAGCGCAACTGGGCGTGCTATAGTGGCTCAGTGGTTCTAATACTCGATACAAATAATTTTTTTGTTTACGTGTAACGAATATTGCATTTCATTCTGACTTTTTGATAAATTCAGAACAATTCAGATATGTCGTGTATGACATTTTTCCGAAGACAAAGATCGAAAAAAGATCGCGAAGAGAAGAGCAAAGTGAACGTTAAATTGAATAAGGAATCATTTTTTAAGTAACACTGTGGGAGGCAAGGGTACTCACACCAAAAAGCACCTCAAAGCGTGAGAGGCAAGGGGACTCACATAGAAAAAGCACTCCGAAATGTGAAAGGCAAGGAGAGTTACATCAAAAAGCACTCCAAGTTGTTGGAGGCAAAGAGATTAACACCAAAAGAACTCCCCAAAACGTGAGAGGCAAGAGGACCCACACCGAAAAACACCCAAAAACGTGAAAAGCAAGGGGATTCACATAGAAAAAGCACCCCAAGTTGTGAGAGGCAAAGAGATTAACACCAAAAACATTCCCCAAAACGTGAAAGGCAAGGGGACTCACTCCAAAAAGCACCCTAAGACGTGGAGGGCAAGGGGACTCACATAGAAGAAGCACTCTGAAATGTGAGAGGCAAGGACACTCACATCAAGAAGCACCCCAAATTGTTAGAGGCGGAGAGATTACCACCAAAAAAACTCCTCAAATCGTGAGAGGCAAGGGGACTCAGTCCAAAAAACACCCCAGAACGTGAGAGGCAACGGGACTCACATAGAAAAAGCACTACGAAACGTAAGAGGCAAGGAAACTCACATCAAGAAGCATCCCAAATTGTTAGAGGCGGAGAGATTAACACCAAAAAAGCTCAAAAAAATTTTAGGCGGGGACACTTGACAAATTTTACCCCTTGAACATGATAGTTCAAGTCGATGCGTTAAGGCGAAGAGAGGAATGAGCGTTATGTCAATGCGTAAAGACTTTAGGTTAAGGCATTTCTTGAAGGCAATACGTCAGGGCAATTAGTTAAGGTGTTAAGCTGAAGAAAGTGATATGTGAGGGTCATAGCGAGGTAATAAGTACAGGCTTCTCGCACATGTAAAAAGGGAAAACACCAATGAGAGGAATAAGAATGAGAGAAAAATGCCAGAATTGATGAATAAAGGAATGTAAAAACATGTAGCCTATGATGTAGCGGAATAATTTTCTATTTTCTAGGTCCTAGTGGACAAAAATAAACTTGTTACTATTTATCTGTTTTATAAGATATTTCCATCATTGAATTAATATATACAATTCTATTTGAGAAAACGTGATCCGATTAGATGTTAAGATATTTATGAAAACCATTCTCGGTTTTAAAACCTTTATGAATGGAAGTTTAGTGTGCAATCGTAGCAAATGTTTCAATGAGCACATTGGGATTCTAGAGCTTCGCTCTTATTTGCTACCGTGTAGCACTGAGCTTCGCGAAATCGATCCCACAGGGCTCTTGTTCTCATTCGAGTCATTATTTTCTCACGTCTCCGGCAATATGCCCACATTGCGAAAGTTCGAGGCACCCTCTCGACCCTTTCCGAGCGGATAATCCTTGAAACTTTTGGCATATCCTCTTAGCAGTGTCTTTTCGAACCGCAGCTTCTTGAAGCTTTATTGTCACTATACGCAATGGAAGAAGATATGCTGTACGTAAAGAGGGCACAAAAACTTCCACGATCAACATTGTGAGTTCTGCAGTAAAAGACTTTCAGTGACAAAATTTAAAACAAGAGAAAACAAAAAGCTACGTAGTTACGCACCCTCCTGGAAAGAGAAGAAAATATTTATCGGTTCAAATAATTTCAAATCCTTGTTATTAAAATCAGTGGATATAATTTATTCGATTTTCCTCATCCACATCTAATCATTTCCATCCTTTCTCTCTTATCATATCATTCGTTACTTTTCAGTCAGGTGTTTGTTCGTCATATAAGAAAGGGTAAGTGAGGGGAGTGAGGGATAATAAGGGAAATAAGGGGAAGTAAGGGAAAATTAGTCCAAGTGTGTTGAATTAAAGGCAGGGGATGAAAGAAAGTAAGGGGGCATTAGGTTAAGTGTGGGATGGAGGATGAGAGAAAGTAAGCGAAAATGAGTGGATGGGAGGGGCAATGAGAGGAAGTAAGGGTAAGCGAGGAGAAGGAAAGGGGTGATAAATGAGGGGAGTGTGTGGTGGGGAGGGTAAGGAACAGATTTGAACGACTTATTAACGGCTTGATAGGCTACGAAACCCTTTTTTGCAGGCGCCTGCCTTCTACTTTCCCTAGTTTTTTATTCCAAGGATAGAATTGGATAATTATTGAATTATAGAAACGGGTAGAAGGCGATATATAGAAATGTATATAAATGAATTGATATAATAGAAAGGAAACTAAAGAATATTACAAATAATAATATTTGATTTTCGTATAATTATTATACTATTAGGAGCATAAACAGTTGTTGAAATAGCCTTTTCCTTTGATTTAAAATAATTGACTGTTACGTCTTCTATCTCGGAACATTTTCTGATTTAATTTAATGTGCAGGATTTAAGTTAGGTGCTGCAGGTACAGCTAAACGTGATTCGGATTATGGTGCTCTAAAACCTGACGTTTGACCATAATTTTCCTTTAGGGTTTAGATGGCTTGCATAATAGCCAGCCTTCTCACAGCTAAGCTCCCTCTCGAAATTTCCTCACGATCCCTCACGGGAGTTACGACATTATTAACGAAGTCGATTTTAACCAGGATGGGGATAAAAAGTCAACCAAGTTTAGTTCTTCCACGAAAAAAAAATTCTCCTAAGATCTTCACAACTGTCTCCCCCTTGTCTGCGGAATTTTTCGTTGTCCATTAAGAGCAGAATAATAGCTCTTTCTGTCGCATAATTGTAGGAGTTATGGAATAGGCATTGATTTATTACTCATTTAATTATCTCTACCAAGCAATTACTCCTGAAATAACAAATATTATAGATGATGGTTTTACTGTTAGGATTTGATACCTCAGTATTTAATCCTCAATATTAAATATGATTTTTATGAATGAGTAAAATTTTAAAGTTGTATAATTTCATTCGGTATATCTTCTATCTCTACAGATAGATCTTCTATATGGAACTATTTTTTGTTTCATTTTTCCAGCTAGATCTTCTATTTTTTAATTAGCTTCCATCTTCTTCTATTTACTTCAATCTTCTTCTATCTTCTATCTCTTATCCTCTATCCCCTATCCTCTATTCTTTATCTTCTATCCACTTGTCTCTATCCTCGATCCTCTATCCTCTATCCTCCATCCTCTATCCTTTTTCTTTTGTTCCATGTCCTTCATTCTTTATTTTGTATATACTCCACCCTCTGTCTCATATCCTTCATCCTTTACTCTCTATCCTATATTCTCTACCCTGTATACTTTATCCCTTATCTCCTATTCTCTACCCTCTATTTTCTATCTTCTATCCTCTATCTTCTATCTTCTATCCTCAAATCTCTATCCTACATCCTTTATCCTCTTTCTACTATCCCATATCCTCTATCCTCTATCATGTATCCTCTATCCTCTGTCTCTTATCCTCCATTCTCTACCCTCTAGCCCCTATCCTGCATGCTCTATTCTCTATCTTCTATCCTCTATTCCTTATCCTCTATCCTGTATCCTCTATCTTCTATTCTTTATCCTCTATCCTCTATCCTCTATCTCTTATTCTCTATCCTCCATTTTTCATCTTCTATACTTTCCCCTCTATCCCCCATCATAAATTCCTTGTCCTTTATCGCCTATCTTCCATATGCCATCCTCTATCATCTATCATCTATCCTCTATCATATATCCTCTACCTCCTTTTTTTATCTTCTATCATTTATCCTATACCTTGTAGTCTTTATCCTATATCTTCAATACTCTTTTATCTGTTTTTTACCCTATACCCCTTATTTACTATCCTTGAACCTCCTTCCTAAATCCCCTTTTCTCAATCCTCGAACCTCTATTCTCCATCATCTATCCTCTATTCTTTATCCTGCATCCTATATTCTCTATCTTCTATCCTTTATTCCCTTTACTATATACTTTATCCTCTTTCCTATGATCTCCATCCCCTATCCTGTATTCCATATTCACTATCTCCTGTCCTCTATCCTCTATTCTCCATCTTTCATCCATTTTCTTCTATCCTCTATGCTTTATCCTCCATCCTCTATCCTCTATTCTCTATCTTTCATCCATTTTCTTCTATCCTCTATGCTTTATCCTCCATGTTCTATCCTCCATCCTCTATCCTTTATCCCTTATCCACATTCCCTTTTCCCGTATCCTCGATCATTTACCCTGTATCCTTTATCTACTGTCTCCTATCCGTCCTTCTCTATTGCCTATCTTCATCCCCGATCCTCTATCCTCCATTTTTTATCTTCAATCCTCTACCCTCCATCCTTTATTCTCTATTCTCCATCCTCCATCCTCTATTTCTCATTCCTTATTCTCTATCCCTTATTCCTTATACTCTATCCTATATCCTCAAAAATCTATTCTCTATCCTTCACCTTATATCCCTTATTATTTATTCTTTATCCTCCACACTGAATGCCCTTTTTTCTATCCTTGATCCTCTGTCCTCCATCCCTTATCCTCTACTCTCGATCCTCTATCTTTTTTCTATTATCCTCAACCCTCTTTCTTCTATTCCTTTTACTCTATCCCCTATATAATCTATCTTTTATCTTCTTTCTTCTATCCTTCACCTTTTATCCTCTATCCCCCATCATCTATCTTCTATCTTTCATCGTCTATCTTCCATCATCTATCCTCTGTCCTCTCACCTCTGTCCTGTGTTCTCAGTACTCAATTCTCCATCCCCCATCCTCTACCCTCTGTCCTCTGTCCCTTGTCCTTTATTCTCCATCATCTATCCTCTATCCTCCATCTTCTATCCTGGATTTCCCATCTCCTATCGCCTATCTTCCATCTTCTATCCTTTATCCTCTACCCTTTATTCTCAATTCCCTATTCTTTATTATTATTCCTCTATCCTTCACCCGCCATCCTTTATCCTCTATTTTTGATCCTCTATCTTCTTTCCTTTATCCGCAACCTGTTATGCTCCATCCTCTATCCTCTATCTTCTATCCTTCATCTTTTATCCTCTATCCTCTATCACCTATCTTGTATCTTTCATCGTCTATCTTTGATCATCTATCCTCTGTCCTCTAGCCTTTATCCTGTGTCCTTGATACTCTATTCTCCAAACTCTATTCTGCACTCTCCGTCTTCTGTCCTCTGTCCTCTGTCCCTTATCCTTTATACTCTATCATCTATCGTCTATCCACTATCGTCCATCTTTTATCCTCTATTCTCTATCATATATTGCCTATCTTTTATCTTCGATCTTTTATCCTCTACCCACCATTCTCTATCCCGCACCCTTGATCATTAATCCTCTATCCTTTATCCTTCATCCTCTATCCTCTATTCTTGATCCTCTATCTTCTTCCCTTTATCCTCAACCATTTATCCTCTATCCTCTATCCTCCATCCTCTATCCTCTATTTTCTGTCTTCTGATCTTCTATCCTTCACCTTCTATCCTACATCCCCTATCACCTATCTTCTATCTTTTATCGTTTATCTTCTGTGATCTACTCTCTATCCTTTAGCCTCTGTACTGCATCCTCAATACTCAATTCTCTTTCCTCTATTCTCCATCCTCCGTCCTCTGTTCTCTGTCCTCTGTCCTTCATCCTTTATTCTCCATCATCTGTCCTTTACCCTCCACCTTCTATCCTTCATCCTCTATCATCTATCATCTTTCCTTCATTCTCTATCCTCCATCGTCCATCCTCTATTCACTATCTTCTATTCTCAATCCTCCATCTTCCATTCTGCATCCTCTATTCTTTATCCCCCATCCTCTATCGTCCATTCTCTCTCTGCTATCCTTCACGCTCTATCATCTATCCACTATCCTCTATCCTATATTCTGTATCCTCTATCCGCAATCCTCTATCTTGTACCTTCTATTTTCTATCTTCTTTAATCCTTATTCAGTATTAACTCCTCAGTATTAAATATAATTTTCGTGGATGAGTAACCCTTTGGAGTTGAATAATTTTATTAGCTCTATTGACGAGGTGATTCATTGAATCAAAAAAACTCTTAATAATTCTCCCTAAATACATTGACTAACGTTTAATTGGGAAAATTTAATTACCATGGGGACGCAGTTTCTATGTCAAGAATTAGACAAATTAGAAGCACTAATTTCTTAGTGCAGGTTACCGTAACTAAGGCAGCCTGAAGGACATTAATAAACAGGTATCGTCTCGGAGTCGGAAGGTAAATGAAACTTGGTAGAGAGATATGTCTAGCTCTTAGGGTGACTGGAGAGACGAATAGAAGACATGGTGGAAGAGGGAAAAGCACAATTGGGTGTGAGTGGGAGAGAGGACGATATGAAGGTACAGGACTTGGCTTTCTGATCGCGGTGTCGGTTATACTAGAGAGTACTTAGTTGTGCTTTAGATCCACCACTAGAGCACTTATTTAGAGTGTAATAGATCCTCCTTTTAACCATCCTATTTCAGGCCACAGAGGTCGTTTTACAATATATTACAAAGCCGATGAAATAATTATTATAAGCAATCGAGAGGGTATTGCTCTATAAATAATTCACATTCTCACTATCTCGATTTTATGGAATAATTTATAGCCCCCTGTGTTTCCAAGGCTGAAAGAACTCTTATTTTCTTTAGACATCTAGATTTTTGCTCAAAGAATATATTATTCAATGAGAAATTGATTTTATCAGCATTTCATTTTCAAGTAGAGATGGTTACGCAAACTGGCGAAGAGAAGAAAAACCCGGGTATAGTTGAAAATTTTTAATTAAAAAAAATGGCACCTAAGTTTTTGAAAACTGCTTTATATTTAATTACCTTATCTGCCATTAAAATGCTTTCAAACATTCTTTTTATATATTTATTCTCTCACTTATATAATATCCAATGAATATATTTAATACACTTTTCTGTCTTATTTCCGCTAGATTTTTTCCTCAATTGTGACAACGTTTTTCGATTTCCTCTTTCCTCTTTTTTGGTGCCTAGAACTTCCGTCTTTTCTGGAATTCTAGAGCAAAATTTCTTCCGTCAACAGTTTCATGCCTCCACTTTCATGATTCTTTGAACATCAATTCACTGTTATTTTCCAGTTACTTCTAGTTTTGCCTCTTAAAAATATGAAATTTTTGAAGTCGAAGGATTTTTTTATTTGAGACGACATCCCTCTAATAACTTCATCATAGTGTGGTTAATTGTGGGATTATATGAAATTTATTGAAAAACGCTCAGAGAAATCCCAAAGCAAAAAACTATCCCTAAAGGCAACTAATCGCATTTTTCGCTAGTTTGTACTAAACTAATTTGGTCTTTGCTTAAGAATCATAAATTATAGTTTTAGGAAGAAACTTAAAACTCAAAACTTTAAAGGAAATCCTACTTAAAACTTTGTGAAAGAAGGCGACAGGCGCCTACAAAAAAGGTTTTCATAGCCTAATAAGTCATTCGGATATCCTCCTTCCCCACCCCTGCCCATATTTTCCATCATATCCCCCTCCCTCATTTCCTCTCCCCAACCCATTTTCCACCTTTTCACCCTTCTCCTCATTTCCACTCACTTTCCCTCATTTCCCATCACCACCCTCCCCTCACTTCCCATCATCATCTCTCACTTTCTCCTCATCTCCCCTCACTTTCTATTTTCTATATGACGGACGGACACTTATCCGAAGCAATGAGGTTTTCTGTCCATGGCTATGAGAACCTAAAAATGAAAAAGAAATATTTGGGAAAACCAGAAAATAAATTGTCACGCCTTGTATTATATTTCATTCAGATACTTGAAGTATTACCTTTATGAATCTATGTTTATTTGAAACAATTTATTTTTCATTGCAAATATTCATCGGTAAGCCTCATTATCTGCCAGCGAACTATGAGTGTAAAAAGCATGGTTGAAAGAAACTTTTTTCATAAAATCAAAAAGCAAACATTTTTCTTAAGTATGTTTTTTTCTCTTAGTTTCATTACTTAGTTGCCAATACTTTGTGAACAGATCAATTTGCGTGTTTCATGACGAGGTTCAACTACAATTTGTCAACAATTATTAAAATTTTACTTGCAAAAAATAAGAAATCAAAAACGAAATTTAAAAGAATAATTGTCTCGTCACACTTTGTTTCCTATGAGACGCTTACTTTCTTACACATTTTGTTATCTTCTTCAGAGTATTGACTAGCTTCATTACTCTGTTATCGAATATTCAAATACAGAAATACAGTTCAGAAATCTGTTTTAATCTCCATTTAGAAAAAAATGAAAAACCATCTTTCGAGAAGAACAATGTATTTACAGTGTTGGCCTGGTGCCAGTTCATTCAAAAATACTTCTGTGACGAATTTGCTATTTATTCCGTGAATCGTTGAAGTTGCGTTAAGCCTAGGACCTGCAAATATACCTTGGTAGTGCAAAGTGTCATTCAAGATGAAGGACAAAGTGTGAAGTAAAATGAAAAAGAGGGTGATAATCAAATGAGGAAAGATGCAAGTGGCATTTACATTATAGTATAAGGCAAGCTTTCGCGGGGTTTTTCTACCTCGCTGCTAACTTCATTTAAGTTTTGATCCTTTTACAACGTGCTTTAAGTTAACTTTCCATATCGAGCATTGAGGGACTCTCTAAAATATAAAATGGAAGTACCATTGAACTATTTCGCAAGGCGTGGTCGTCAATTTTCCCTACACTAAAAAGCGAGCTGAAAAGTCGACTTTTATTTCATCCAATCGCGGGAAATGAGGCTCAGTCCCTGGATTGTGCACTGCGATAAAATGTAGATACAAATTTCCCTCTGAGACCCATGACCCTCTTCCTCTCCTGTGTATACTGACTTCATCCCCTTTTTATGTATCTATCCCTATTCCCCTTATCATTCTTAAATGAGTGTATGTATTTTCCATATCTGCTTCTTCTTCTGGTATCTGTTTCAAAGATAGTTGTAAGACTACTCCACAACTCTTAACTCGTTTTGGTTCAAAAGTGTTTCTAGAATTTTTAATACGAACTCAATTATTATTGTTATTATACCGTTAAGTCCAGTTTTCTCTGGGTAAGAGTAACACGTTAGATTCTAGCCTCGTTATACTACTGGAGATCAAGAAAGTTATATGATAGGGTTAAGTAAGGGATGTGTAAGAGAAAGCCATGATACATCATGATTCTTACATAAACACTCAAACTGACTGATAAACCCATAGGAAGGTTCATACTCTTTGCCACAACCACATCCAATAAGCAAAGCTCTTTACGAGAACTCATGAGTATTCAAAATTTCTCGTTTCAGGCGTTACTCTTTTTTTTATAAACAATTGTTCTCCATATATACCTATCCTTGCATACACTTTATGCTTCCACTACATTCATACATCTTTTCATGCAAGCTCTTGTGTTTCTACTACTCTTTGTATCTCTTTTTCTTAGAGTCTTATTCACACATTCCAACCACTTCTTCTTCGGTCTACCTGTGGATACACTACCACTCACCTTACCTGAATACACTTGCTTCTTTAGATATTCTCTCAAGATGACCAAACCATCTCATCAAATTTCTTTCACTTTTGTCAATCGATGTTTCTCCTACACCTCATTCTTCGAGAACTCACTCATTACTAACTTTGACCATTAGCGTTTTAAGGCACATATTCCACAGAAATTGCATGCTAACCGCGTTCATATTACTTCTATCCTTTTCTTGATACGTCCAGGTCTCGCTACCATACAGCACAGTGAGTGCAAGCACAGAATAATATATTGCCATTTCATCTTCATTTGTTACACTTTTACTTCTAGTAATGGCTTATACACTGCCGACAATCTTTCTATGCTCATTTATACGTCTGGATATCTCTGCATTCTCACACTCGCTTCACTAACATTATATATTGCTTGTATTACTTTTGAAAGCTTTACGCTCTTTTAGGACTTCCCAAAGTTCAATTCTATCTACCTCATCGAAAGCCTTCTTCAGATCAGCAAATGCACATGGTCTTCCTAGCATAAATCCACATTGGACTCCCCAGATCCTTTCGTTGGTTATTCCCAAGCACTTATCAATGAGTATGTTTGTAAATATTTTGCCCGCGGCATTCAATAAACAACTCGCTCTATAATAAGCGCAGTCACTTTTATCACCCTTCCCATTGTAGAGAGAAACGATAATCGCCTTTCTCCAATCATGTGGAACATTACCGTTCTCGGCACGCGTATACAAAATTTGCTCAACCACACAAACAAATATCCGCCACCGCTCTTAAGCATTTCAGCGGCGATACTATCCGCACCAGAAGCCTTACTATACTTTAGTTTCTTAATTGCGAATATAATGTCGCGGATATCCATTCTTCTTCCGCTACCTACAACGGAAGTTCCTAACGTATCCTCTCCTGTGTAGAAGTTCTTATGAACGATAGCTTGACCTTCATACATTTTCTTGAAAAATTCACTTACACACTCTTTCACTTTGTTCGTATCCCATACTATTTTACCATCAGCATCCTCATTTCCGACTAGTTCAGTGCTAGTACTTCCTTTCATAAACCTCTTAACCCATTTTTGAAAAAAAAATTATTTTAGAAAATTTTCAAATAATTTGGTTATTAAATTGAAAATTTTGAACTACTATTTGAGATGACACATTTAGAGAAGAGGGCAACTATCTTCCCAATTTGTGGATTCCTTGAAAAATAAATTGTAATTTTGTTGTTGAAAAACAACTATTTGTTATTAACTTTTGAAGAATTGCATTCCAGCCACTCCTTAAGAAATGTTCGAGCAATGAACTTTAACCAATAACTTTTAATTTTGAGCTCCCTCTACTATTTGTATTTTTCCCGGAAAATGCCCCTAAAAATGTAAGATACAGTTTTGTGTGAACTCCATGCTGAAGACGGGCTTCTTGATAAAAATTTGACATTAATGATTATTATTTGATAAGTGAGAAGTTTTCAAGCATTTGTCAACTAATTTAAAATTAAATTTCTGAAAAATCAAACGAGTGGACTAGAAATGGAGTAAGGGTGTAATAAATAAATGGATGGCCTCCCACGAGGAACTCCAGATCCTCTTACGAGGGCCTCCAGATCCTCTTACGAGAGTCTCCGGAGCTTCAACGAGGGCTTTCAGAACTTCACACGAGGACAACCGGTTCTTCTTGCAAGGGCCCCCGGAGCCTTCCACGAGGATCACCCGATCTTCCCACGAGGACTTTCGGAGCCTCCCACAAGAGCCTCCAGGACTTCTCACCAGGGCCTCCGGAGCCTCCCATAAGAACCTCCAGGACTTTTCACGAGGGCCTCCAGAGCCTCCAATGAGGGACTTCAGATCCTCTTACGGAATCCTTCAGATCTAACGAACGCCTCCGGAGCCTTTCACGAGGACCTCTAAAACCTCCCACGAGGGCCCCCAGATCCTCTTACAATGGTCTCTGGAGCCTCCAATGAGGACCTTAAGAGTCTCACACCTCCAGCTCCACTTGCGAAGGCCTCCGGATCCTCTCACGAGGGCCTCCAGAGCCTCCCGCGAGAGCCTCTGGGACTTCCTACATTGGCCTCCAGAGCTTTCCGCGAGGGCCTCCAGGACTTCCCACGAGAGCCTCCAAATCCTCTTACAAGGATCTCCAAATCCTATCACGAGGGCCTTCAAAGCCTCCCGCGAGAGACTTCAGAGCCTCACACGATTACCTCCAGTTTCCCTCACGAGGGCCTCCTGAGCCTCCCGGGAGGACATCCAGATCCTCCCACACGAAGGCTTATTGAGGGCCTCCTGGACTTCCCAGGAGGGCCTCCAGAGCCTCCCACGTGGGCATCCAAAGCCCCCGCTGCCTCCCGCGAGGGCCTACAGGACTTCCCACAAGAGCCTGCATAGCCTCCCACGAGAGCCTTCTGAGCCTCTTGCGAGGGCCTCCAGCACTTCTCACGAGGACCTCCAGATTCTCCCACGAGGGCCTCCAGCGTCTTCCGTGAGAGCCTCCAGGACTTTCCACGAGGGCTCCCAGAGCCTCTCACGAGGGCCCTCTAAGCCTCCTGCGACGGCCTCCAGAACTTCCCACGAGGACCTCCAAATTCTCCCACGAGGGCCTCCAGCGCCTCCAGGACTTCCAACGAGGGCTTCCAGAGCCTCCCACGATTTCATACAGAGCCTCCTACGAGGACCTTCAGAGCTTTACACGAGGACGTCCAGTTCCTCTTACGAGGGCCTCTGGAGCCTCCCATAAGGACCTCCAGATATTCCCATGAGGGCCTCCACAGCCTTCCATGGGGATCTCCAGAGCATCACACGAAGACCTCCAACAACTTTTACGAGGGCTTTCGGAGACTCCCGCGAGGGTCTTAAGACTTTCCAAGAGGATTTCTAGGACTTTCCACAAGGGCCTTCAGATCCCCCCACGAGGGCCTTCAGATCTTCCCACGAGGGCCTCCGGAATCTCCCGTGAGGGCCTCCTGGACTTTCCATGAGGGCCTCTAGAGCCTCCCACGAGTGTCTTTAAAGCTGTCCGCGAAGGTGCCAAGTCACACTTGACCTCTTACTTTCCATTAATCCCTTTTCCATTTATCCCTAACGATCCCTGGATATTTTCCTTCCTCTTTCCATCACATCCCTTTTCCATTTGTCCCTAACGATCCCTGGATATTTTTCTTCCCCTTTCCATCACTTCCGTTTTCATTTATCCCTATGTATGTTTGCATATTGCGCTCTTAATTTCCTTTAATCCCGGGGGCTTGGATCAAAATTGGTGGTTCGAGGTATATTATAATATGAAAATATCTCACCACTGTGTTTGAGACCCGCCCTGAAGATATCTTAGCATTTAATAAGTGTATCATTAATTCCAGAAACTATTAACTTTCCATAATTTGGTTAGAGCATAATAATTCGAGTGAGTTAAAGTGATTTAAACAATTGCAAAATATCTCAAACGAATAATAATATTCTTCTAATTCATTTACTGTGGCACTTAATATAGAAAATATTAATTTTCGTGATTTAGAGGAAGAGTAAAATCTTAATAAATAATTATTATTGAAACAATTCGAAATTAATTTGAAAATGCTTGAATACTTGTTACTTGTCAATTTCTATTAGTTTATGGCAGAGAAAAATTCCTGTCTTTAGCATGAATTTGAAAAAGAAACTGATATTTTGCATTTTTGGGGGCACTTTCGAGGCACAATACGAAGGGGTGGGTGGTCGGTCCGAATTAAAAATGATTTGGAGGATATGATTACATGAAAATGTCTTGACAAGAGACTTAAGTTTAATTTATGAAAAGGTAATAACAAGTAGTGGTTTTTTCCATATATTCTTCCGAAAACTGAGCTTTCTCTATGAAAAACCCCATGTTAAATGGAATTTCTTCATCCGGGACTCTAAAAAATTGGGGGGATCGCTAACCTATAAAGTGAAAAAAAAATTGTAATGCATTTTTGGATAACATACCCTAGAGACACATCAATTGACCTGCTGATGAATTTTCCGTGACCTACTAACTATGATTTCTGAATTTTCAAACAAATTGTTTATGTTTTTCATACTGGAAAACTTATTTTATAGTAATACAATAGTACTCCATAAAATGCTCTATAGTCTTCTCAATTCAATCCTTTAACATAATATATTTTATTTTGAACATGTAATCGTTTTGGACTAGAGGTACGCAAGGAAATAACAAATATCGTGAGGCTTTCGTTTAACGGGTTTTCGCGTCGAACTCGTAAGTTCTCTCGCCTCGAGAAGATGAAGTCGAGGGTGTAATGTCAAACTTTAAAATTTACGAGTTCGAAAAAATAAAAAAGACGACCAACGGCGATACAGGTCCCAATGTGAAATAACGGAAATCGATATGAGACTTTGGACTCTGGAATTCTCTGTGACAAGTGACTGAAAATAAGAAAGTTGGAAAATGTACTCGACAAGTCTGATAATTATTTGAAATTGAATTTTCCCTCTTCAAGTCCTCTTTGAAATGTTGACCTCGTCAGGAGCCCATGTGGACAATCCACAGGAAAAAACCCACGAGGGCCCCCGCAGGTACCCTGCTTGCAGCCCTCGTGCTTCAGTTTACAAAAATCAAACGATTTTTCTGTTGTATTAAATTGTCTTTTGTGTCGAACAGTGACAAGATCTCATTAAAATCTGCAGTTATTGAAAATAAAAATAATTTCAACAAATTTGTATGCACGTGCGGAGTTTCTGTCGGAAAAAAGTCATAAATATTGACGAAAATTGGTCAAAATGAAAAATGCAAGTTTGATAAGCTGCTGGTCGAGAGTTCAAGTCCCGGTCGGGACGCTTATATTTTCATTTTTTTTTTTATTTTCAAATTTTGTATAAATATTGAGAATACATATATGTTCATTAAAACATGCTTACAAGTGATGAAGAGACACTTATTAAAGGTATTTTCATAAACCAAAAATTTACCGTCAGGCCAACTGCGAGGAGCCGACGTGGACCCCTCGAGAACAACCTTGAGGGCAACCATAAGCGAAGTCCATGCTGGATCCTCATGGATTAGGATGTCGTTTTCATGAGGGGCCACGCCTGGATTGCCCTCATGGGCCCCTCATGGCCTGAGGGCAATCCATGAGGGCTCCCTGGGATGTCGGAAAATGTGAATTTTCATATTTTCCAATTAAGACTGTAAAACAGCATATATAAGGAAAGATAAACGTTTATCTGAATATTAGGATTCGAAATGTAGGGAAATAAGTAGACTGCAAATAAAGTAAAATAAAATTGTGAAGTCAGCGCACTGGCTTTTATAGATTGCGCTGAAGTAACAACTTCAGCTCTTCGCTTTCTTTCTATCAGAAGTGGAAAAGTGTATTCGCGAGTTGGATTCTCATTTATGAGATTTAGAGTCATTTATCAACGTCCCTGTTTTTTATCGACGAAAATGAGATTTACGTTCACTACTTTATTACCATGTCTTTATTCTTCCTTAGTTTCAGAAAATCTTTGCAGAAAATTAAAAGCAAGATCTTTTTAGGGAGAAATTAATTAATTTCAGGCTATCTTGTTATATTTTTTAACTCATTCAAAAACCTTCAGATGAGAATGTAAAAATAAAGAAATTTTGGGACAGCTTTCAGAGTATTCAATTTTCTAAAATTTACGTTTGCGTCTACGGCAAAAAGAAAGCTATTTCTACTTGAGAAGATATATTGGAAGGTAAATTTCAGTCTTAAGTTCCTTCACGATAAAACTCGTTTCTCTAACTTCCGTCCTTCGTATTTTTAAAAGCTCTGTGCGAAAACCATGCATTCCTTCCTATCTCAAATAAACATCAGCCTGTATTTTTAACCTAGTTTTCACAACCTACGCATATCTTGCAAAAGTAGAATAATTTCCGGGATAAATTCTCGATAATTTATTTACATTTCCTTTTTTCTTTATCGTTTCATTTTCTCAGATTAAATTTTCTAATGTTCAAATTGTGGAAACGAAATCAATTACACTACCGACGCACAGTAGGGCCAAATCGGATTTTCGTGAAAAAATTAATCTAAAGGAAGCAATTCCTAACCGTTTTTAAAGTTTTTTCAGATCGATTCTGTAGTAAATTTAGAATAACTTTGTGAAGGCTTTTTATTAAGAAAGAATTTCATGTTTTCTTATCCAACTAACGAAGCGAAGAAAATAGATTTTCTCGAAAATTCGTCTCCTATCTTGTTCAACCTGTCTGCAATTGCTCAAAAATGTAAAAAATATTTGTAAATTATTTGTAGAAATGCTTACCTATATTGAGGAGCAACTGCAAAAAAAAATTATTTGTTATAAGCAAATTAATGAGCAAAAATGCTTTCTTAAGGATTTTCAAGACTTAGATATTTTATTCCATGAAATTTTCGTCGCAATCTTCACGGGGAAAACGAAACGAGTGGACGCGCTTCTTCACATCCGTGATCGACGCGTGAATGGAAGAATTTGGTTCCAAAATCGGTTTAAAATCGTGACAGACGTGAAGCGCTTGAGCCTCGAGTCTTCGTCACGTCTCTCCGGGACGCGAAACTCGGTTGGGCCGTTCACGGCTCTTCGCGCTGTTTTTCATGCGTCATAGAGCTGTGACCCCTCAAATCTGTTGATTGAGTGTCATTCAACTGGAACGACGACTAT
>JAUMHM010000049.1:17339498-17367180 GCA_032362435.1 Melikaiella ostensackeni
TGAAAGGATTTAGTTCTTTGGCGAGGAAGCGTGCTAGGTTATAAGTTGGTGAGTTTATTGCGCTGACGATCGGTCTGCGAGGAATGTTGTTTTTGTGGATTTTTGGGAGCGCGTAAAGTTTTGGAGAGATGGGATTAGTGGGTATCAAGTTAGATATTCTTTTGTTGTCCAGTTTTGAGGCTTTTAGAACGGTTTTTGTTTTGCTGACTATTGTTTTTGTGGGGTCTTCTTCAAATCGTTTATATGTATCGTCAGTTAGAAACCCATACAAACAGATACCTACATGCCTCCTCCCACCGCCACCCATCTCAAAAGCAATCGGTCATCAACTCCCTTGTATACAGAGTTATCTCTATAACAGATAAAGATAACTTACAAAAGGAATTACAAAACGTTAAACAAATCCTAATACAGAATGATTACAAAAACAAACGAATTGATGAAGCAATAAGGAAACACACTAAAAAAACAAGTCAACACAACCTTATAAAGAAAGAGAGTGAAGAACGACCACCATCCTACCCTACATCCAAGGTATCACAGAGCAAATAGAAAGAATTCTTAACAAACACAACATCTCAACCATATTTAAACCACTAGCGAAAAAAGGACAAGTTCTAGACAACCCTGAAGGTAAAAAGGCACCTCTGAGTGACCCGAGAGTATATAAAATCCCTTGCTTTTGTGGCAAAGTCTACATTGGGGAAACGGGGAGAGCGGTGAGTCAACGTTTAGAAGAACATGAGAGTATAGTTAGGCTAAAACATTTTGCGCAATCAGCACTGGCTGAGCATCATATCAAAACAGGACATAACATTTTATTCGACAAAACAACCGTCATCGCAAAAACATATAATAATTTTCCAAGAAAACATAGAGAAACAATCGAAATCTTAAAACACCCTAATAACATCAATAGGGACAATGGATATAATACGAATCCGATTTGGTTTTCCGTCCTCCCGGATTCTTTGAAAAAGACTTGATTGGCCAATCAGGTTTGACCAGTTCCCAAGGGGGCCGCTTTGGCCAATTACAGACATCGCAGAGAGTATATATGATAACAACATCACCTGGAGATTTAGTTTCAGGTTAGCCCTGAAAAAGTGAACTGCAATGTTCACGAAATGTCGGCAAGATTCGTAGTTTTGCACACGGTTGAAACCCGAAACATCTCTTTTTTACTATAATGAATCATCGCGAATACATTAAATCTATTAGTACGGAGAGTTGCTTGCGCAGGCTAGCAAAAGGGCAAAAAACTACTCCTAGGGAAGGAGAATAATGAAGTAGTATTGCGGAATGAGGCTACAGTTTTTAGATTAACAGTGATAAGAGGAAACGAAAGCCCGGGGTAAGGTCGCAAGCGTTTAGGATTAGGAATAGTGGTTGAGACGATATGTGAGACATCGTTGGTAAGGTACGAGGGTTGTCCAGAGAGTGAGAGTACTGTTGCCATGTTGGGCTGTGGGAATTTTTTTCACCAAGTTTGACAGTCCTGAGTGGTAGAAGGGGGTTTCCTGAGCATATCGAGCAAAGGTGGACCTCAATAGTACGAAAACTAACCCCGTAGTGTCAGTTTGCGTGAAACATGTCAATAAGAAATCCCGCCATGTGCTCAGTTCCTTGAGTGGTTTGAACTGGAAAGTGAGGATTTTCTGAGCTCTATTATTACAGGAGATGGAACCTGAGTGGCTCACTACACTCCAGAGACAAAAAGATAGTCTTCACAGTGGCGTCACACCAGTTCTTCATCCGCCGAAAAATTCAAAACTTCAATTTCGAGCCAAAAAATCATGGCTTCTGTGTTTTGGGACTAAAAAGGGATCATTTTGATCAAATTTCTGTCTCAGGTGGAGACCATAAGCGCAGAAAGATACTGTGAGAGCCTGAAAAAGCTCAAGAGGGCGATTTAAAAAAGCGGAGGGGAATATTCACGAAGGGAGTGTGCTTGTTGCATGACAACGCCCGACCGCACAAAGCCTTGGCCACCAAGGCACTTTTGGATTCATTCGGTTGGGATGTTTTGAACCATCTCGCTCACTCTCCTGACTCGGTGCCTATAGACTACCACCTGTTCACATACCTGGAGACTGACAGGGGTAAAAACAAATTTCCCACCGACGAGAAGGTGAAAATAGAGGTCCTGAAGTGGGGAAAGGTGGTGGCGGGAAATTTCTTCGAGAAGGGCATCAAAAAACTTGTTCCATGGCTTACTACTTGCATGGAACAGGAAGGCGACTACGTAGAAGAATAGTTGACATGTATACGAACTAAACCTTGTAATTTTTCTCTAATACATTTTTTTAAATTTGATAAATCAAGTACTCTTACTTTCTGGACATCCCTCGTAGTAATAAGGATTACTGATTAGAAAACATGTGATGGTTCTGTAAAGACTTATAAACCCGTAAAAGGGAGAGAGTATAAACAAATAAAGAAGAAAGAAAGAGTCAAAACGACCCTATTGTGGATATTTTATATTTGAAATTTTCATCAGGATTTTTAATTCCTCGCTATTTTATCTGCACGAGGAAAATATTTAGGGAATAGCTCTGCTAAATATATGGATGCATCAGAGTGTATTTATTCGCAGTGACAATCCCATCAAATATCTACTTTTACTAGTGGCGGGTCATATGCCAGTGCACCTCGAATTCCCCCAGGATTAGTATTTGCACTGGTTCTTCGTCGAAACAAGTATCGATGCTCGAATGCTTCACTATTCCTATACGATGTAACATCCGGCAGTAATTTCGACGAGTTCTTTTTCCTTCTACCCCAACTGACGGAAGCGAAGGTATAAATTAAACGACCGTAAAAGTATCTCGGCGTCTCTCGGCCTGGTTTCGATCTTGCAATACAGGCACATTTTGTTCGTTTTTTAACTACCATCTCCAGAGCCACATTGACCTCTCAGCGATTCGACATAATATTCAGTGAACGTGCCTTTAATATCCTCCATGCGATCCTGGAAAAAGGAGAGATCGACATTTAGTGAAAAATAGAAGAGTTGTTCCAGCGAAACGGTCTCGATAGAAAATTTCTCTCGGTTGGTTTAATAACTTTCAACTGGATTTATATATTTAATTTCTCTATTTAGTCGCGTCTTGAAAAGAAAATTAGAAAAAAATGATAGTAAAACTGTGATGAAAAGAAGCGTGTTAGGATCTGGACAACGTATGATTAATTTGGTGTTGATCAGTGCTTGCTTTGTTCATACTCGTTAGAAAATATGACTGAAAAAAAGGGGAATTCCTGTAATTTAAAGATTTTCACGGATGAAAAATTTGTATGTCATGTATACAGATCCGGCGGAAATCGCTTACAATGGTTCCGGCAAATTGAAAGAATCGGTTCCTTATTCCCAACCACTTTTCTATTCGACCAATAGTACGGAAAATGTAGGGAACTCAAAAAAATGGCATCTAGAAAAATATCAAATGCTATTTTTCTACGCAGTACTTATTACCGATTTCAAAATTTTTTATTCTAATCATCGTCTAAGTGTTGATAATGAAGAAAATGTAAATGCTCCCTCCAATTCTGCAGAAGAAAAGTAAATTATTAGAATGCTAATAAATTATTAGATATACATAAATTTCAGTTACAAATTAATAACTTACTTTAATTATCTTGAAATGGAAAAGGGAAGTTTCACGTCTGGAAAACAGAGGGTAATATAATTTATTGTCGCCCGCTGGCACTAAATTATTGTCTTTTCCCTGAGAAGTGAGAAACCTTACTGTAGTTAGAATTACAATTTCCTTCATAATAATTCTACAAAGAAAGTAATGAACTTAATGTTTTAGAGAGTACATAATTATTATCAGAGAAATTGCTAGTAGATCTACGAAGATACTGAATAATATCTGGATAGATTCTAAAAATTGTAAGATATACTATCAATTATACATTCTTATATTTTTACTTCTGTTGCAAGAGAAAAAGCTTTTACTTTTAATCAGATGCGAATAAGATGTTCAAGTAGAAAATGTAATTTCTTGTACGACACCGTCAAGCAAAGGGTGTCACGGCATAAACATGTACATTTTGGTGAAGAAAAATTTGATTTTAAAATTTTTAAAACGAGTTTTATTTGAAAAACTTTTTTTACATCAAAACAAAATTCTTGAATTTGTAATTTTCCTTAATTCTTAAGTCAAGCTAAACATATCTCAAGTAGAAGCAGACAAGGCTAGCACAAAGGAAGAAGTATGAAAAGTGTTAAATAGATAGAGGGAAGAAAGGAAATTAGTTAATCAGGAGATTGAAATGTTAAAATCAAAAAAATATTTAGTAGAATTCATGAGGAGGAGTGAAAAAGAACATGACGAAAGAATGGAAATAGGAAAGGGAAAAGGTGGAAAAAGAGGATATCACAAGGGAAGGAATAACGAGGGTGATAAGGTCAGTGAAAGATGGAAAGGCAGCAGGTATGGATGAAATCCCGAATAAAGTTTGGAAATATGGAGAAAAGGAATTTAAGAAGTGTGCGTCTATATTATGCAGCAGAATATGGAGAGAAAAGGGTTGTCCGATGGAAAAAAGGGACGGTGGTGCAAGTAGTGAAAAAAAGGAAAAGGGAAGGGATAAAAGATTATTGGGGGGGGGGGGGGGTGACGGAAATGCCGACACAACAGTATAAAAGATATATGTGACAATAGTATCAGAGAGTTTGAGGAATAAAGTATAGGAAAAGAAATAATTTCACCGAATCAGACCGGGCTTAGGAAAGGCATGGAAATGATAGATAAGACTTACCTGCTAAATTATATTATGAATGGAAGTGTAAAAAAGAGAGAGGAAGCATGGCAGCAATGTTTGTGGATTGGAAGGTGGCGTTTGACTCACTGGACAGAGAAGAGAAAGAGGAGATGAAGCTATGGAGGGAAAGAGAATAAGAGAAGGTTTAAGGAAAAGAGTAGCAGATATCTTCAAGGGCACAAAAAGTAAGCACAGGGTGGGAAAATAAATATGAGATGGTTTTTGGTTGGCTGTAGGTGTATGGCAGGGTTTTCCTCTACTGCTTCTGTTAAAAATATTAATTTCGGATTTGGGAAAGGAGATGAACAGGAAAGGAGGCTCAGTACAGATAAGAAGAAGGTAATGAGGTTTAGAAAGAGGAGAGGAAGGGAAACAAAATATACAGTGAGATGGAAAGCAGAATAGTTAGAGGAAGTAAATGAATTTAAACATCTCGGTTTTCATGAAAGTGAATGGTTAACATGGGACGCATATTAGGGAAAGGATTAAGAAAGCGGCGAGGGTAATGAAACAGATGTGGGAAATAGGGAAGAGGATATTGAAGGAAGATTGCAAAGAGGGAATGAGGTTGTTTGATATGCTGGCATGGGCGGTATTAGGCTATGGGGCAGAGATGTGAGGATGAAAGAAGAGGGAGGAGAATGATTGAGAATGATTGTCAAAAAATCTGGAAAGATGATGTGGGGAAAAGAGATGGAAGAGAATAGCTAGATGGAGAATGGGAAATGATGTAAATGAATCAATGTATTGGGAGAAGGATGAGGAGAGAAAATTCAGAGTATGTGAGTGGATAGAGGAGACATGGGAGCATGTATAGGATGGTGCTATGATAGGAAAGAAGAAGGTGGGAGGATGATAAGAGATGTCAAGCAAATTTGAGAGGAGTAAGGACTAGGAGATGAATGGATGAAGGAGGTAGAAAAAGCTGGAGGAGTTAAAGATGAAGAATGAGGGAGCTCGCTCAAAGACGCTGAATTTTCAGATATTACAAATTATATGTAATTATGTATCAAATTAAAAAATAAGTTAGATTGGATATTAAGATAATTAGGCAATAAGCGATGTAAAAAGGATGTAGTAAAGATGTAAAGATACAGAGATTATGTAAGCCCTAAGATGACACATTATAAATAAAGAAAAGAAAGTATATCTCAAGTAAATTCCAATTGTTCTAACTTAGAAATCAAGTTGAAGAAACGTGAAATTGCTTTCTACAAAATTGGCTTATATCTTATATCTAACATCGGAGTTATAAAATCTCGAGAGGAACGTATCTCTCAGCTTATCCCGAGTGAGTAGGCCATTAAATATATCATCGGATCGCAGCTGTTTAAAATTTTCCAACTCGTAAAAAGATCGTCTGAGCAGTAATACGTCAGTTGGATGAAAGTTGAAAAATCCACTCGACGTCTGGTTGTACGACACTCATGTTGCGAAACCCGTGCTTTGTCTTTGCCGTGAAGACTTATGGCAGAGTCATCGTGCTGTAGGATGTCTTGTACGTCAAGTCGTCACGTCTCTAAAATACGGACATGTCGTGGAGAAATAGCGAGTCGCAAGCTTTGCAGAAAATAATAATAACCAGACATGCCGCAGAGGAGAACGCACAGAGAAAAATGGGTAGTCAGCTTGACAATCTGAAGTGTGAAATTGACTATACTGGAGGTTTCGCTATAGGGCAGCCCTCTAGATAGTATAACTCACTATCCTTGGAAGCATCGAATTTGGCGTCGAAAAACAAAAAATAAACACATAATTCACTCTCCACCGTATTCTCTCCATTGATTCCACTCTCCACGAATGTTCGAAATATCAACAAATGGTTCAAGAAAATAAAAAATCTGTGTAACACGCCAAACATGAGGCTGAACGTCACTCGCTGCGAAAATGGGTCTCGGGTGTCAGGTGTGTTCAGGCCCTCTCCACTCAACGGTAGACTTATAAAGAAGCGCAGAGCCAACAGTTGGCCGCAACTTGTACTATTCCTAAAATAATAATCATAACTCTTTACATTTGCCCGTTAGAGTGGAGAGGGCTTGGATGTGTTCGCTCGGCTTTCGATAGAAATCGTGACGCTGAGACTTCTGATTGATTTGCAAGTCCTTACACGCTGCGGATGGTCAACAACTGACAATCTTAGAGTGTCGATTTGATCATTCGATTAGTAAGTATGATTACCTTTGGATGGTGAAACAGAACATAAAATGAGAGTCTCCCTGACTATGAAGACGAAATTATGGATGGTACGTGGTACTGCCTGAAATATAAAACTGACCATCTGAATTTTTACGCTTAAAGTTTGACGATCCATTTTTCACGTATTCGCTGGCGGACTAAGGTTCATTTCAAATAAGTTCGCTTATATTCTGGTATAATTCTGACTGATTCCGCATGAGACAGTTTTCATTTCACTGTAATCAGAAAAATCATTCCAAATGTTTTCGTTCTGAATCCGAAATTATTTTGAATGAAGATGCTGTCATTTCTAATTATCTCCAAGTTTTTTCGAATGATTTCGGCTGAATGTCACTCGCTCTGACTGCGTTTCGGGTATGGGGTGCGTTCAAGCCCTCTTCACTCAACGGTAGACATATAAGGATGCATGGCTCCAACAGTTGGCCACAACTTGTACAATGCCTAAAATAATAATCATAACTCTCCATATTTGCTCATTACGGTGGAGAGGGCCTATATGTGTTCGCTCGGAGTTTGGTAGAAATCGTGACGCTGCCACTTCTGATTGGCTTGCAAGTTCTTACACTCTGCAGATGGTCAAAAATTGGCAATCCTAGAGTGTCGATTTGATCATCTCGTTAGTGAGTCTGATTATCTTTGGGTAGTCAAACTGAACTTAAAATGACATTCTCCCTGACTATGAAGACGAAATTATGGATAGTACTTGATACTATCTGAAATATAAAGCTGACCATCTGAATTTTGACGCTCATAGTTCGACTATCCATTATTCTTTGTATTCGCTGGCGGATTGAAGTTCACTTGAAATAAGTTCGCTATCATTCTGGTATAGTTCTGATTAATTCCGCATGAGACAGTTCTTATTTCACTGTAATCAGAAGAATCATTCCAAACGTTTTCGTTTTAAATCCAAACTTATTATGAATGAGGACGCTGTCATTTCTAACTATTTCCACGTTTTTACGAATGATTTCGGCTGAACGTCACTCGGACTGACTCGCTCTAAAAATGCGCTTTTGGTGTCGGGTGTGTTCAGGCCCTCTCCACTCAATGGTAGACATATAAAGTAGCACAGCGTCAACGGTTGGCCGCGACTTGTACGCAGCCTAAAATAATAATCCTAATTCTTCATATTTGCTCATTAAAGTGGAGAGGGCCTGGGTGTGTTCGCTTGGTGTTTGGTAGAAGTAACGCTGGCACTTTTGATTGGCTGGCAAGTCCCTGTACTCTGCGAAAGGTCAAAAATTGGCAATCCCAGTGTGTCAATTTGATCATCAGAATAGTGGGTCTTATCACCTGTGGATATTCAAACAGACTCATAAATTATGGTCTACCTGAGTATGAAGAAAAAATTATGGATGGTGCTATCTAGAAGATCAAACTGATCATCTAAATTTTGACACTCTAAGCTTGACTATTAATTTTTCTTCATGCAGGTCCATTTGGATTTGCGCCACGCCTGCTGAAAGAATAAAGCTGTTCACTTCTGATACGTACCTACACGAAATCCATTGTGGAGGTGAGCGCTATTGACAAAATGAATGATGGTTATATGGCGCCGGCAACGTCCCACTACCCCTAGCATGCCATAAATTGTCTTTCGCGCAACCCACGTTCCCACTAGGTGCCCTATACCAAAACCTACCCTTCCCTCCTACCCCATTGCTTTCTCTCGCTTTCACTCCAACCTCCTTTCTTCTTTTCCTCCTTGCATTATCCTCGAAATATACAGCACCCGAATTCAGAACAGTGAATGAAACTCGAATGAGGTTCCTCCCTCAAACAAACAAACACCGGACACAATTCGACTTGTGCACCGATCGGCCCTTTTCAAGTTAAGCGGATTCTCTCTCGGACTAAGAAGAAAACGGTATATAATTCCCTCCGTATAATTTTTTTGCTTTGGCAAATACAAAGATGAGAGAGGCGAGACCTACCCCTATTTGTTACTTGACGACGCACTAGGGCGGCTCATAAAAAATAATGTAAGAGTAATTATCCAATTTAGTTCCCCGGTGAAAATTTAGTTTCATCATAAATTAGAGTAACGTACATTAATGCGAAAATTTGTAATTACTTGTAAAATTTGGTAAAAGGGTCCGATTACTCAGAAAAAAATGTAGTTTGTAGTTTAAAAAAAAACTATTATCAGAAACTATGGTTCTTGCTGGAATTCGGACACTCTACAAGTTTGTACAAGTAAAAGAAAATTTTTACAAAAATTGCAATTTTTACATTATTCTAGGTCGATACGGGTGTGACAACGGAGTTAATGAGAGGAATGAGTGTGATAAGGAGAAAATTTGGAATGAATTAGATGTTAAATTTTTTTGTAATAATATTAAGATTATATTTCTAATTCATAGTGGAAAAATCTTTTGGCTCTGGTCTGGTTCTAGAATAGAACGTCCAGACTCTAATCTGGCACAAATCAGATGGCCTAGTCTGGGGCTGGCCATCACTTTCATATTTTTCAAGGCTAACGGCTAGACGGTCTGGCTAGCGTCTGACTAGGCCATATCTAGACACTACAGTCAAAGGTAAGTGAATAATCAATAAATAAATGAATAGTAAATAGTATATAATAAACAAATAGTAAATTAAATATAAATAGTAAAATATACATAAGTGACTGAAAAACATTTTACTTTTTCTTACAACCCTGGTACAAAAAATTGTAGGCCAAGCAACACGGAAAAATTTCATTATTAAAAAATATTTAAATTAAAAAAAACCTTTTTTGTAGATGCCTTTCGCCTACTAATTTAATTTGATAATGATAATTTTTCAATGATAAATTACGGCACGGCCATAAAAAGTCAGACTCCACTCAGAAAAGTGTTTATTTGAGTTAAACAGAGATTTGTATGGCACTATATCAAAGATACAATTTTTTCGTTTCAAATAAAATTTGTTTCAGCTAAACAATTATGTGTTTATATCAAATGAATTTCGTTTGAATCTTTCAAATGTCTGTTTGACCTTATATCAAAGAGAGAATTTGATTGATTCAAATAAACATTTTTCTGAGTGTCAGACAAAGTGTGATAACTGTTTCTTGTTTTTCGTTTTTTATTGTGAAATACAAAAATCTGTCAACAGTATAAGGTTAGCTAAAAAGGTTAATGAACCTTATTTTCTCAATAAAAATGTAGGTACATGATAATGATTATAAATAACGTTTTTAGGTATACATTCGCTCAGGCAAATAATTTTTTAATCAGTTTAGAAATAATGTAATTTGAAATAGGTATTTTTTGAAATATCACCGGAACCTTCATATAAGATCCAAATTTTCATTTTTTATTTTTATTATTATTTTTATAAACGAACACAAATTCAAAGCGAATATATATTTTACGAATCAGTGGATGTTTTGTTGACAGGAGCGAAAATAAATGTTCTGAATTATTGATTTTAATGTTTTTTCTTTATACGTATTAGACTTTAGCGCGAAGAAAAATCTAGAATTTTTGGCGCATTACCAAATAGAATGAAAAATATTTTTTCAAGCAAATATTTGTTGATCAAAGAAAGGGATGATTGAAACTAAAAAGTTCAAAGATCATTTTGGTGAAATTTTAAGGAAAATTCTTTAAAAATAATTGAAATATCATTAATCAAAGTATAAATTTTGAATTTCGTATGACATTTACCTGTATCGATTATAATTTATTCCTGTTAATTTGAAAGATAAGGGATCAGTTTTATAGTCGAAATAAATTTTCATCACGCTAGGGAGGTCACCGAGCACACATTCAACAAACTTGCGGAAAACAAATATCAACATTATTTTTAAAATATGTAAAGTGGAGTGGAGTAGAGATAAAAAAACCTTTAGAATACTGATGAAATTTATTTTTATGAACTCTGTTTTTCTGTGAATGCAGATTTTTTATTAATTTTAACTTTATTATGAATATTTTCAAAAATTTCATAAAACGGAAATGTTTAAAAATCATACGGTGCGTAATTTGCAACAATTGTAGCTCCTCCTTGGTCCATTTCAAATCAGGTAAATTATTATTATGGGTACACTTTGAGTTGTGAAATCTCTCGGTGCCAAAATGTATGGTTTTTTTGAAAGAAATTACAACGTACTTCTCGTCCGATGAGAGAAAAAATAATGTTCTGCGAAATTATAAGTATTTGAATTTCAAAGTTTGTTTCTCAAAAATAAAAAAACACATCTTTTCTTTTAACTTTTGACTTTTTCCAGATTCGGGTGAGGTTGACCGTCCTCCTTCAAAGACTGCGGGAAAATTTTAAAATGTTAAAAATTAAGAAAATGCAGTGACGTCAATAAAAATACAAAAATTCTAGTTTCTCAGAAGCTCGACGTTTTTAGTTTTCGTCATTTTTTCCTTCGCTAAATTTGTACTACTATAAAAAATAAAAAACTCTGTTACACAATCATGACTAAATCTTATATAAAACTTACAGAATATATTTTCTATGTGAGAAAAATTTGAAAAGAGTGAACAAAATAAAAATGTAGTGTTTTTTTTTTTATGAAATCGACTTCATTTTTCGGAATGAATTTAAGAAAAATGGGGTGCAGTTCAGAATAGCTGGAATGGTGAAACTATGAAAAAACCATAAAAGTCATAGTTGCGTTTATCTAAGCCAATATGCAAAATTTCGCAAAATGTTCTCCACAAAAGTTGTAGATCTCATTGAGATACAAATTTTTTTTCAAAGCATTTTTTTCCACGATTGATAGTTTCCGAGGCAATTAGTGATACATCTAACGATCAACTATTTCGGTACTTTGCATTACCGTGGCAACAAGCCCTGAGTGGCGACAAGAGTAATTAGGCTAATTACAGAATAATGTGTGTAATAATAAAGAATATAGTGACTAATTACAGAAATAATGCTGGTCAAATCCCTACCATTTCCCCCTACCTATTTCCAGCTTCTCGTGGGGAGCGGAAAGTCACCCCTATGACTGATCACAGAAATAATGTTGGTCCAACCCCTACCCCTTTTCCTGGTCCCGGGGGGGGGGAGGCACCCGTGTGACTGGCTACTAGACTCGGGAGAAGGAAACCTCGAAAATATTGAATGCGCGCAAGACACACGCCCGTAAGTACTATGAGCGCGGACGGTAGAGAAATAACTGTCGCTTATTGCACTGAAAGATGTTACATTTCATCAGATGCATCACTAATTTTCTCAAAAAATATCACTCGTAGAAAAAAATGTTTGAAACAAAAAATGTGCATCTTAATGACATCTACAACTTTTATTGAAAATATTTTGCAAAATTTTGTGTATTGGCTGAGCTAAATGCAAAAGACCTTGATTTTTAAGTTTTTTTTTTCATGAAGATCGATGTATCACTAATTTTCGCGAAAACTTTCACTCGCAGATAAGAATATTTGCAACAAAAAATGTGTAACTTGATGAGCTGTACAATTGTTTTCAAAATATTTAGCGATATTGTGCGTATTGGCTTAGATGAACGCAAAAAGCCATGATTTTTATGGGGTTTTTTTTATGAAAATCTATTATCACTAATTTTCGCGAAAATTATCACTGTTACAAAAAAATGTAGGTCACAAAAAATATGTATTTTGATGAGATCTATAACTTTTGTTTGAAACATTTTGCAAAATTTTGCATATTGACTCAGATAAATGCAAAAAACCATTATTTTTATGGTTTTTTCATGGTTTTACCATGAAAATCGCCTTGTCGCCAATCTTAACTATTATATTCGTAATCAGCGCGTCAAAATACATGAGTGTACGAAGTTTGAAGAAAATTGGAAAATTCAGCTATTCGGAACTTTATCCGAAAAATGGAAAGTAGACTTTACGGAAAACTCTTTTTTTTATTTTGCCCAATATTTGAGGAGTAAGCGGTAATGAATGCATGAGTCCATTTTTCGTTCATCGAGATATCTAGCAAAATTTTACATTTCAGAAACAACTTTATGAAACGTCAAAATCGTTGACAGAGTCAAAAAGAATTACAATTGTTTTTGGGTCTATTAACGTTTTGAAAAATTTCATAAAGTTGTTTCTGAGATGGAAAATTTACCTGAATTTCTCGAAGAATAAAAAGGTGACTTATGCATTTAGGGCCGCTTACTCCTCATTTTACCTGACCTCAACTATTTTTGTGGCCACGAGAATATCTTTGGGTAAAACTGAATTTTCACATTTTTATCGTGAACGCTGCAATCTCATAAGAAAGTTATAAGTATTCACCATATACAGAAAATCGCACCAAAATTTCTTGGTTCCAACTTGTATTATATATTTTTTCAAAAGTGAAATGCAGCCACCATTTTAATTTGCGCAACTTCCAACAGTAATCTAACATTTTCCAGTTTATTCAGTGTTTTAAAGTTCAGTATAATCTTCAGAAAATACTCGATTGGACTTTGATGCGTGGTAACAAACTAGGTACGCAAGTTTATTTGGAATGTCGATAAGTGGAAGTACGCTATGGCTGAGATTTAAATTCAAAGTGTTCGTGAAGGGCTTCATAGTGAGTCGATATTCAAGTTTGCGAGGTCGAATGATTTGAAGTCATTCAGTGATCCTAGCAAATGGACCAAAGTCCATAGACATTAATAGATATTGCTGCCGGAATGCAGTGTTGGAAAAGCGGACGTTAAGTTGATTAATATAATTCTGTCTATTAAAATCCAATTCAAAATGGTTCAACAAGTCATCCAAAATCTAGCTCACATCAGATTACGACATTACTCATACTTTGCAGACGCATTTTGGTGTAATAATGACAATAATAGAAGGAAGAAGCTGAGAAGTTGAAGTTGAAAGGTGATATGTCAAAGGACGAGGGTTTTATAATCCTCATGAGTAGGCTCCATGCAATCCCGACATTTAAGGATCACTGAAATGACAACAAACTTAGCCGTGAGTATTTTATTTATACTATGTTATTTGCGATAAAAAAATGAAATTTTGAAAGCTTTAGTTTTTAAGGCAAATTGTTTCCCAGACTTAAGCATAATATATCGAAAATTTGTTTTATTAGACAAAGGCGAGACCCGTGAAAGTGTTATGTTTTCCTTCAAGTGAAGACATACGTTTTTGCTCACAGCCTGATCAGTTTCGCGAAATTTGTGTCCCGGGTCACTTCGTACGGCTTTACTAAAAAATAACTTTAAAGATTATGTCAGTTCTCTTCAAAGCATTTATTTTTCAATATTTTCTATTGTGTTTCAGTATTTTGCACGTGTAGTGAATCTTTTTCTCATTGAATATCTGAAAATTAGAATGAGAATTTATGGGAGTTTCTTAGATTTTCAAGTTTTATTCAGGGACTCAGGGTTAAGAATTTTTAGCACAATAATGAAGTAATGAACGATTTTCTTCCATTCTAGATACCAAAATGCAGAAGGCTGGTGCCCTCCTTAGTCTACAATACAAACAGATCGTATTTCCTTTAGTTCTGGCTTTGTTTTGATACTTTTCTTCAAATGACCAAAGATTGGTGGGACTGACGTTATAAATGAACATATCACGTTATGCAGATTCAGCTCCTTAGTTTGGACATGATTTTATACTCATGAAAAACCTTTCTCGCATCAAGTTGACAGTTGGGTGTATAATTTTAATAATGAACAATACTAATATTAATGTAGCCTTGGAGACTAAGTGTTTAGAACTCAAGAGGTGTCAATCATCCTTAGGAAAAGAAATAGCGGAATACAGTGTGCTTAAGGAAGCTAGATGTCATATGTGTATCAAAAACAAAGAAAAAGGAAGGTGGAATAGCAAAGATAGGAAATGGACTCGAACTTTGGTCCGAAGTAGATAATGAATCACATGGTAACCAAAGAATCGGTTTGATTGTTATGAATCAGAGAGCAAGACAGTATATCAAAAAGTATGAATGTGTATCTCCAAGATCATCATAGGCTAGAATGAAAGTGAGAATCAGAAGGCTATTCATTATAGCATGCCATGCTTTAGTTGACGGTGACCGAAGTGATGTAAAAGATACCTTCTGGGACTAGTTGAATGATATTATAGGTACTTGCGATCCTGGGAAAAGAATAATTATATTCGGATATTGTCAATGTGGAACGGATCACTACCTTATAGTTTGAAAAGTGAACCTAGGCAAAGGATGGGAGAGAACAAACTTGATAATAAGTCGAAGCAGGCGCGAGTTAAAATAGCGGACTTACATAAACCAGAAGAACAAATATTATGTCGTGTAAAGCTGAATAAATATTTGGGACGTGATAAAAAATTCTAAAAGACGGAATAAGGCAATAAAAATGTAGAGGGTGCATGGATCATACTAGGGGATATCATCTTGAAAAGTGTATCTGAGGTGTTCGGTACTGTGGATGTGGAAAAAAAGACTGCAGATGCTTGATGGAATGACAATGGACTAGACAAGAAATGATTATGAGGATGAAAAATAAAAAGCAAAGATACTAGTAAGGTAATGAGTTATTTTTAAAAATCAGTAAAGGAGATTAGGAAAGGCAGCACTAGTACTTAGAATTAAGAATGCTGACGATAAAACGGTATAGAATACGAACAAAATGAAAGACTCTTTGAGTGATTTTTTCAAGCAATTGTATGGAGGTCAAGCTATGGAGCATAACAACTGTGACATAGAAAAGGATACGTTAGGAAATCTCGTTGTAGGTAGCGAAAGAAGAAACGATATAAAATGGTTAGGCTGCTGATCAGGATGGTATAACAGATGAAATATTTGAGATCGTTGGCGGATATTTGTTTGTGTGGCTGAGAGAATTTATGAATATTTGTGCACAATAAAAAATGACGTTCAAAACCATATGGAAATCAAGATCATTTTCATTTGTAACAAATATGATACCGAAATCAAGAGGATTTCAATCGACTGTAATGAATGATCGATCCTTGAGATCATATTGACTTGATTCGGTTTTACGTATCAAGTCAAGACAATATTGCCAATGTTCTTCGATTACTTTAGCTAATATGCTAGCTTCTTATCGTGATTTCTGATTGTGAATAGTACTTGAGGAGCTGGAAAATAACGAAACTTGATAACAATATCTCCTGTTAAGTATAGTTGTTACTTAGTTTTATCCGACACATAAGGTTGAGAGCAGATAAAAATGATCCTAATAAGGAGATCATTATGATCTCGGTAAGTCAAATGATCCCTGGAGCAAAATGTTCTTCAATAAAAATGATCCTCCTTTTACTGTGTGTTAAAAACGGTATGTTCTGTATGACTGGAAAATGGCGATTACCGTTTCACGCTACAAGGGAAAGGGTGATAAAGGTAACTATACTGATTATAGAGCGATTAGCCTACTTTGCACCGTGGGCAATATATTTACCAAAATACTTATTGGTAAGGTCATGGAAATAACTAAAGAAAGGATCTGGGAAGTTCAATGTGGATTTATGGCAGGGAGATCATGTGCGAATTATATGTTTAGCTTGAGAAAATTCATAGAGAAAAGATTGAGAGTAAACAAAGAAGTTTTCTGTGCATTTGTTAATCCGAAAACAGCACTCGAGGAGGTGGAAGGAACTAGACTTTGGGAAGTTCTGAAAGAGTATCGAGTGAATAGCTGGCTCCTTAAATCAATAAAAGCAATATATAATGGTAGTGAAGCGAGTATACTCGTAAGAGTATTGACAACTGAGCAAGTCGTTTGATATTAAGCAGAGCGCTTGGTAACGCTACGTTATGTCCTCCTGGGTATTCAATTTATACATGGACAAATGATTAAGAATGATTTTTTCAGACAAAGAAGGTGTTGATCTCGGGGCTGTGAAATTACGTGAACTGGCGTTTGCAGATGATAAGATTGTTACAGCAGAATCAGTCGATGATTTGCAGAGAACGATGAGCAGACTGAATACAAGCATGAAGAGTATGGGTCTTAAAATTAGCGTGAATAAAACAAAAATTACTGTGTTTGAAATAAGAGGTGAGAAAACAATATGCAGCATTGCCCTAAAATGAATGTGGTTGGCATGCAATTCCTGCGGTATATGTGCGGTAGAACGTTAATGGACAGAGTCAGTAATAAGTGGGTCCACGAAGAATATGATAGAAGAGACGTTGATTGCCGAAACTGAAAGAAATTTGCTGAAATGGTTTCGTCATGTTGAGAGGATGGATGAAGGACGTTGAACGAAGCGAGTGTATTAAGGTGAGGTGAATGGTAGCGCACCCAGAGGTAGACCGAAAAAAAATGGTTGGAATGCGTGAATGAGGCACTAAAGCGAGAACATATAAGGAGTCATAGAAGTACAAGAGCTTTTGAGCAAATGTGTGTGGTTATAAAGGAAGCAAAAGATGTATATGAGAGTAGGCATGCTTGGTGAATAATCGTTCAAAAGAAGAACAGTGTTTCCTCAAACGAAAGATTTTGGATACTAATGGATTTTCATGGAAAGTTTCGCTTAGTGGATGTGGTTGGGATAAAGAGTGTGGATCTTCCTATGCGCCTGTCAGTTTGAGTGTGCATGTGTGAATCGTGATGTATGATAGCTCTGTGAAGCTATTCGCCTGAGATGATTGCTAGAGATAAGGATCAGCATCCCCCGAAAAACACGACTTTTAGATTGAACCGAAACCTATCCCTTCTCTACACAATGCCTTACTCACCTTTACCGTATAAAATTCTTCGATCTCCGTTTGTACAACGAGGCTAGAACCGAACAGGTTACACTCATCCTGGAAGTGATTTGCCTTAATGACATAATAAAGACAATAATGCTATTAATCAGGCTAAAGGGGAAATGTAATTTTTTGCCTATTTTTATGAATCCGTTTTTGAAATTCGAAGAAATGCATAATTTCTGCCTTCCAAATGTGTTTCAATTTCATACAAAAAGTAGGATGGTGATATATACATACGAGCACGTTTATACTTGCGCCGACGAGGAGACTATCTAAACGAGCGAGGCAACGCACACTAGGAAAGGGGGATCAAAAACTTGTATTTACACGTACGTTGCAATTAGAATGTAATTCAAAGCGGACTGACGGTAAAACTCTGCTCTTTAGTCACTTTTTTGCTCCGGGCTGGAACTCGAATTTCGGCTCTTTGTTTATATTTTTCCCTTACCCGCAACTTGGTGAGGCATTGTTGTTTTTAATCAAACCGTAATTTTGTTTTTGATGCACTAAAACCTTAATTTTCCTCGTTCGCTTGAATCTGTTTCTGAATAATTAATGCAGATTTTACTTTTTATTATATTTGCTACAAGTACTTGAATATTGGAAAATGTCGTTTTCATAGTCATTTTGCTAATGGGTAAAAGCTCGTATAAAGTACAAGCTGATAATGTGATATGAAATAATAATTCACGCATTTACGAAAAGTATAAGAGTAGTCGAACGGTTGTTTGCAAACCAAGGAAAACTCAGGGAAGCGTGCACACGTAATTAGTCACGCAGAGAGCAGATAATTTTCGCCGGCGACGACTAATTATCGCTCTGTTTGCTTCTCTTCCCTCCTTCTGCCAATCACGGAAAGTACACCGTCAACCATGTTTCTTGACCTATTAGTCTATTTAAGTGAGATAGACATATTTAGGAACTGAAGGTAAATCATATGATGTGCAAATAGTGTTCAATAAATTAATTTAGTGAAATAATTATTATATTACCGTAATTGTAGAATGGAATTCCACCTGAGAGTTCCACATGAAAATGAAGCCCTCAATTCTCCAGAAATCTAAATATTGCACTCTTTTGCCTTCTTTATATACTTATGAAATATCGAAGAGCAAAATATAAAAAATAAAAGCGTTGATTTTTTTGGGGGAAAAATGAGAAAAATAAAGATATGAAGACAGCTGATTAACAAAAAACTGTATTGAAGGTTCGATGCACTATCGACATCAAAATGAACTGAATTAATATGCTACATGCCTCTACGAGATTCGTTTGATTAGTAAGGTGAATTTCTCGCTGGATGGCGCCAAAATAAACTTTGTGATATATGGCCATGAGATAGCCCTTTTCAAACTAACCTCTACCAAGCTTCAATAAAAATTAACGTTCAGTTTGAGTTTGGCATACGCTTGAAGTTACCGTGTCACTAGTTTTTGAGAAAAGAAAGAAAGAAGAGTTGCAAGCAATGATAAAACATTTTTATTTGTAAAATTGGGCGGACGCGCAGATCAAATCTGAGTGATGAGAAGTTCACGGAAAGTCTGCTTCTTCGTTGAAAACCGTTCATTTTGGATAAACGGAGGTAAAGAAGCTGTTTCCAAGATGGGCGCCACGTTTTCTGACTCCCGATCAAAAGCGCAACCCAAAAGACGTTCAGGCGCAGTGTTTCGCGAAGTTTAATCGGAATTCGTAGGCCTTTTTGCACTGATTCATGTCACCCGACACAAAGCAGCAGTTAAAGCAGAGGGTACTGCCTGGTGAAGGTGGGCGGAAGAAGGCGAAGACTATCTTGTCAGCTGGGAAGATGATGGCCACAGTATTTTGGTATTTCCGAAGAATTTTCTTCATTAATTACTTGGAGAATGGTGAAACTATAACAGGAACGTACTATGTATGATTATTGGACCGTTTGAAAGCCGAGCTCCAAAAAAACGGCCACAATTAGCGCACAAAAAATGCTGTTTCATCTCGACACACCGGCTCACACCTCTGCATTATCAACGGAAAAAATACACAAACTGGAATTCGGATTGATTCATCATCCACCCTTTTCTTCAAACTTTGTTTCCGTGCGACTTCTATCTGTTCCCCAACTTGAAGACCTGGCTCGGTAGGAAGAGGTTTTCGTCCTATGAAGAAATAATCAATGCCATAAATGTGAATACTGCAGACCTGGAAAAATGTTACTTTTCTCAAGGAATGAAAAAATTGGAATCTCGCTGGATTGAGTGTGTAGCCCTCGAAGGACGTTTCGTCAAGAAATAAAGGCAAATTTTTCAAAGAGATAATTGTCTAATATTGATTTTATGGTCTGCGACAAATAAATATATGGGTTTTCATTAGGAAATGCTGCAGGAACGAAGTAAAGATCAAGTTAGAGTACGTATTCAGTGAGCAAATTCATAAGTCAAAGTAAATGTAGGAAGTGCGCTTCTAACTCACTTGAGACTGCCTTGCAAAGTGAAACTGCGCTTGACTTTCTTGGCTTGGACTTGGCAAAGGAAAGAAATTGATTACGCGACGAGACACTCCATGCGAAAAAGTACTTAAAACGTTGAAATATTATCTTGTGTCCAGAGAGTAGATGCGTATATATAAAAAACGAAATTAAGAAAATTACCCTTGGCGACAAACAAGCTGTCATAAACACTTCAGGAAACGTCTTCTTTCGAAATAATAACACGGCATTACAAAACGCGTTGAAATAAGAAAAACGATATTACTTCCGCTCTGAGAATTAAGAGGATACAATTCTCTAATTACTTCTTTAATCATCCTCATTCAATTTCGGACTTGCATCTGCTTCTTTCTATAAAACAGTACTTTTTAAATTAAGACAAAAGGAGTTTCCGCATTGTGGACAGTTATATAAAAAAATTGTAAATCTCCTAAGGGAACGTTCATTTATTACTCGATGATGATTTTGGAAATTTGAGACCCCCTTCCACCTTATTGCAAGAATTTGTGAGATTATTGAGATCATTTAATTATTATATGATTATTTGAGGGATTATTTTTACTCACAAAATATTTAGGATATTCGAAGCGTTTGCAAAGGATTACGAGAGATTTCACAAATTTTAAGTGACTCTTAAAGATTTCAAGAATTCACAGAAGTTACATAGTACAATTTTAGAGAAATATAGTTTTTTTCGAGGAATTTTATGAGGTTTCAAGGAATTTCAAGGAGTTAAATCAGAATTTAAGAGATTTCAAGGGATTTTAACAGATACATACCGAGAGATTTCGACCAATATTTAGAAATTTTTAGGGATTTGAAGGAATGAAGAACGTTTTTCGCGGAGTACAAAGCGTCTTAAGGGATATCAAGATAATTTAAAAGACGACGAAATATTTCAAAAGAAGTAGCGTGATTTCAAAGGATTTCAAAGTATTTGAAGAGATACCGACGTATTTTCACGAATTTTGAAGATTATCAGGGATTTGCATTTCGAAGATTTGAACAAACTTGAAGAAATTTCATAACATTTTAGAAAATTTCACGGGGTTTTAAGGAATTTTGAGGAACTTTAATATTTTTTAGAAGACTTAAATTTATTTTAAAATATTTTCAGAGATTTTATAGAATTAAGAACGATTTCCGCGGTTCACAATGAATTTTGACGGATTTCAAAGAATTTTAATAGGCTTCGAAATATTTCAAAAGTAGTAATGGGATTTCAAAGGATTTTAAATGATTTCAAGGAATACCACAAAATTTTCTCGATTGTTGAAGGATGTCAGGGGGTTTTAAACGGATTTCGAAGATTTGAAGGAATTGTATTAGATTTCAAAAAAATTTCACGGAAATTCAACAGATTCGTAAAGATTGGTAAGGATTTCAAATGATTTGAAAGGATCTGAAGAAACTTCAGTGATTTCAATGATTTCACGGGATTCCAAAGGATATTTGAGGGATTTCAGAAGATTCCAAAGTATTTCCACGAATTTTGGATAATTTTGTGAGATTTTGAAAGACTTAATGGTATCTTAAAGGATTACTGAGTATTCTGAATAATGTAAAGGATCTTGCGGAATTTTAATGGCTTTCAAAAGATTTTAATGGATTCAAAAACATTTCTTGGAATTTCTAGGAGTCAAGAACGATTTTCGCGGATTGGAAAGTATTTTCAAGAATGTCAGGGGATTCTAATTGGATTTCAAATATTTCAAGGGATTCGCAGGAATTTCATCAGATTTCAAAAGATTTCACGGAAATTTAGAAGATTTACGAAGATTTAAGAATATTTAAAGGAATTTCAACTGATTTTAGGAGACTTGAAGCGGTTTTGTTGATTTCGCGGGATTGCAAAAGATTTTGAAGGATTTTTAAAGACCATAATGGATTTGAGGAGATTTAATGGACTTTTAATGGCTTTCAAAGTGTTTGGAAATATTTCTTGGGATTTCAAGAGATTCGAAAAAATCACAACCAGTCTTAAATATTTCGATGAATTTTGAAGGGATTCCAAATATTCTAAGAGATCTCATGATATTTCGAAATATTTCACGGAATTGCAAGGATTATAATCGATTTTAAGAGATTTCAAGGGATTTTAATGGATTTTAAAGGATAAGAAGGTAATTTAATGGGATGTTGAAGATTTCAAGCGATTCACAGTTTTAAAAGGATTTCAGGGAATTTCCGGAGATCTCAATCGTTTAAAAAGAACTTAAGGATTTATGTACGATATTCATGGAATTCAAAGCTTTTAGAGGTATTTTATCATGATTCGAAAAATTTTAAGGGACTTACAAAATTTTCAAACCAATTCTTATGATTTCAAAGGATTTTTTCTTGAATAGAGGTCATGCCGCCTCCCTATTTTGTGAGGTTCCAAAAAAAATCCCTCTAAGTTTGAGCCATTTCAGTTACTATTAAGACTTGCCGCAAGGGCCCGAAAAATCCCATAAGATTAACATGGGAAAATTTTTGTTTTCGAGAAAATGAGATTGACGTTTCTGCGTTCAAGCTAAGCTTGCGGGAGATTGTCGGAATTTGTTGGAGAGTCTTCAGCAAATAATTTCCGCTAAATTGCTTTGAACGTTAATACTCCTCAAGCCCCCTTTTGGAGCCCCAAATATGCACCAAAAAAACTGAAATTGACAATTTTACGCAAAACTGACACACATGAGCTCTGTTTTCTTCTTTCATGCCGTGAATTATATTTATTCGGCAAGTGGAATGCTTTAAGCATTCTTAACTAATTTACAATGCTGTAAACAATTTCATGTTTGTTTTAACATACTATATTTTTCCATACTATTTTATTGAAAGGTACTTTCCACGTTCAAACGGACAATTAGTCATTATCAGGCAGACTGATCTTTCCTTCAAGCATTCATGAATTGTCTCAACAATTTTTTAAAGATTGATTGTGCATTTCGATGAGATTGCAATGATTCTTTAATATATTTTTTCAACAATTGGACAATGGTTTCAACAAAAAATGTTGCTCTCAACAATAAAGAGTATTGAAACAGATACGAATTTGCTACAGAATAGGGTATTAATATTTGAGTGACGTTGATATTTAATAATAAGCGACAAAGTTAACCCAGTTTTTAAGAAACTAGAGTTTTCTACGTCATTTTAAAACAAATTCCCAAGTAAATAATAATTAATTTTTCAAACAATCGGAAAATGCTTGAAACAAAAATCAGTCTTCCTGACAATGAATAATTATTCAAGTAAACGTAAAAAAACACCTTTCAGTGAGTTAGTAGGAGATAAAATTATTTACACGAATGAAAAATTGTTCAGGCAATTACAAACTAATTGAGGAAATGCTGAAAAACATTTCACTTGTTGAATAATAATCATGTATGGAGAAAAAGGAAAAACAGAGCTCATATGTGTCAATTTTGCGCAAATTTGTTAATTTCAGTTTTTTGGGGAATTAATAGGGTTCAATGAGGGGGAGTGTATAGCGTCCACACTCAATGTGAATAAGCGAAAATTATTTTTTGGAGACTCCTTAATAAATTCCAGAAATCTTCTGCAAGCTTATTTTAAGCCTATTAATTTTTCCGAACACAAAAATTTTCCTAAGTTATTCTTATGGAATTTTCCGGGCCCTCGCAGCACGTCTTAATATTAACCAATTTGGCTTAAACTCGCAGAGAATTTTTTCATCGAGAACCTCACTGTTCCTTGATTAGATTTTTTTTCAATTTTAATTAAATGCGATGGAAATAAAAAAGCTTATAGATTGTTAATATGTTGCTTTAACAGCGTGGTTCCGTGACAAAATGAAAGAACATTCTTTTTTTAAATATAAATCTTACAAAGGTTAACTTACCGTCGCTTCGCCTGAAATAGTACCCCTGCTGTTATCCGTTTTATTACTTAGTTTTAGTACTACCGCTGCGAGGCTATTTGGAAAGATTACAGTGCTAAAGTCTTATACACTCAGACAGTCTACTACATTCCTACACTATTTCTTTTTCATTTTTAATGATCCAAGATCATCCGTTAGTTAGGAGTCTAACTATAAGTCTAATATTATATTTTTAAATAGTATACATTCTTAAAAGTTAATTAAAAAAGTAAATTGCTTGGAAAAATTATAGAAGAGAGATACGCGCAGGACCTCTCAACAAGGGCAAATAAGATTTGCAAATAACTTTGGGAGTGTCCATTAATTACGTGAGGCTTTTTTCTGGTTGGGGAAGTGGCTCTAGAAAATCTCACAAATTCTTACTTGGGGGGAAAGAGAGCAAAATATTTCTTGCGTAAGTTTCCTTAAACTAATTTTTCATTAATATGCTAATTTAAACCAGTTTTTAACTGTTAATATTACTTTTTATATAATTCCCGAAAAAGTGCTGGTTTTTCCACCTATTTTCTGTGTAAAAAGTGACCGATTTGTTGTCGATGATGTGGCGCATGCGCAGTGTCGACTTTTCCGGGCAACGTTGAAAAAAGTAGACGGAAGCATTGAAAAAAGGAGACGGAAGCAGTGAAAAAAGTAGACGGACGCAGCGAGAAAAGTGACGCACAGTGAAAGAAGTAAATAAAGTGCGAACTACTGAACGAACCCAGTGGGCTGCTTCAGTAAGTGAAGGTGAACTCACGACTATTGCGTTGTATCTAATTCCACCACTCCTAACCTTCCTGACCAAACATTGCTACTATCTTACCGTACATCCATATTATTGCCATGGTTTTGACAATTGCCATTGTTATTGTTGCGTCAATCGACAACAAATCGCCACCTTTTTGAACAAAAAACAGATGAAAAAACTAGCATTTTTCAACGAATTATAGAAAAAGTATCGCGTCCCACGTGTTGTAAAAGTGAGAGATTTAAGACGAGTGTGATAGCCACCCTCTCCGCTTGGTCGACTGACTTCACACTCGTCTTAAATCCCTCGCTTTTTCAACTTATCGCGCAATATACTACTCGTATTTCATACTATCAAAGACATTACATCATTATTTATTTTACTTTTCTTTTGTTGTGTAATATTCTATTTATTTTACTTTTCTTTTGTGTAATATTCAATATTATATACGTCCAATAAATATAGAGTCAAATTCTGAAAATCTGGTGTACACCTTTCATGAATACTCGGGGATTCCTTGGAAATCTTTGCAATTTTTCGAAATGCCGTGAATTCATTTGAAACTTTGGTGAATTTCCTAAACTTTTAAAAATCATGTGAAGGTTTCTTGAAACCTTTTGAATTCCATGGATAACGTACATGATCTCTTGAAATCCCTCAAAAACGATTGAGATACCTGAAAATCCCCAGAATTCCTTAAAAAACTGTGGAAATTCCTCTAAATTCTTTGAGATTCTGTTAAATCGGTTAACCTTCTTAACATAAAAAAAAATCTGTTCTAATCCTTCAAAATCCATGGAAGTCCCTTACAATCTGTTAAAATCCGTTATAATCTTTGGAATTCTGTGAAATTATTCAAATTATTACGAGATCTATTGAAATGTTTGAAATTTCTTTGAAATTGATTGAAATCTTCGAACTCCGTGGGAATCTTTCCCAATCACTTGAGATGCCTGAAAATATTTTGAAGCTTTTTGAAAGCCATTCACATCTTCGAAATTGAATCCCAATTCCTCGAAATCATTTAAAATCATTTGAGATATGCGGAAATTGTTCCTAATTCCTCAAATCCCCTGAAATTATTTCAAATTCCATTAAAATCTTTTAGAAGTCATTAAAAATCAACGAGATCCCTTGAAATCCTTCATAACATTCAAAAATCCTCTTACATTCCGTTAGATCTTTTGAAATCCTCTAAAATCCGTGGATATACTTTGGAATCTTTCAAAATCTCTCAAGATCCATTGAAATTCCGTGAAATTATCGGAGACCCTTCAAGTCTCCTGAAATCCGTTGAAATCCTTAAATATCCTTCAAAATATTACCAAACCTTTGAATCCCCGTTAAATCTTTTGAAATCTTGTGTCATTCCTTCAAGTCTCTGGAAATAATTGAAATCCAATTAGAACCCCTGTCATCCTTCAAGATCATTTGAGATATGCGGAAATCGTTCCTAATTCCTCAAATCCACTAAAACTATTTTAAAATCCATTGAAATCTTTTAAAAGCCATTAGAATTTATTGAGATCCCTCAAAATCCTTCATTATATTCGAAAATCTTCTCAAGTTCTGTTAGATCTTTTGAAATACTCTGAAATCCATAGATATACTTTGAAATCTTTCAAAATCTCTCAAGTTTCGTTGAAATTCCGTGAAATCATCAGAAACACTTCAAGTATCCTAAAATCCATCAAAATCCTTAAATATCCTTCAAAATATTACCAAAACTTTGAATTCCCGTGGAAGCTTTTGAAATCTTATGACATTCCTTCAAATCTCTGGAAATAATTTAAATCTAATGAGAACCCCTGTCATCCTTCAAAATCATTTGAGATATGCAGAAATTGTTCCTAATTCCTCAAATCCACTAAAACTATTTTAAAATCCATTGAAATCTTTTAAAAGCCATTAGAATTTATCGAGATCCCTCGAAATCCTTGATTAATCCGAAAATCTTTTTAGGTTCCGTTAGATCTTTCGAAATCCTCTGAAATCCGTGAATATACTTTGGAATCTTCCAAAATCTCTTAAGACCCCTTGAAATTCCGTGAAATCATCGAAAACCCTTCAAGTCTCTTAACCTTTAGAGGACGCACACAAACTTTTTGATGTTTTCAGGTAAAATTTGGTGTGTTGAATAAGGGAAGAATAGTGAGAAACATCCTGGAGACTTATTGACCTTGATAATCGTCATTCCAAGGTGAACAATTTTTTTTCTTTTTTGGACTCAAAACTCGGTTTATACATTTTTCTAGATGCGCTCAGCACGAAAAATTCAGTGAAAAAGTCCTGGAAGCATCCTTGACTTTGGAAATTGCCATTTCAAGGTCAAATTCTTTTTTTTCTACTTTGACCTCGAACTCGGTATATCCACATTGTTTGATGCGCTAAGTGCGAAAAAATAGTAATGCATATCGCAAAAATCACATTACATCATGACTCTCTGTTCATAAACGTGCGGTCACACGCGGTTGATAAATTCCCAGAATTGCTGGTCCCCACAGTTTTTCAAGGGGACTCACAAAAATCAAGCACCACAACGTGAGAGGTAAGGGGACTCACTAAAATCAAGCACCCCAACGTGAGAGGCAAGTGAACTAACAAAAATCAAGCACCCCAACGTGAGAGGTAAGGGGACTCACCAAAATCAAGCACTTCAACGTGAGAGGCAAGGGGACTCCCCAAAATCGAGCACCCCAACGTGAGGGGCAAGGTGTCTCACCAAAATCAAGCACTTCAACGTGAGAGGCAAGGGGACTCACCAAAATCGAGCACCCCAATGTGAGAGGCAAGGGGACTCACCAAAATCGAGCACCCCTACGTGAGAGGCAAGGGGACTCACCAAAATCAAGCACTCCAACGTGAGAGGCAAGAGGGCTCACCAAATCTAGCATTCCAACGTGAGAGGCAAGGGGACTCACCAAAATCAAGCACCCCGAAGGGATTGTTTCTCGCCACGTCCACGTTGTTGGTTCTGAGTTACTCTAAGAACGAAAGTTAAGTATTTCTTCTATAAAATTCG
>JAUMHM010000049.1:17367280-17383586 GCA_032362435.1 Melikaiella ostensackeni
ATAATTGTACTTTTAAATCTTGATTTTGAAGGTCACATCTGCGTTTAGGATTTTTTAAACTATTTTTTTCTTACTCAGCGCCTCAAAATACATGCGTATACCAACCATAACGCTAAGATTAATAAAAAATTGACCTTCAGATGATGATTTTCAATGTCAAGGGTGCCTTCAGAATTTCTTTCACTATTTTTTTCGTACTCAGCGCATCAAAAAACATGGGTATACCAACTATAACGCTAAATTAGCATTAATTTTTTTTTTATATTGGCCTTTACGTTGCGGACGGGGGTGGTCGAAATATCGACCACCTGTCAGGTTGGGGACTTGAAATGAGTTATCCGTTGAAATCATATATAAATTTTTAGTCAAATGAAAACTCGATTTGAACCAAAATTCCCCCGTCCTCTGAAGGCTAAAATCCGTTGAAATCCTTAAATATTCTTTTAAATATTACCAAAACTTTAAATTTCCGTGGAATCTTTTGAAATCTTATGACATTCCTTCGAATCTCTTGAAATATTTGATTTCTAATAATATTCAGAAATCCTTCGAAATTCCGTGTCATCATTGAAACCTCTTTAAATTTTCTAGCATCCATAAACTCTCCTAAAGTCCTTTGAAGTCCTTGCTAATCTGTTGAATTCCCGTGAAATCTCCAAAATCCAATCGAAATCCCCTGAAATCCTCTGAAATTCGTAAAAATTTTCTGGTATCTCTTGACATCCTCTAAGATCCATTGATACCGCAAAACATCTTCAGAAATGTTGCGAAATTTCTTCAAGTCTCTTCAAATCTATCAAAATCCTTTGTTATTCGCGGAAAACGTTCTTAATTCCTCAAAATGCCTGAAAATATTTCAAAATGCATAAAATTCTTTTAAAATCTATTATGGTTCCTCGAAATCTCTCAAGACCCTTTGGAAAATTAGTAAATCGTTCGAAGTTCCGTCAAATCTTTTAGAATCTCACAAAATCTTCTGAATTCCTTGGATATACATCGAAATCTTTTTTATTCTCTCAAAATCCTTTGAAATCCTGTCAAATCCTTTTAGATCTCTTGAATCCTGATTAAATTCTTTGAAGTCTCACATAATCGTTTGAAATTTCTTCGAAAAATGGAGATTCTCTCTGAAATTGTACTAGGTAATTTCTTTGAATTCTTGAAATGCTTTAGAATCACTTCAAATCTGTGAAACCTCTTATAATTCTTTGTAATCGTTTCAAGATTTAAAAAAACATCGATTCGTAATTAATGGACCTTCCCTTTAATATTTTAACTTTATAATCGTTTTCTGTTTAAATAACTCAGTTTTATAATAGAGGTGGGTTCAGCACAAAAATTATCTAAAAAATATGTTGAAGAGCAAATATTATCCATACAAAATGAATTTCGACAGTGAAAAAGTGGAAAAATTTCAAGCAAAAATTTTATCTTGGAGATGTATTATAACGTACTCACTTCAAGGTAAGATCTTGATTTACTAGATTTTATACGTTTCTACCAGTGTCGTTTTCGGTTCCCCTTAATGTAAAATATAAATGAAATATTTCTTGAAATCTCGAGAATATTTCATCATTTTTCGAGGGACCACAAATTTGAACTATTATGTTTACGTAGCTATTAAAGAAAGCATGATTTTTTAGAAATTATGTATAACCTAAACAACATTTTTTCTGATTGAAATTTCCTCACACAAACTTTTTTTTCAAATATGCTAATTTAAACCAGTTTTTACTGTTAATATTACTTCTTATACTATTGAACATTTTATATCATGATTCGTTTATTGTGTAATATTTCATATTACATACTCGTACGTCCAATAAATGTAGAGTCGAATTCTGGAAATCTGGTGTACACCTTTCATGAAATCTCGTGGAATCCCTTAAAATCCTTGCAATCTTTTAAAATACCGTGAATTATTTCAAAAATTTGGTGAATTCCTTAAACTTTTTGAAATCATGTGAAAATTCCTTGAAACTTTTCGAATTTCATGGATAACGTACACGATCTCTTGAAATCCCTCAAAAACACTTGAGATACCTGAAAATCCCCTGAATTCCTCCAAAAACTGTTGAGATTCCTTTAAATTCTTTTAGATTCTGTGAAATCAGTTGACATTTTCAACATTCCATGAAAATCCCTTCTAATCCTTTAAAATCCGTGCAAATCCTTCAAAACTTGCAAAAATCGGTTATAATCCTTGGAATTCCGTGAAGTATTTCAAAATATTACGAGATCTGTTGAAATGTTTGAAATCCCTTTGAAATTCATTGAAATCTTCGAGAACCCTTCAAATACTCTAAACTCAATTAAAATGCTTTAATATCCTTTAAAATATTTTAAAACCTTTGAGTTGCAGGGCAATCTTTTGAAATTTTATGACATTCCTTGAAATCCCTTCAAATCTTTGAAATCCAATTAGAAGCCCCTGGCATCCTGCAAAATCATGGGTGACCCACGGGAATCGTTCCTACTTTCTTAAATTCCTTAAAAATATTTTTGATTCCATTTAAATTTTTCCAAAGCTATTAAAATTTCTTGAGATCCCTTGAAATTCTGTACAATATTCGGAATTTCTCTGAAATTCCATTTACTTACTTAAAATTCTTTAAAATTCGAGGATATACTTTGCAATCATGTGAAATCTTTTAAAATCTTTTGAAATCCCGTGTAATCATCGGAATCTCCTCAAATTTCCTAGCATCCGTTAAACTCTCTTAAAATCCTTCGAAAACATTGCTTATCTATTGAATTCCCGTGAAATCTCCAAAATCCAACTTATATTCACTGAAATTCTTTAAAATTCGTAAGAATTTTTCGTTATCTCTTACAATCTTCTAAAATCCATTGATACTCCAGGACACCTTTTGAAGTGTTTCGAAATCTCTTCATATCCCTTGAAATTCGGTGAAATCCCTTGTAATCTGCGGTAGTCGTTCTTGACTCCTCAAAATCCGTAACAGTTTTCTAAAATGCATTAGAGACTTTTAAAATTTATTAAAGTTCCTTGAAATCTTTTAAAGTCCATTAGATATTCGGAAATCCTTTAAAATTCCGTTAAATCCTTTAAAATCGTGAAAATACTTCAGTATCTCCTGAAATCCTGCAAAATCCTTTGAAATCTCGTGACTTCTATTGAAATATTTTGGAGTCTCTTGAAATCTTTCGGAATCCCTCAAAATACTTTGTAATCCGCAGAAATCGTTCTTAAATCCCTTAAGTTTCTCAAACTCCGTCGAAATCCTTCGGTATCACTTTAAATCCCTTGAAATCTCCTAAATTCTGGTTAAACTCTTCGAAGTCTCTTGAAATCTTGTAAATTCCCTAAAGAAATTGAGATTCTCTCCGTTAATGTATTAAGTAATTTCTTCAAATTCTCCAAATCTTTTAGAATCACTTAAAATTTGTGACACCTCTCATAATCCTTTGCAATCGTTTTAAATATCCTAAATCTTTTGAAATCGCTCGAAATATTTTGAAATCTCTTGCAATCCCATGAAATACCTAAAAATCTTTGGAAATATCGTTGAATTTCGTGAAAAATTTGTAATCCTTCGAAATACTTTGTAGTTCTTTGAAATACTTTAGAATCCCTTGAAATTTTGCTTACAGTGAAAATGATTGATATATTGTTGATATATTGAGGAAAGGTGTAAGATCCTTCGAATCCTTTTCTGTTTAAAGAATTTGGTTTTTAACAGAAATGGGTTCAGTACAAAAACTCTTTAGAAAATATGTTGTAGAGCAAATATCATCCATAGAGAATGAGTTGCGATAGTGGAAAAATGGAAGCATCTCAAGCAAGAATTTTATGTTGGACGTATATTATAACGTACTTACTGCAAGGCAAGACATTAATTTACCAGATGGGACCACAAATTTGAACTATTATGCTAATAAAAATATTTAAGGAAGAATGATTTTCAAAGAAATTACGTAAGATATTACTGAAAAACAATTTGTTTGATTGCTGAATGTCCTTGTCTGACTGTAAATGATTTGAACCACTACGGCTGGATAAGCTTGACTCTTACTACTTATGCTTTCAGATGCGTTTTTTGCCGCATCTGTATACACTACGTTTTATTTCTGAGTCGAAAGAAATTTCTAAGAACCATTTATACATTTTTCACAGTAAAAGCACTTGTTGCCTTTTTTTCACAACTACGAATGTTGAAGTGGAACTTCTTACTAAAATGTCTGCTCGAACGTTTTTCCGATAACTTCCTCACTTTTGATATTTGGAAGTTTCGGTAGCATATATTTTTCCTTTGTAGAGTGTCTATACGATACGTTAATTTACTAGAAAAATCCGTGAAATTAGGATCTTTGCAGGCTGAAATTTGTTGAATCTATTGATTTTCGATTGAACATTCAAAACGTAAAAATGGTTTCACGAGTGTTGAGATTTTTTCACCATACTGGACTCAAGTCACTCTTCCAAATTTATACTTTTCCGTAATCTTTAGCTCATTCTGCTCGCATGATTTTTTCAGGCGATTTAAACAGTGTGCAAAAATTTTGCGGACTTTCAAAGCATCGAATTAGTAAGGGGTTACAAATATCAGGCAGCTACATTTTTTTGATTCCGCGTGTGTAATTCATGAACACAAATGTCAATTTAGAGTATGGCTTCTAGTCTTCCGGGCTTATTTATGAATAATTAGTTTATGTTAAATAGAGAGCTTTGTAATTTGAAGTTATTGACCTCAAAATTTTTAATTTATAAAATTATAAAATTATGCAATCGTCTATTTCATTTCACTTAATGTATTTTATTTATTTAGCCTTAAAATTATATGATCAAAATCACGAATTATTTGCAGAGTTGACCAAGAATCAAACCAATAACGATACGGAAGCAAATTTTATGGATTAATGTCTCTATTACATTGTTAATTAGCGTGCTTCAAACTTTCGGTTTTTTAATCTTAATTCCTTTGATTCAAATCCAAATTCAGATAATCGAGCGTCCATTAATTACGTAAGGCTTCAAAAGGGGGGGGGGGGGGTCAAAGAATTTCTTACGTGAGTTTCCTATTTCTGATTTTTTTTTTAAATATGCTTATTGAAACTAGTTTTTGATGTGAAAAATTATTTTCTAAATATTATACACATTATATCACTAGTTGTGTTATTTTTTCCTCATTATGTAATATTTCATACAACATGCGCCCGATGAATATAGAGTCGAGGAGTTAACCATTCTTCAAATCTAGTGTACATCTTTAATTAAATCTCGTGGATTCCAGCAAAGTTTTTGCAATCGTTTGAAAACTCGTAACTTCTTTAAAAAATTTTGTAAATCCTTAAATTTTTTCATTCTGTGAAAATTCCTTGAAATTCTTGAAATTCCATGGATATCGCACATTATCTCTTGACATTCATTTAAAACGATTGAGTTTCCTGACAATCCTTTAAAGTCTTGTACAAACTGTGAAAATCCCTTAAAATTCTTTGAAATTACGTGAAATCTTTTTAAATACTTGAAATTGTTTGAAATCTTCTAGATCCCACAAAAATCCCTTATGATCCTTTCAAATAAGTGAAAATTCCTTTCCCTGAAAATCGGTTAAAATCCTTGAAATTAAGCGTAATATTCCGGAGTATTACGCGATCCCTTAAATTCTTTGAAATCTCTTTAAATTTATCAAAATCTTTGAAATCTGTGGGAATCTTTTCAAATCTCTTGAAATCCCTCAAAATATTTGAGAATCCCTCAAAATCTCTAGAAAGCCCTTCAAATTATTAGAAATAACCTAAAATACTCTGAAATCCTTGAAATCGTTTGAAATTTTTAAAATCCCTCAACAATCCCTTATAATCGTTTAAAATCTCTAAAAATTTGTTAGAATTCTTGAAACTTCGTAAAATATTTCGAAGTATTACGAGATGCCGTGAAATATTTTTAATACTCTCAAAATTCATTCAAATCTTCAAATTCCGTGGTAATACTTTCAAATCTTCTGGAATCCCTTGAAATATTTAAAAATACCCTGAAATATCTAAAAATCGCTTGAAATTCTTGAAATTCGGTGAAATATTCCAAAGTATCACGAGATCCATTGACACTTTTAAATCTCTTAAAATCTTTTGAAATCTCGTGATTGCATTCGAAATGTTTCGAAATCTCTCAAAATCCCTTGAAGTTCCTTAGAATCCTTCGTAATCTGCGGAAATCGTTCTTAAATTCTAAATATCCCTAAAAATCCGTCAAAATCCTTCGTTACCTCTTGAAATCCTTTAAAATCCCGTAAATTCTCTCAAAATATTTTGAAACTTCTCCAAATCCTATGGAATTTCTTATAAACTTTCGTGATCCGCGGAAATGGTTCCTAAATTCTCAAAATTCCTGAAAATCGATCGAAATCTTCCCGTGTCTCTTGAAATCCTTCTTAAATTCTCTAAAATCCCGTAATTTCTTTTGAAAGATTTTGGAATCTCTTAGAATTCCTTGACTTCCTTTTAAATCCCTTATGATCCGCGGAAATCGTTCTTCAATTTAAAAATCCCTCAAAATTCGTCGAAATCTTTCGGTATCTCTTGAAATTCTTTAAAATCAGTCGAAATCTCGTGACTCCGTTTTTAATATTACAAAATATCCTAAAATCCCTTAAAATCCCTTAAAATCTTTTGTCATTCGCGGAAATCGTTTCCAATTTTTTTTAAATCTTTAAAAATAGTCAAAATTCTTCGATATCTATTCAAATTACTTAAAATCTCCCTCAAAATCGCTTCAAATCTCGTAAAATCCTTCAACAATCCCTTATAATCCTTCAAAATCTCTGAAAATCGATTAAAGTTCTTGACAAATAGTAAAATAATTCGAAGTATTACGAGGTGCCTTGAAATATTTTCAATCCTCTCAAAATTTATTGAAATTTTTAAATTCCAGGGAATGCTTTCGAACCTTTTGAAATCCCTCAAAGTATTCAAAAAATCCCATAATATATTTAAAAATCGCTTGAAATTCTTGAAATTTCGTGAAATATTTTGAAGTATTTCGAGATCCATGGACACTTTCAAATCTTTTGAAATCCTTCGAAATTCCATGATATCGTCGAAACTGCTTTAAATCTCTTAAAATCCTTGGAACTCTCGTGATTTTATTTGAAATATTTCGAAATTTCTAAAAATTCCTTGAAGTCCCTCAAAATCCTTTGTAATCCGTGGAAATCGTTCTCAAATCCTTGAAATCCTTGAACATCCATTAAAATCCTTCGGTATATTTGAAATCCTCTCAAATCCCGTAAGTCCTTTACAAAATATTTCGGAATCTCTGAAAATTCCTTTAGTTCCTTCTAAATCCCTCGTAACCCGCGGAAATAGTTCTTGAATTTGAAAATCCCTCAAAGTCCGTCGAAATATTCCGGTATTTCTTGAAATTCTTAAAAATAAGTTGAAATCTTGTGATTTCATTTCAAATACTTTAAAATATCCTAAAATCCCTTGAAATCCCTCAAAATCCTTTGTGATTCGCGGAAATCGTTTAAAAATTTTTTCGAAATCTTTGAAAAATAGTCGAAATTCTCCGATACCTCTTTAAATTCCGTGAAATCTTCCTCAAAATCGCTCAAAATCTTGTAAAATCCCTTGAAATCTTCAAAATCCCTTAACGATCCCTCATAATCGTTAAAAATCTCTAAAAATCAGTTTAAAATTTTTGAAATATAGTATACTATTTCGAAATATTACGAGGTGCCTTGAAATACCTTAAAATTCTTTGTAACTTGCGGAAATCGTTCTCAAATTCTCAAATTCCCTGGAAATCCGTCAAAATCCTTCGGTATTTCTTGAAATTCTTTGAAATCCTTCAAAATCCCGTGAATTCTTCCAAAAATTTTTTCAATCTCTTAAAATCCTTTGAAATTTCTTAAAGTTCTTTGTAATCCGCGGAAATTGTTCCCAAATTCTTAAAATTCCTAAAAATCCATCAAAATCTTATGGTATCTTTTGAAATCTTTTCAAAGCCTTTAAAATTCCGTAATTTTTCAAAAAACATTTTGGAATCTCTAGAAATTCCTTAAGTTTCTCTTGAATCCTTTGTAATCCGTGGAAATCAATCTTAAACTTAAAAATCCTTCAAAGTCCATCAAAATCTTTCGGTATCTCTTGAATCTCTCTAAAATCAGTTGAAATCTCGTGATTTCTCTTTAAATATTTTAGAATCTCCTAAAATCTCTTGAAGTTCCTTAATATCCTCTGTGATTCGCGGAAATCGTTCTCAAATTCTCAAGATCCCTAAAAAATACTCGAAATTCTTCCGTAACTCTTCGAATTCCGTAAATCTCCCTCAAAATCGATCAAAATCTTGTAAAATCCCCTGAAAAAGTGAGATTCTCTCTGAAATAATACTAGGTAATTTTTTTGAATGCTTGAAATCTTTTGAAATTACTCAATTTCTGTGAAACCTAACGTAATCCGCTGGAATCGTTAAAAATACCCTAAAACTTGTTAATCTCTTGAGATTTTTTAAAATCTTCCTAAATCACTTGAAAATCTTCAAATCTTGCAAAATCCCTTGAAATCTCGCGAGATCTCGTATACAGGGAAAATGATTGATATATTGTTAATATTTTGAGTAAAAATATAAAATCTTTCGTTGGAAGGGAGTGAGGCGAGGGTCACAAAAGTCTTACTTATCGCTTACAATAGGAGGAAGGGGGGGGGGCTCTAAATTTCAAAAGCTCATTCTCGCGTAATTAATGGACGTTCCCTTACCAAATTATTGTTTGAAAATACTTCACAACTGGTCCGATTCATTAGTATTTTGTAACTCGTTGTCCAATTATAAAATCGAGTGACGAAGCATTTTCAATGCAAATCATATTTGCTGTGCGCAGCGATTAAAAGACTATCGATAAAGCTCTTCGGTTTGCTGTTTGTACCGCTAAATGAACATTTGCCATAACGCGAAACTCGATAAGGTCGAATTTCTGATTCCGAGATATCGCAGGGATTATCTTGACTGCAAGGTAGGTGAAATGCGAGCATTCATGGGGTGGTTGCAACAAGAGTAATCCTTCGCTGTGTTTCATAGAGAGTGAACATAACTACTCGATAATAGAGCTCGGTCCAGCTTTTCAGAATCCAGAACATTTTTTACCAGATTTCAAAGCTTTGATCCCTAACTGCGATGATTGACTTTTCATACCTCTTTACTTCCTGAAATGATTTCTTGGACTGATAAATGCAGGCTTGAATATTATATTCAAAAGGTACTTCAAAATTAATAAATCAATATGAAAGACTTTATAATTCAACAAATTGATATAAGAAGTGAAGAATTACGATCTAGAAGTGATGAGACTATCTTAATTGAATTTTATGTGAAAATTCAAAAAATACCAATCGGAAAGAAGGGATTTCCCAAAAGAATGTCACGGTAGGTTAAATAATGAAGAAAGGCTACAAGAGAAAGAGGCAAAAAGATGTAGGTACAATTTAAACCTTTTCTAAACTTATTTATATTCAAAATAACCGAGAATCTTGCTTTGAAGTATATATTAATTGAAAAGTTTTTAAACAACGCGTATGTTTGAAAGCCATCATCAGTGAAAAAAAAGATGACACGGTACTATCAATTCTAATCTATTTTCATGTGATTCTTACTTACATGCGATTAGTCAATAGGTGTTAATAGAATACATGGATGCACTTCATTGATTTACTGGAACACAAAGAATTTACATTTAAATTTTCCTCTAATTGCATAGAAATGGGCAATTCTCCAGAATCTCGAGATTTTCCTATAAGAATTTTTTAAGCATAAACTTTAAACAAGACGTATTACCTGTTGTACATTGCTTCTTCAGATGACCGGCAGTGTTGTATTATTCGTGTACAATTATTTGCTGGACGCCACTGACTATTAGTGAGTTTTTAAAAGTTTTTAAACTTGAGTCTATTCGCTTATTTATTGGTATTATTATACCATTAAGACAAATCCCTTTCAGGGTAATTGTATCTCGCTCGGTTATAATGTATGTTGCTCTTTTAAAGAACACGCCCTTTCCACAACACCGCTTCGACCCGTTTCGCTGATGAATCTCTCTAGCAATACCCCAGTTGAAGGGCTTTATAGAGCTATCATACATCACGATTCACACATAAATACTCGAACTGACTGATGAATCCATAGGAAAAATCCATACTCTTTACCCCATTCACATCCATTAAGTAAAGCTCTACACGAGGGCTCATGAGTATCCAAAATCTTGCACTTCAGGCATCATTCTTCTTTTTATAAACGATTGTCCTCCACAAATCTCTATCCAAGCATACACCTTTTGTTTTATTTACATCCATACCTTTTTTTATGCAAGCTCTTGTGTTCCTGCGACTCTTTATATCTTCGTTGAACGTCCTTCATTCATTCTCTTAACATTACCAAACCATCTTAGCAAATTCCTTTCACTCTTGTAAACCAATGTTCTTTCTACACTACATTCTTTGAGAACCCACTCACTACTAACTTGGTAAATTAGCGTTTTACCGCACATTTTCCGCAAGAATTGCATGCTAACCGCATTCACTGTACTCCTATTCATTTTTTGACAACATTAGGTCTCGCCACCATACAGCACAGTGGATGCAAGCACAGAATCATTTCAATCTTAAGTATATTCGTAACATTTTTACTCCTAGTATTAGCTCGTGACCTGCTGATAATCTTTCTACCCTCGTCTATACGTCTGAATATCTCTGCATTTATCTTTCCGTCAGGTGTAAATGAACTTCCAAGATACATGAATTTATCAAATTGTTCTATCATTTCTTCCTTCGAGACAATATTCTATACTGTTTTCTCACCCCTTCGCTGCATATCATCGACTGCTTGTGCTATAACAATCTTATCATCTGTAAACGTCAGTCCACGTACTTTCACCGTCCCGAGATTCACCTTCCTCATCTAAGAGAACCATTCTTAAACATCTATCCATGTATATATTGAATATCCCGGAGGACATAGCGCAGTCATGCCTAACGCCTTGCTTTACGATAAATCAATTGCGCAGTTGTCAATTCATTCGTACACTGGCTTTAATACCATTATGTATTGCTCTCATTGATTTTAAAAGCCAACCATTCACTCCGTACCCTTTCAGAACTTCCCAAAGTTCATTTGTATCCATCTTATCAAGAGCTTGTTCCACAACAACAAATGCACCGGAAATATCCTTGCTCACTCCCAAACTCTATTCTATGACCTGTTTCAAGCTAAATAGCTGATCCGCGCATGATTTTTCTTGCATGAATTCCAACGGATATCCCAGATCCTTTTCTTGTTATTCCCATGACTTTACCAAGAAGTATTTTGGCAAATATTTTGCCCACGGTACTCAGTAGGTTAATCGTTCTATAATTATAAAAATCACCTTTATAACCCTTCTTCTAGTAGAGTGGAACGATAATCCCCCTTTTCCAATCATTTGAAACTTCACCGCTCTCAGCACACATATTCAAAAACTCGCTCCGCCACAAAAACGAATATCCTCCACCGCTCTTAAGCATTTTAGCGGTGATACTATTCAAACCAGCAGTCTTAGCACTCTTCAGCTTATTAATTACGGATAAAATGTCGCGGATATGAATTCTTCTTTTTCCACCTACAACGGGATGGTCTAGCGTATCCTCTTGAGTGTCACGATTATTATGCTCCATGCCTTGATCTCCATGCATCCTCCTGAAATATTACTCATACCATCTTTCGTTTTGTTCGTGTCCCATACCATTTCAACATCAGTATTCTCAACTTCGACTAACTCAGTGCTAGTACTTCCTTTCCTTATCTTCTTGATACATTTCCAGAATAAGTTCTTATTTTCTTCAAAATCATTTTGTATTTTTTTATCTTGTTTTGCTTCGATCTTATGCTTGTTTTTTTCCACCAGTATCGTGTCTTTCTGTTTATATTCCTATAAGCATTGTCTAGTCTATTCCTCTCTTCATTGCTGAGACCTTTGATTTTAACCTCCTCAATTACGGTTTCCTTTTTCCGTTGACAGCTACGCGGATCTCATCATTCCACCAAACATCTCCAGTCCTTCTTCCTACAGCCTTAGTACCGCACACTTCAGACACATTCTTGAACATGCTATCCCGTAGTATTTTTCTTGTACCTCCTACATTTTTATTGCCTAATTCTGTCTTTCAATCTTCTTTGTAATGTATTAAATGTTTACTCAGCCTTCCACGATCCACTACTTGCACTTCTGGTTCCTGCAAATTCTCTATTTCAACTGGCGTCTGCATTGACCTACTATTAATTGTTCTTCTCCTCTATGCTTGACCAATCATATAAATTGCTTTTATTGCTCTTATTGCTTTTAGAAGCCAACCATTCACTCCATACACTTTCAAGACTCCCCAAATTTTAGTGTTATCCACCTTATCGACACCTTTTTCCAGCTTAACAGATGTACAGAAAACTGTTTTGTTTACTCTTAAACTTTTTTCTTATTATCTGTCTCAAACTAAATACCTCATCTGCACATGATCTTCCTGGCATCAATTCACATTGGACTTCCCGGGTCCTTTCTTTAGTTATTTGCATGACGTTACCATAAGTATTTTGGTAAATATTTAGCCCATGGTGCTTAGTAGGCTAATCGCTCTATAATTGGTACAGTCACCTTTATCACCCTTTTCCTTGTAGAGTGCAACGAGAATCGCCTCTCTCTTATTATTTGAAACTTCAGTGTTCTCGTCACAAATATACATAAATTCACTAAGCCACAAAAACATAAATCCGCCACCGCTCTTAAGCATTTCAGCGGCGATAGCATCCACACCAGCAGCCTCACCATTCTTTAGTTTATTGATTACGGATACAATGTCGCGTGTATCGATTCTTTTTTCGCCACCTCCAACGGGATTTCCTAACGTATCTCATTCTGTTTCACGTTTGTTATGTTTTATAGATTGACCTCAATACAATTTCTTGAAAAAATGACTCACACAGAGTTTCACTTAGTCCACGTCTCGTATTATTTCACCATCAGCATTCTCAATTCCGAATAAGTCAGTGTTAGTACTTCCTTTCCTAATCTTCTTAACCCGTTCCCAAAATAATTTTTAATTTCCTTTAAAATGATTTTGCGTTTTTTGTATCCTCTTCCACTTCGATTGAATACTTTGCCTTCTGAAATTAGTGTCTACTTTTCTTTTTTATCCCTACAAGTGGAGAAATGTTTCAGTTTTAGGGAAACTGAGTATACTGGAGATTTAACTATAGGAAAGCCCTCTAGATAGTGAGACTCAATGTACACGGTATATCAAAAATGGGTGTTCACCTGAACCATTCCAGAGTGTCAGTTTCACGATCCTGGGGTGTAAACCAAAGTACCCATGGGTGTTAACTTGATTATCACGGATTGTTAACGGAATCATAATAGAGTGTCAACTTTGGTATCCATTTTCTTTCTCCTACCTACATACGTACTCGTGAGAGTAAGAGAGACAAGAGACTGGAATTTAAATAATTAAATGAGACCTGCAAAACATGAAAATTGGTATAACATCCATCAAATCTGAAAGCATTTTTTATAAATTTTTGAAGCGGTAGATGCATGGCATTTGATTGCACATGCACAAACACTTTGACGACATATTGCTTTGATCAGGATAGGCAAAGGAAATGGCGTCATTGCACTGGATTCAAACATTTTGAACACTGATAAATTTAGAAGAAGATATCAATACGTATCACAAATCTCGTGACATTTGTTTCTGTATTAACAAATGACGAGACTTCAAGCAACAATTTCGGTCGAAAAGGTTAAGAATACGCACTGATCGCTGAGTGACGCCTTTGTCCCTAGTCCTATGGATGCATCGAATTGGATGTTGAAAAACAAAAAAACACTTAATCCATTAGCCATCATGTGGTCTACATTTACTCCACTCTCCACGCATGTTCGAAATATTAACAAGTGGTTTAAGCCAGCTAAAAATCTGTGTAACACGCCAAATATGACGCTGAACTTTATTCGTTCCAAAAATGCGTTTTGGGTGTCGGATGTGTTCGCTCGGCGTGTGGTATAAGCCGTGACTTTACCAGTTCCGTTTGGTTGGAAAGTCTCTACACCATACGGATCGTCAAAAATTAACAATTCCAGAGGTTCGATTATATCATCCTGATAGTGAGTCTAATCACCTGTGGATATTCAGATTATAAAATTATGGTCTGTCTGACTATAAAGAAAAAGTTATGGATGGTGCTTGGTACTATTTAGAAGATCAAACTGACCATGAACATTTTGACACTCCAAGTTAGAGTATCTATTTTTGTCCGTGTATAATCGTTCTCTCGTATAGTCGTCCGCTCATTGCTGAGATCTTCAATATTCAGCTTTCTCAAAGACGCTAGCTTTTTCTCGTTGAAAGCCACGTGGATTTCATCATTGCACGAAACGTCTCCAGTCTTTCTTTCTACATACCTACAATCTTTCTTCCTACAGCCGTGGTACCGCATACTTCACATGCACTCTTGGAGATGCTATACCGCAGTATCATCCATGCATTGTTATCGAAATATTCCTTTTTTTATTGGGGGGGGGGGGGGAATTCTTGGTGCTATTTTTGTACTTTTTTCTTTTCTCGCTTGTCACATCCTCTTCCTATTTTCCTTCAGTTCTAGTTCCCTATTGATTTTAGTCATTAAGTACATTGCTAGGTTATAAATATCAAGTCATCGATAAATATTATGTATTCCTAACAAACAGCAAACTTGACACATTAAATTTTCTGATTTCGTTGCACCAGAGACTGTCACGCAAGCGACAATTTTTTTAAATTGTGAAAAATTTTAATGTACACGAAATTCTTTATTCGACACTTGTTAGTACTTTCACATCTTTGGAAATGAGATATCTATAATATGTTTGATTAATTTAAACTAATTTTGTAAGAAGCCTTGCTCCTTACCCCAGCGACATCTCATTTGTAAGAAAGCATTTTCTCATTTATACAAAGAAATTTGCGAACATTAGGAATTAGAAAGGAAGCATAAAACTAGATTCTGCCTTAAAGATTTAGTTTAAAATTTCCTTGAAGATACCCCGTTTCTATGCGTTTTTAGGGGTGTCGAAACACATAATGTTACCGTAACACCAGCGACATGTAAATATTGGGACGAACTTTACGATCCATTCACAATTTGTCGACACTCCCTACGTGATTTTTATTAACTTCACCAGACTCTAGAATCATTTTTAGACTAAGCACACAACTTACACATTTCTATCTTATAAAATATAAAGATGACTGATTTTGTAATAAATAAAAATGTAAAATAGACACTTCGTTAAAAATATCTTTGGCATATATCAGAGATGAGTTCACCGTCTGTATTACAAGTTTATGTATAAGAGCTAATATCCGACGTAGTTTCAGTCACAAATAAACGTATCTCGCAATGAATTATTCCTAATCTATCCCCTAGAATTAATAAATTACTAAGACGTCAAATCTAAAGCTTATTGAGAATTGCCCATATATATTGGATTAGGTTTCAAATTAAAAACCAAGCATTGTTTGAATTTAAAAACACCTTTCTTCCTCTCATCAAATGCTGAACTGATCAAGGTAATTATAAAAATTTGTGAGGTAAAGTGATTTTCTCCGTCTGCACTTTCAAGCTATTTTAAACCTTTTTCCCTTGTTCTTTTTTCTTTTTTTTTTTAATTCCAGGAAACGTTAATGAGACTTGGCACACGGACGCATCCTCGTGATCATCGGAGATAGTAAGTACTTTAATTGGAAAAGTTTCGGTGCAGCATTTTTATTTGTTCGCTTTTTGTTTTATTAGAAGCAGGATTTATGTTCAAAGGGACGATTGTCCATGCAACCGAAATACGATACGTCGCACGAAGCAACCCTTTCGAATATTTATGCCCTCCACAGATTCTATCTACTCTACAGTACGAAGCTTTTAAAACTGTGAACATTTACGTTTAGATAAATTTCCACTGAAATGGGCGTAATAACTTTGTTTACAAGCTAAAATATCATTAAGCCAGACAAAACGATATTTTTTTCAGAATCTGGTACTAAATTCAAGCTTTACAAACAACTTTTCATAAAAGCTTTATTAGCATAGATTTTATCAACAGTCCTCCATCATACGGAACATATTATCTGAATATTATTTGATGTCGCAAACTATAAAAACAATTCCGTAAAATCCGCATTTGATAAGGGAACGTCCAATAATTACGTAAGGCATTTTTCGGGGGTGGGGGTGTCGAAAATCTTACGAACCCTCATTTGTGGGGGGGGGGTGTCCAGAGCATTTTTTACG
>JAUMHM010000049.1:17409095-17463706 GCA_032362435.1 Melikaiella ostensackeni
AGTTAAAATCGTTATGCTACATAACCTCAAATATAGGCAAAAACCGCGATTTTCGCACTTTTAGCTTAGGATATCTCAAAAACCTGACGTGATGGAGCAATTCTGAGGCCGGATTCTTGTTCAGCGCATCAAAAACCTTCGGAAAAGTATACTCTGGTTTCTGGAATCTTGTCGGCCTGTGTTATTTACATTGGCCACATTTCAAGAACATCTAAAACTTATTATTGATAAGAATAATTTTATGAATTATACTCACGAATATAATTAAGGAACACCACGAATGTAAGAAAACAAGTACCGATAACTATTCTCATTTTCTCACGAAAGCGTTACTGACAGGGGACTAATAGATTTTTGGAATATTCTCGCGGTTATATATATGTTCACAACAATTCGCTTATACAGCTTTCGTCATTGAGAGGTCATTGACAGAGTTTGTTATACGTTTAGGGGGGGGGATATCTCAAAGTATCATTCTTCATGTTAAGAACAATGGAAAAAGTATGACGCTGGGTTGGGGGGGGGGGGTGGTTGAAAAATGTATTACGTATTCTGTGAATGTCCTCACTTCAAATTTATGAGACAAGAGTGGCATTTCTAGAATGTTTCATATTTACCTCAAGATCATACAATGACGTCAGTAAAAGTAAATTCAGTACTTTGTTTTAGAAAGAGAATAGACGCAATAACCAGCAAGCGATTCTGAAAGATTTTCAACCTTGTGCAAAGAATATGAAGGCAATGTTGCGAAATTTGTAAAGAGGCTGCGTGAACTCCTTAATATAATCATGTAAGCACAGTAAATCCGAGATATATATTCACAACTTTATATGTAGTTGTCAATTCTTTGCAGCATTTTTATCCAACACCAGAAAAAAAAATATTTCTGGGATTTACTGTGAAAGTCATTGATTAAAAATGAAAAAAAAGCAGAGGATTATAAAGGATTTTAAAATATTATTATTATCAAGAACATTGATGAATTATTCAAAACTATTGAAGCTACTAACGCTGATGTTTTTTCAGAGTACAACAACCTCAAAAATCTCATTTTTCTGGAAGTTAATTAAGAACAAATCCATACAGATTATTTCATTCCTCAAAATAGAAAAAGGCAATAATCCAGACGATAACACGTTTCTAAAGATTGCTAAGTGCATAAACATTCTTCGAACAATACTGAAACGAAAACACACATCTTTTGATGAATTGATTGAAATTTATGCCTCAATTAAAAAAAACCCTCAACGGTATTCGTAGGCAATCCTGCACATAGAAACAAAACTTGAGCCTCGCGTCTCTATTCTGAAACTTGTATTAGGATCAAAATAAAATCTACTTTGGTATGAATATTTTTATGGACTAAAACAGAATGCGAAAAAAACTCACAAATCAAAAATAGACTTCTATCTCCTTTGTAAAAAAAACTCTCTTGGCCTCGAGAATGGTTTAACCCACATAAAGCTGTTAGAATGCCTCTCTTATATAAGCAGTAACTGTAAATAAATATGGAAAAAATAAAAAAGTTGGAGCTTTCCTGTGAATCCTTTTTATTTTTTTCATCGAATTTTGAAAAAATGAAAAAAATATTTTCAGGAAAACGGCACCTTTTTAATTTTTTCTAATATTTTTGAGAAGTTTGTGCTGATACAAAAAAACACCCTATCAGTTTTGTGCGAGCTAAACCATTTTTGAGGCCTGAATATATTTTTTTCGATGAATTTTTGATTGTTTCTTGCTAACGATGCAAGGAATTAAAAAACATCAAGATGTGTTTTTTCGTAGACCTTTTCTAGATGTGTAAAGTTCCATCTGAGTATTTTTTGTACCTTTCGTTGTTTCCGAGAAAAAATCGACTTTTCAAAAATAATTTTCTTTAATGTGAAGTATTGGTTTACCAAGAACCAAATTCAGGAGATATATAGTAAACATTACCAACTATTTCTCAAAAAGAAAATAATAACTTAAAAAATGGGTTTTTCAAAATATTGTCCTTCAAGAATTATAGGAAAGCAGATGCCGCTTTGTCATTTTTCAAAATTTTCAAATTTTGTTAGGATCAATTCAAATAGGAAGAAATCTCACGTCAGATAAGAAGAAAAATTCCTGCATACCTTCTCTCGTTCGCAAAATGCTGCAGTTTGGAAAAATTTGTGTCAATTTTTAGGAATTGGCAGGTAATCTTCGAATGATTGTGACAAATAAAAAAAATTTATTGATCATACTATAAAATACGGGTTTCTTTATCTTCACTGTAGGATGATATGTTCAAACATCAAATCATTCTGACACCATGACCTGACTTTTCTTGAAATTTTGCAGGATTTGAAATGGAATTTTGGTCTTTTTGTACTTAGATGACTTGAAAAAGATATTACAAATTGAACAAATTTATGTTACGCAGAAGAGCACATTATGATATTCTAACCTCTATAAAGGGGTACTTTAGAAAATTTAAAGCTGAATCCACCTACGTGGAAGCTATTTCAATGAACGATTTAAAAGATATTGAGCTTTAAATTCAAAGTTCCGACCAGCGAAATCACTTCTTTAAAATTTTTCGCACGACTTAACGCAAATCTATAAAATCGTACCTGAAAAATGTAAAATTCCTAAAATCAGTAGCGAATCCTACTTGTCAAATCTGGACGAAGAACTCGAATAATTGTATCGTGATTCCCGGATAATGATAAAAAATATTTCCTCGTGGAATGGAAATTTTTGCTAGAAAAAATACAAAATCTAGCCCTCACATTTTTTTCGTTGTCAGGCGCAGCGTTGCATCCCAAAAATTCTTCTTTGCTTTCATAATGGACATAATGCTCACAGCATGACGAAATTGTCAATTGATATTCATTGCAAATGTGTTTTGTGTTACGCGTTTGAATATTTCTTCATAATCACCTTTCTCACGTAATTGTCTATCTTATTTACCTTCTACTTAAGCCTAATCCACTTACTTGATTGATCGTAGCTCCATTATTCAAATTTTTCCATCGCTACTTTTATAATTGATTCAGGGGAAGCTAGTTCGAGGTCAAACCCGTATGAACTGAATAATGGGAAAAAGTAACCATGATTCAAAGCAAAAGTTCTATAGTATTGTTTTATGAGTGGTAATATTAAAAGCGAGTTGTATGATTAGCCTTTCTACCACATACTTGTTATTTTTGAATGAAAAAATCGAATGATACGTATTTGACGTAGCGATGAAAATTTTTTCCGCTGCCCAATTATCACTCTTCATGGATTTAAATTGCTTTCATTATTCTTTCACTGGCTTCTTCGAGTCGTTGAATTCTTGCCTTCAAAACCGTCTAAAGATTGATTCTTTTAAATCTCATTCAAAATATATTTTACGTTTGTTTATGAGGAGTGTCATTCAGTACGAGAATAATAATATGTCGACAGGCTGGGCTTGGGTATCAAAGTAATTTTTCTGCTTTTAGGTTGAGAGAACAAACAAGTAAGTGCTTTCAACCAAACAACATTCAAATGAATGAGCAAGTTCATGTCTTTGACCAACATAAACATATAATATTATTTGCAGTTTTGTTTTGTCTATGTTAGTTAGTAGCAGTGACTGTCATGGCTGCGCGCTGAATAGGGCACAGTTTATAGATCGTACAATTTTTATGAAATATTGAATAATAATCATCTTATAAATGAAAAAAATTCTTTGAATAACAGTTTTGGATTATTGTTTTATGAATACATGCACGAGGTTCGTAATTTTATAACGGAGCTTTCCTCTCATTTATTTGTTCAATGTTCACTAGGATCTTTGAAGCATGATTAAATTTTACTTTCGAACATGACTACTTTATCTTCTGTAAATAGAACATTTTTGAAACTCTGACTCATATGAAAATGAAGTAATTTTAGTGCAATGTAAAAAAGTAGATTGTTACAGATCGTAGTTTCGGGCGCACGTATCAATTTTTTATGATTACTAAGCAGTCGCGTTGTATTTATTGGTTTTCTCGCTCCAAGTCAAAGGAGTAGGGTTTGTTCTTGATTTTATAAATATTACAGATTTTTATGAAAATTTTTTTGGATTTGATGATGAGCTAAACGCAAGATTTAAAAAAATCGAGACTTTGAGGAGACCACGTAGCCGCCTTACATGTTTCGCAACATTACCTTCATCTTTTTCGAAAATATGACAAATACACAAACTGAATAAATGAACGCGATTGTGTAACAAATTCAACTTCATTCAAACAAGGTAAAAGCAATGTTTCGAAATTTCTCAAGAGGCTACGTGATCTTTCTAACGTTCCTATATAAGAGTTATTTGATATTTGATAATTTGATAATTTGATTGAAGCATAATCTTTCATGGAATAAATGCAATTTTCCAACTTTTATAACAAAAATTGTTTGAGCCTGTGACTTATGGGAGAACTGATTACACCATTCGATCCCGCGGAAAATATTACAGAGTCCTTGTGTTGGACAATTTTCTTCTCCACCTATTTTGATTTTTTTTTTAATGAACGTTGTAGTGGTATTCGCGTAAGTGGGCATCCAACGATCCCTGATTAACTCGCGATTTGTCAGAAAAGTCCGAGATTGAGCTCATGTCCTTTCATTCGTCTGACACAATGAAGACTTTTTTGACTGTATTGGAATTCAGGCGAGGATAAAATCATCAATAAAATAGCTGAAAATACAGAAAAATAAAACTCTCAAATAACTAAGCGCACGGTGCTCGCAGAAATCGCATGGTTATCTGATCCCTTAGGTTTACTAGGTACAATCATCGTATATGCAAAAATGATAATTCAAACTCTCTGGAAATTGCAACTAGTGTGGGATGAGTCCATCCCACTCGAAGTCGAATCAGTGTTGCTAGAATTAAAGGTAAATTACCTTTATCAAATCCTATCTTTAATCGGTGCACCTTCGAATCAGATGAAATTAAATTCAATGGCACGAGTTTACTGATGCAAGTGGAAAGGGCTACGCAGCTTGCATTTACCTGCGGTCGACAGAAAAGCACGGCAATCACCACGTGGCTCTCGTAGGCTCTAAGTCCCGAGTTACGCCAGTTCAGACGGTTACACTTTTTCGATTTGATTTGTGCGCCGCTCTCTTATTGTTTCAACTCCATGCAGCTCTCTGCCTTTATCTCTCTAATCTCTACAGCATTTAAAATTTAGTGGGACTGTCTTTCGGTCAGATTCCACAATTTGTCTTCACTGGATTAAAACATGCCCACATAGCTTAAAAACTTTCTTCTCAAACCGCGTAGGTCAGATTCAGGAACTTACTCCGCTTCACGAGTGGAAACACGTATCCGCTCCTGAAAATCCTGCCGATTTCTCTTCTCGAGGTCAATTACCCAAAGACTTTTTAGTTAATAATATTTGGCAACACGGACTTTATTGGCTGGGTCAAGACGAAGGTTCCTGGCCTCAAATGTCGATTGCACCTATCGACATTCCTGAAATACGCAATGTTTGTCTTCATCAGGTTTCAATGAAAATAACGTCATAGAACTTAGATTCATTTCAGGATTTCAATTCTTTTGATCGGTTAACTTGCGTGATCGCTTATTGTCGAAGATTTGGTCACAATGCCAATCCAAAGAATTTAATCAAATCAACCGGTCCTCCTTCCGACGTCGATGTAAGAATCGCGCGAGAGTGTGTTATCAAAATTGCACAGGCAACTGCGTTCGACAGAGAAATTGATTTCTTATCACGCCATCAACACATTGACAAAAAAGGCAAACTTCTAAATTTGAATCCTTTTCTCGACGAAGAATTTCTTAAAGTAGGGAGTGGACTTGCCCATTCCAGCACGTCATATGATCTAAGACATCCAATTTCACTGGCCCGTAACCATTCCATTACACGAATGATTATCAGTGATGCGCGCCTCGCATCAATACATGCGGGAACTCAAGCTACATGATATTCAGTCCGAGGAAGATATTGGCCTATCAATGGTCGCAACAACGCGCGTAGATTCATTTACAACTGCGTCCAATGCTTTAGAGTCAAACCTCGCGGTGCTAGCTATCAGATGGTAAGTCTACCCGCGAATCGTTTAGAATATTTTCGACCTTTCTTGAATGTCGGAGTGGACTTCTGTGGTCCTCTGTACATTGAAGAAAGAAGATATCGAAATATAAAAAAGGTCAAGTCATATGTTACAATATTTGTATGTCTTGCTTCTAAAGCTGTTTACCCTGAGCTTGTCAGCGATTTGAACACAAGCTCTTTTATTGCCTGTCTGAAACGATTTATTTCGCGTCGTGGTAACGTTGCCACCATCACGTCTGTTAATGGTAAAAACTTTGTTGGTGCTAGTCGTGAGTTGAAGGAACTCTATGATATTGCTCTATCATGTTCTCAAAGCCAAACAGTCCAAAAGCATCTACATAAAAAGGGGAATAAAGTTTAACGTACGACGTAACGACGTACATTGCTGTAATTGAGGCAATCCTCAACTCCCGACCAATCAGGAGGATCTTCTTGAAGTCAAATCAGCCAGATTATCCCTCTGGCAGCACGCCCAACAAATAAGACAACATTTCTGGTGTCGCTGGCACAAGGAATACTTGAACGAACTAAATGTTCGCCACAAGTCGAATTCAACGTCGTACAAAGTCAAGGTTGGCTCCCTGACAATCCTCAAAGGAGATAATCTTGTGGACACCTCGCCTATATTATGGCCTATGTGTTGTGCCATCGGAGTTAATTCTGGGACCGATGGCGTTGCGAAAGTCGTCACAGTAAAACTGTTGAAGGTACCTATAAGCGCTGTGTGAGAAAACTCTGTCCACTTCCACCTGAAGTAGCTGAACCTAACAGAGTAGAAAGTAATTAAAGTTTATTATATTCATACGTTGTAATACACTGTTCTGCATAATCATGTATTAAACACATTTCAACGGTCAAGTCTTGTTAAACTACATTAGTTTAAGTGGGCCGGCATGTTACGTCGTAACGTTTAGAAATTTCTTTCTCTTTTTTTGACGGCCAATTTATAAAATAGTCAATATTTTTTACTCTTTTAGAAAATTATGTTTGCTACCCTTCAAGTTGAATCTTTGTCCATCCTATGTTTCAGCAATTCATCAATTTTTTAAGTTCTAAAATCTCTCTTCCTGCTCAAACTCTTCGTCACGCTCATATTTTTTCTAGACTGCATCTTTACTACTTAAGCCCATTTGCCGAGCCGCCTCAATTCTAATGGGTGACTACCATGAATTGGACCGTCGCGTTTCGAATCGCTGCATCCCGTTTACTATGTTTTCGGAAAAACCTGGCTTGCAGATGTTACTTTCCAAATTTTATACGTCGCAATTTGGATGTGTCCAAATTCTCCTATCTTCCCTTTCCTCAGCCAATAGACAACAAGCACCTCCACTGACCCAACATCCCTTTTTCAAATTTTGTACTTCGCCCACGCTCTCTCTGTGATATTTCGTCACTTACAATCTGAATTCTGCCGTGTGAACTTGAAGCTTTTATTCTTGTCTGCATCGAGGGTAAGAGGTTTAATTTCATTCCCACTCCATTGAATGAATGAATATTTTATTATTCATATTAAACTCCAGGTGTCTCTTAATCATTCTCTGGTTTGAGAAGTTTACGGATATATTTTTTGTATGTTTCGCCTCGTCTACAGAACAGATCTATTTGAGATAAACAGTTTTGCTAGGCAACATCATTTCGTACCCTGCATAGTTTGACCGTAGCGTGGAATTTTTTATTTCTAATAACATTTTGTACAATCAAATCAGAATCTATGCGTCTCATCAAAAAAATATACCCAGGAAAATATGTAGATCCTTCTAAGATGAACAATTTTGTTAAATAACATTTTTTCGTATTCCGCATATTTTGCACGATGTTGAACACTTAGATTTCATTTTAGAACAAGAAATTAAAGAATTTCATCAGATGAAGCTCTACTTCGCATGGGTTTTTATGAAAATATGCTAAATAAATTTGAGGGGAAGAATTAAAAATTGAGATTTTTCGGAAAGAGCCTAACTAAATTTTTTAATTTTCACCTGAAAATACTTGCCAGACATCCCAAAAATGTAATCAGGAATAAGTCAGAATGTGCAAGCTCTTTCGGGTGAAAATCTGTTCATGCTATGTGCGTATAGTTCTTCTTTCTTTATTTTTATTTTCTGTATAGTTGCAAAAGAAGGAAGGTCCAGATTGATTAAAATAACAAATAAGAATGAAGCAGCCTTAAATATTCCCAGAACGAGATGTGTGTTTAAAGAACATATAAACATTTTGGCAAATATGGATTGCGATGCCCTTCCTGAAAGGTGAGGATCCCTTGGAACATGATTAGACGAGATGCATTCTCGCAAAGGAACCGACTATGCAGAGGTCAACTATAAAATCAATATTTAGGCCCATCCAGAAATACAGGACTTGTCGGCCAGCGTTTAATAAGCGTTCTGATTTTTATAATAATGAAGACATGGATTGTATAAGCTATGATAATCGGTGTTATGCTACAAACAAATATTCACACACATGATGAAAAACCATTTTTTATAAACATCACGCTACACCTTATGCAGTTTGAATTTACACACGTTCCTTCACGACCAACATTACATAAATTATGGTTATTAAAATATAATTCACAGGTTGAAGGCTTGAATATTTATTTCTCAAATCATATCTACATGCCAAGAGTTGTATCACAAGCAGCCCCTGAAGAAATCAATTTTTATATATCCAAGCACTGTTAACAAAAGTAACAACACTATAGTAAAGCAAATTATATTTTTGATGCATGTTGATGTTGTTGATGATGATGTACTTATACTGTTTTTTCCTTAGTTTTCGTCATTTCTTGGTGGATGAGGTGGGTATCTAAAAGTGGGTACGTGTCCAAAAGCATAAGCTATGTCTCTACGGACATCGCCACGTGCACCATAGGTTGAGTAATCATCATTAGGGCTGGTTGGAATTCTTATTCTATTCATTTCCCATACTATAGGATTTTCTGGGATTTGAGAGCCTGATGAGGCTGGTGGAGGCGGATTTTGTATTGGAGCTGGTGGGCGCAAAGCTTCACTTCGGTCTGCATTTGGAAGATCAGTCCTTTGTGGTGGTCGGGGTGGTGGATGACCAGTATGAGAACCTTCATTTGAATTCATAAACTGCGCACTTATTCCTGTAAGAAAGAAATTGAGTTTCTTTAAAGATTGAAGTGAAATCTACTTCCTTATAAATATTTTCATCTACTGAGATATGTGAAATACAAAAAACTCACAAATCAGAAACGGACTTCCAACTACCTCCTTTCTTTTTTATTAGCGAAAAATGTACAATGAATGTACAAGAAAAGGAAAAAAGAAGGCGAAAAAGAAAGAATCAACAGAAAAAACCTCTCACTCTTTCTTTAGAATGTTTGTAAGGGGAAAAGTTAAATTAAGGTGAGAAAATAAGTGATAAGAGGGTAAAAGGAAGAATTCGTGGCTCTGTGAGAGTAAATATGAGAAAGGTGAGATGAAGTTGTTCATAAAAAGTGACTAAAGAGAAAGCAGCTCGTGTGAAAGTGACGCTCGAGTACCGTACTGGTACTCTAGTCTAGTTCGTTAGTCAGATATTTTGAATGAAAATTCAAAAAATTAAAGCATTTTGAAAATTGTTAGGATCATTTTTTGAGATTAAAAGATTCTATGTACGGCTATTTATAATACTTGAAGGTCGGACAATTTATATTGAGGCTTTTTTTATACTAAGAAAATTATCAGAGATATAGCATTTTGAAAATTAAAGGAGACAAAGGAAAATTACAATTTTAGGCCGAACAATGCACAATGTGAAAAAAATCAAGAAAAAAAAACGTTGCTTTTTGGAAGCCCCACAAACTATTATAACAACTCTTCGAATTTTCTTGTAAAATCAAAAATTCAAATTTTGATCGCACGAAAAATAGTGAAAAATAAAAAATTTCATTTTTTGGTGAAACTATGCCAGATACGAAGAGAGATGGGATTAATGGATGCTTTTTGGGTAAGCAATTTTTGTCTATTCATTTTTTTTCGTATCGTGTATAGTTTAACTGCAAAATTAAATTTTTTATTTTGATAACATTCATCGCGATTAAAACCGAAACTATGCGTCTTATCAAAAAATGATCCAGAGACAACTTATTTATCTTTTGTATATAAACAATTTTAACTTTGATATTTGTTTCATATCTCATGAAATTTTGCTGAAAAATAAAATTTTTGGATTCTCAAAAAGCATTTTCGATGAGTAAAACCAGAACCAGAACATGAATAAAGCCAAAACCAGAATAGAATACTATATAGGGACCAAAGGGTACTTTTTGTCACGCTCATAGGATACATTTTTCGCACACAAAGGATAAGAAATTCGGGATAAGTTCATGAAACTTCAAACCAATTCAAGCTGAATCCAAAAAAAAATCCAAATAAAGTAAAAAAAAATGAGAAAATAAAAAAAAATCTATACGTTTCCGTGAAGTTGAAAGGAATTTAGAGGAATTTAAGGAAGACGAAAAGAATTCGATGAATTACTCAAAAATTTAAAGTGAATTAGAAAAAAATTCAAATAAATTGAAAACAATTTAAAAATATAAAGAAACTGCACTGATTTCTGTGAAATTTGAGTAAATCTAGAGAAATTCTAGGGATGTGAGAAGAATTCAAGGAAATTCATAAAAAAAAATTTATCAAATTTTCAACTCGATATCACAATTCATGTGGACGTAGCTTGTTGCGAAAAAGAAGTCGATAAAGTAGGAATCGAGTAAGTATCACATGGCCTTAAGGTGAGTTTTAAAGATTTCAAGACGAATTAAACAAAAAATTTTCAAAATTCTATTGAATAAATAGAATTGAGTGAATTTTGAAGAATTCAAAAGAATTCGAAAGAATTCAGGAAAAATTAATAAGAATACAAAGCGAATTTCAAATGAATTGCGAAAAACATTAAAAAAATTTCTTCAAATCTTTGAAACTCTACGAAATCCAACACTTTTCTTGCGAATAATTTCTTTGAAATACATTAAAATATTAAAATCCCTTAAAATTATTAGAACCCTTGAGAATCCCTTGACATTGTTAAAATCTCTTGAGAATGCCTTGGAATCTTTTGAAGTATCCTAAAATATTTCCGTCTTGGAAATCTCTTCATACTATTGAAATAAATAAAAAAATTGTGGGAATCGTTTCAAATTTCCTAAAATATTTCAAATCCTTTGACATCTCTTGAAATGCGTTGAAACTTTTACAATACCCTCAAATATTTCGAATCCTCTGAAATCCCATTAAATTACTGAAATCAGTGAATAATTAACTTATAATCTTTCTGAACAACCTCAAATATTTCAATTCCTTCAAAATCTTTTGAAATTCCTCGAAATTTTGTCAAGCTCTTGATAATGCGAAGGAATTTGGAAAAATACCTTAAAATATTTAAAATCCTTTGATCATTTCATCAATTGATTCTGAGGATCAACTAAATGAAAACTTTAAAATTTAGAAAAAAATCTTTGAATTAAGTAAAATTGAGTGAATTACTTCTCTCAAATGAATTCCTTAAAAACCACAAAAATATTATTGAATCTCGTGAAATTCTATGAAATCTGATAATATTTCCTGAAATCCTGGAAAATATATTAAAATACCTTGAGAGCTTTGAAATATCTTAAAACCTTATATGTCCATTAAAATCGTTCCATAACTTCCGAAATTCTAGAAAATGTATTAGTGTAAAATATTTTTAACGCTTTCAAATCCCTTCAAATTAATGAAATTGATGAATTATTCATTAGAAAGATTTTAAATTTTCTCAAATGCTTAAAATACTTCGAAATCCCATTTATAGCTGAGCAAAAAAAAAACAAGTTCAATAAATGAATGCGATTGTGTAACATTTTCCACTTTATGCAAACAAGATAAAGACGATGTTGTGAAACATGTAAAGAGCCTACGTGATCTCCTCAACGTTCTTATGCAAAAGTTATTGCGCAAAAATGAAAAAAAAGACAATTATAAATGACGATTATCGGTCTCAGAGTAATCGGCTGAACCATAGATTTATTTTCATTATTTCATTTGACATTACTTTATTCACGTTTAAAATAATCTCCTGAGCATGCATAAACGTAAGAATTTCATCAGAACATAATTTTTCATAGAAAAAATCTGATTTTCCAACTGTTTTAACAAAAACTGTCTAAATCTTGTGGCTTGTGGTAGCATAAAAAAGGCATTCTATCAGTTTTATGCAGGCTCAACCATTTTTGAGGTCAAAATATATATTTTGACCTATAATTTTTTCATACCTATATTTCTTATAGAGTTTATCTAGGTGTGAAAACTCGCATTCATACATTTTTTTGTACCTTTCGTTTTTTTTGAAGAAAATTCGATTTTTCAAAAATAATTTTCTTAAATGTAAAGGAGTGGTTCACCAGGGATGAAATTCAAGAGATATGCCGTAAATATTACCATATATTCCTCAAAAAGTTTATTAAAAAAAACGGGATTCTTGAGAAAATCCGCTTTCGAAAGTTTTAGAGAAACAGATGCCATTTTGACATTTTTCAGAATTTAAAAATTTTTTTGAGGTCAATTCAAATAGGAAGAATTCTCACGCTGAATAAAAAAGAAAATCCTAAATACGTGCTCTCGTTCTCAAAATACTGAGTTTTGAAAAAAATTTTGTCGATTTTTAGGAATCGATAGGTAATCTTAGAATGATTGTAACAAATAAAAAAAAGTGTTTGATGAAACCGTAGAATACGTGTTTCTATATTTCCACTATAGGAAGATATGTTCAGACACCAAATCATTCTGACACCATAACCTAGACTTTTCTCGAATTTTTACATAATTTGAAATGGAATTGGTTTTATGCATTTCGTAGATTTTATACGCAATTACTTTGATCTTTGAGTACTTGAATGACTTGAAAAGATACTGAAAAGTGGACAAATTTATGTTTGCAGAAGAGCACAATATGATTTTTAAGCCTTTACAAACGGGTATTTCAGAAAATCTAAAGTTGAATTTTGAAGAACGATTACAAAAATATTCAGCTTCAAGTTCAAACTTTGATCCAGAAAAATCATTATTCGGAAATCTTGCGTTCAATTCAACGCCAAATCTAGGAAATTGTACCTAAGAAGTAGAAAATTCATAAAATCGAGAGAAAATCATGCGCTCCAAATCTGGACAAAGAACACGAATGAATATTCTGTGATTTTTGAGTAATGATAAAAAATATTTTCTTGTGGAATAGCAATTTTCGCAAGGAAAAAAAATTCGTCCCTTGCATTCTTTTGGTTACCAGATGAAACGTGAGATCTCAAAAATACTTTACCAACATGAACAAATAATACTATTTGCAGTTTTTTGTCTATTATAGTTTGTGGCAATGACTGTCATGGTTGCATGTTAAAAACGACACAGCTCAGAGCTCTTACAATTTTCATAAAATATTGAAAATTGATCGCCTGATGATATTTACTGATCCAATAATTGATTTTGATCTTGCACTCTCTGACTTTGATTTTATAGTTATCTGAATATGAAGTTTTCTGTTTTTGATTTCTTAATGGAACTTTCCATTCATTTATTTTTTCATTGTTTGTTAGAATCTTTAGAGTATGAATGAATTTCACTTTTGAACTTGCTACTTTTCCTTCTATAAATAAAGTATTTCTGAATTTTTTCGTGTTACAGTGAAAATTCATTAGAACGCAGGATTCTCGGCAAACACGCTATTTTCAATCAACGAATTATTATCCATTAAACTATGTCGCGAACCGTTCCACAGGGGTCATTATAGAGCAAATGATGGTGAAATGACTGAGTTTGTTTCATGAAAAACTAATAATTATTTACATCGGCCACATATCAAGAACATCTAATACTTATTATTCATATGAATGATATCATGCATTATACTTACGAATAGAATTAAGAAACACCACGAATGTAAGGAAAAAATTACCGGTAACTATTTTCATTTTCTCGCGAAAGTGTTTCTGACAGGTGACTAATAAATTTTTAGAATATTCTCGCGGTTATATATATATGCTAACAACAAACCGCTTATACAGCTTTCGCCATTACGTCATTGACAGAGTACGTTATAAGTTTAGGGGGGGAGGTGGGCCTCTCAAAGTATCATTCTCCATGTTAAGAACAATAGAAAAAGCATCACGCTGGGTTGGGGGGAGGGGTTGGTGGTGGTTAGAAAATGTATCACGTATTCTGTGAATGTCCCCACTTCAAATTTATCAGACAAGAGTGGCATTTCTAGAATGTTCCATATTTACCTTAAGATCATAAAATAACGTCAGTTAAAGTAAATTTAGGACTTTTTTCCGGAAAGAAAATTGACGCAATAACCTGCAGGCGATTGCGACACATTTTCGAACTTGTTCAAAGAAGATGCAGGCAATGTTGCGAAATTTGTAAAGGGGTTACGTGATCTCCCCAACATATTCATTCAAGCACAGCAAGTTTTGCAAGTTTTTCAAGTTGATTAAGAACCAATCTATACAAATTATTCCATTCTTCAAAATAGAAAAAGGCATAATCCAGACGATAACACATTTCTAAAGAATGCTAACTTCATAAACATTCTTCGAACAATACTGAAACGAAAACACACATCTTTTGATGAATTGATTGAAATTTATGCCTCAATTAAAAAAAACCTCAACGGTATTCGTAGGCAACCCTGCACATACCTGTAGAAACAAAACTTGAGCTTCGCGTCTCTATTTTGAAATTTGTATTGAGATCAAAATAAAATCTACTTTGGTATGAATATTTTTATGTATCAAAATAGAATACGAAAAAACTCACAAAGCAAAAATTGTCCTTCAAAATTAGCATTTCTATCACATACTTGCTATTCTTGAATGAAAAAATTGAATAATGAGTCTTTGACATAGCGATGAAAATTTTGTCGGCTGACCGATTATCACTTTTCAAGGAATTCAATTGCTTCCATTATTCTTTCACTGGCTCCTTCGAGTTATCAAATTCTTTGCTTTGAAACTGTCTCAAGATTGATTCTTTTGATGGTCACCGAAAATATATTTTACGTTTGTTTATAAGGAGTGTCATTTAGTATGAGATTAATAATTTGTTGACAGTTCAGACTTGGGTATTGAAGTAATTTATCTGCTTTCAAGTTGAGAGCACAAACAAGTAAGTGCTTCCAACCAAACAACATTTGAATATATAAACAAGGAGATGCCTTTCACCAAAATGACGACATAATATAATTTGCAGTTTTGTTTTGTCTATGATAGTTAGTAGCAATGAATGTAATGGTTGCGTGTCAAATACAACACAGTTTATAGATGGTACAATTTTTATAATATATTGGAAAATAATCATCTTATAAATAATTTTTTTTTTGAATAACAGTTTTGGGTTATTGTTCTATGAATTAACGCACGACGTTTGTGTTTTTATGACAGGGCTCCCCTCTTACTTATTCATTCAATGTTTACTAGAATCTTTAAAGCATGCTTTCATTTTACTTTCAAACATGACTACTTTTTCTTCTATAAATAGAGAATTGCTGGAACTTTGACTTATCATATGCAAATAAGGTAATTTTAATCTAATGTAAAAAAGAAGATTGTTACGGATCGTAGTTTAGGATGCATGTATAAATTTTTTATGAATACTCAGCGATCGCGTTATGTTTATTGTTTTTCTTGGTCCGAGTTAAAGGAGTAGGGTTTGTTATTAATTTTATAAATCTTAAAAATTTTTATGAAAAATTGTCTGCATTCACTGATGAGCTGAACGCAGGATTTAAAAAATCGAGACGTTGAGGAGATCACGTAGCCCCTTTACAAGTTTCGCAACATTACCTTTGTCTAGTTTGAAAATGTGACGAATAGACAAAATAAATAAATGAACGCGATTGTGTAACAAATTCAACTTTATTCAAACAAGGCAAAGGTAATCTTTCGAAACGTGCAAGGGGCTGCGTGATCTTCTCAACGTACTCATGTCAGAGTTATTTGATATTTGATAATTTCATAACTTGATAATTTGATAATTTGATCATTCAATTGAAACATAATTTTTCACGAAAAAAATGTGATTTTCCAACTTCTTTAACAAAAATTGTTTGAATCTGTGACTTACGGAAAAACTGATTACATCATTCGATACTGCGGAAAAAGTTACAGGTCCTTGTGCTGGATAATTTTTTCTCCACATTTTTTGATATGTATTAAAAATGAACGTTGCAGTGATATTTGCGTCTTAAGCCGCAAAATTTTATATACATTTTACAGCTCACAACACTTCAATTTTTATTAACTTATTACTGGAATTTTAAGCTCCCTGATTTATCTAGTTTCGCGGTTTCAGAAGCTGCATGGTATTTCGAGACTTGGCCGATCATTAATTTAGAACCTTTAATTTTAAGAATTAACTGCCTTTGTATTTTTTCCCTGTTTCCATGTAATCCTCTTCTCAAGTCTGAATTTATGAACACAAACATAAGAAAACTTCAGCTTTTAGAAATTTGGAGCGAATTTACTACTTCTCCAGTTTCTGGTCTATTTTAATATTTCCGTTATCGCCCATCCTAACTTGGCGCTGAATGTTAATAATTGAAATACTATTTATTGTAAATATCCTTTCTGTTTAGAACCTGAGTCTTGCGAGGCTATTGATTTCTATCTGGAATTGAGCCAAATTTATTGATTTTGATCATCTTTCATGTGTTGAGATTTCATTTTCCATAATCTAAATGAGAAGTTTTGTTAGATTTCGGAGTCAAACATCTTGTGATTCTTTTTGTGTTAAGTTACTTCAGTTTGCTTCATGATGAATTGAGGGCTGCCTTACAACAACCGCCTAGGCGCGGCGAGACATTCTCCGTTTCTCTTTTCGCGAGGCAAAGTGCCGGGAAAGTATTGTCCTGAAGAAAAAGTCAGAAAATGGAGGAAAAAATAAGCCTATAGAACATTAAAAATGGCACAAATTATGTCCAACAAATTTTCCGATTCAACTTGTCATTTACGAAATAAAAAAGGAAAACTGGTTTACGAACTGGATCGAATTTAATACTTTTTTCTGCTCAACTCGCTCATGAGCTTAATGAGCTCAAAGTCGATGTACTAGCATAAAATACGTTAGCGATGCTCAAAACACTGGACCTGAGAGGAAAAAAGTAATTTATTAATTAATATTTTAATGGTTATCAATACGTGCCACGCACTGTGTTTTTCAAGCTTCCCCGAAAAAAAGTATCGAGGAAATTTTCGACTTCGAAAAACTTCCATCGAGAACTTCAATTTTTTAATTGATGTATTCCGATCATTCTGATTATTCGTTGCATTGCGCAATCTCAGGGTTTAAAACGTGGTTTAATTCGCGAAATAAATCAAATTGAATATGCATATGTATTATATTATATTTATAAATATCATCATACCAGAACGCATTTGGTTAACAATAATTCCAAACTTATAATTACACGTATTTTAACTGATTAACAATATTAATATAAGTGCATTGAAATTGAGAGAACGAAGTAAGCACTCAAACTCAATCATTTTTTCTTTAACGCGACTTGATCCGGAAAAATTTCGAAAAATTCAGATTGTGCATAATTTTTAAGTTCTTCCAAGCTGTAGGTATATATTTCTGATTTTTTTCTGAACTTTCCACTTTTCCGGAATTAACGAATTTTTCAACATATCAACATTTTCTATATGTCCAAACAGATCTTAAAATTTTTCAGAATTTTCACGATTATCAATACTTTTAGAATCCTAAAAATTTTCCAAAAATTCGAAACTCCTACATTTTACACAATTTTCATTTATTTTTGTTCATTTCAATGTCTATATTATATCAGAGATCTCGATTTTCCAATTTTTTAAACGTATTCTCATTCTATTTTTTGAATTAACGTTCATACATTTTTATAATTCTTCAACTTGTTCACAATTTAAAATTTTTGAACATTTGACAAAACGAAAAATTCAAGCGTTTTTGGAATTGATTCTTCAAAAGGACTGAAAAAAACTGTAAGAACTTATTATTTGTTTTATAAGATTTTTTCGATGCCGCCAGGATCTATTGACAGATTATGTACTAGTATATATAGTTTTCGTAGTTTTTTGGTAACTTTCCGTATTTTTTCGTAATTATGTGTAGTTTTTCATAGATGTATGCAGTTTTATGTATTATTTATATTTTTTTTGTCACTTTCTGTATTTTTCTCCAAGTTCTCTGGGTTTTATTAACTTCCGATGTGAAACAGAAATTTCAATATAAAACAACATAATCAAGCTAGATTTCCTAGATTTTCTTTGTTATTTATAAATCAAGGGTAGAAAAAGAACAACCCCGTAAACAAAATACTGGAAAATTTGATCAATAAAGGCATCACTATCGTACCTTGTTTCTTGCTTTTTTATTCGCATTTCTTCGCCAACTATCTTCTCTACGAATAATTTTCCTGCCTTGTTTTTTTCATCTCGATTCGACATTTTCGAATTGATTTCTTTGGGAATCATTCCGACATTGAATAGACAAACTTGTAATTACGGAAGAACACGGATTATAAGTGCACTATGATTTTTCATTTTATTGCCTAGAGTAAAATATGTCTTATTTTCCTTAATGTCGAAAAGAGACTGAATAATCTCTTTAAAAACGAAAGACTCTAATTATTTCTAGGTACATTGTGTTGTGTCAAACGTTTTGCAAAGTCCGAAATACTGGACGAAGAAGTCACTGACTTAGGTCAATTTCCTAAATATTGAGAAGCCTTATTTGAAACATTTAGAATTTTGGTAATGTTAAAGAACCGGTTTCAAGAACAATTTTCAACATCTCAGGCTATAGTCTCTTGTAAAAAACAAAATCTTTTCTTTGAATTTATAATTACTCAGAATCCCTTAAACCCTCTAGGTTAATAGCTCTGATTTTTGAAAGTTCATAGTTAAGATTTAGAACCATTATTGAGGCACCTTCACCCTTTTCTTAACCTCAAACTTTATCTCATCGAAGTATATGTATCGTGAATTCATCATGGATCACTTCAGTGAAAAACTTCGTCATATTTAATATCAAACTATCAAGCGTCATCTAATATTAAATAAATTCAATTATTTGTTAACTTACTGTAGAAATTATTTCTAGTTTAATCAAAATAATCTTTTAGGTTTAGAACCACTCCCTCTATCATTATCCAGCATAGGGCCTGAGCTAGGCCAAATTTGTTAAATAAATAATTGTGCGCATTCCACTTATTAAACTTAGTTTTAATTTATTTAAGATTTTGTTTCTTTTCATTAGCTTGAGGCATTTGAGTTGACCTGAGATAGGTCTCGCGCCCAATCATTATTTTGACTTGTTAAAAACGCTTCAATTATAGGCATAATTGTTTTAAGAGTAACCAAATATTCACTTTTGAAAAATGTTCTTTGAAGCATAATGTGCAGTTGTATAACAATTAAAAGATCCGTTTGTTTTTCATGAAAAATCATCTTTTGATTAAATTTTGATATTGAGTTCTCTGCTAATTATGAGCCTATTGGTTTGCCCATGAGACCTAATAAATATTTTTTCTGTGAATTATCCCTGATAAGGACATAACCTTTTGCTCTTTTGTGATACCTTGCATCGTTTACGAGAAAAATTAAAAAATTGTGTTCAAAAAATATTTTTCCTTGCCTTAAAAATGTTTTGACCCACTTAAAACTGGTGGGATGCCTTTCTTATATATGCAGAAACTGCAAACAAATATGGAAAAAATGAGGAAGGTGGGGTTTTCCTGAAAACCTTCTGTATTTTTTCCATCGAATTTTGAAAACTGGGCCTTGAAGCAAATGTTAGGTAGTATTTTTTCATGAGTAGCAATATTGAAAACTTGTTCCATAATAAGCCATTCTACTACTTGTTTGCTATTTTCGAATTGAAAAATCGAATAATGTGTTTTTGGCATGGCGATAGAAGTTTTTGCCGGTGACCGATAAAAATGATTATCATTATTTTTCAAGGAATTGAATTGCCTTCACTATTGTTCCACTGGCTCCTCAGAGTCATCAGATTCTTGATTCCAAAACTGTCTTATGACTGATTCTCTTAATTTTCATCGAAAATATATCTTAGATTTGTTTATGAGGAGTGTCGTTCGGTGCGAGATGAATGAATTGTTGACAGGCTAGGCATGGGTGTCAAAGTAATTTTTTTCCTTTTGGTTTGTGAGCACAAACAAATGAGTGCTACCAACCAAACAACTACAATTTCAAGAAATATGTTCTACCAACATTAGCGAATAATATTATTTGCTGTTTTCTTTGCCTATGATAGTTGATAGCAATGACTGTCATAGTTGCATGATAAATGCGACGCAGTTTAGAGCTCGTAAAATTTTTATAAAGTAATGAACAATAATCACTTTTTGAATGAAACAATTCCCACGAATAACAGTTTTGAATTACTGTTTCATGACTTCATACACAAAGTCCTTCGGAAACTGATCTGCTATCCTTAAAATAAAGAGTCCAGATTCAGATTGGTATGCAATACTTTCCTCACATTTTTATCATTTATCAATATTATAACTTCAAAAGTTCTACTACCCACCTCGTCTAGTTACCTCAACATTTTTATATGAGTCATGATTCAACAGTTCTTACATGTTTGCTCGCCTCATCATATCTACTAATCTAATGACTTATTTTTTCTCGCACTCTCTGAATTTGATATTATATTGATGTGTTTGAAAAATTTACTGTTTTTGATTTCATTATGGAAGTTCCCTCTCATTCATTTGTTCAATGTTTATCCGAAACTTTAAAGCATGATTAGGTTTTACTTTCGAACTTGAGTATTTTTTTTTCTGTCAATAGAATATTTCTGAAACTTTGACTTTATCATATAAAAATAAAGTCATTTTAAGGGAACGTGAGAAAGTAGATTGTTACAGGTCATAGTTTAGGAGGCATGTATCAATTTCTTATGATTACTCAGCAATCACGTAATATTTATTGGTATTCTTGGTCCTAATTGAAAAAGTAGAGTTTGCTCTTGACTTCATGGATTTCTCAAATTTTTAGTAAAAATTGTCTGGATTGGGTGATTTAAATGCAAGATATAAGAAAATGGAGACCCTTTCATCGATCGTTTCTTCAAGTTTCTTACGTACACACAATAAATCGATAGTGCGATAAGATCATTCTTGATTATTTGTTTGCAATTTTGCGCAAATATACAACGAAAAAATATGCTACCAAACATCCTCTTTTGTTAACATTGCAATAGAAATAAGTTGATTTCGATAGTAGTAATTGTAAACATCATAATAACCGTACTCGTATAATAATAGTGACAGTTATAATATAGATAGATGGAAAAGAATATCTGCAAATGGTAGAAGTAAAAAAAATGGTAAAGGAAGGGAGCGAATGGGAAGTAATCAACATGGATAGAGGGAGGTAGGGCATAAATAAGGAAATCGGGATGTAAGAGTGGACGCAGTATTTCAAAAGACTGTTCGGCAACAACTAAAAGGCTGAATAGAAAGAAGGCAATGAGTTAGGATGGCTTAGAGAATGAAGCAATGAAATTTTGTGGAGAAAGGGTGGAAGAAGAGATTTGGAGGATTTGCAATAAAGTTTGTTAAGGCGAAGGGTGACCGGAGGAATGGGAGACAGGGCTGTCAGTGCCATAAATTAAGGAAGGAGAGGGAAAAGGGTAGCTGATTATAGAGGTATGACACTCATGTCAGTGGGATATAATATTTACGCGGAAGTGTTTAGGAAGAGGCTAGAAAGATAGGTGGAAGAAAAGGGACTTATACCAGACAAACAAAGAAGGTTTTAGGTAAGGGTTGAAGATCACATTAAACATTGAAGTGCTTAATTTTTTCGTCAATGGGAGGCTGACTTGAAGGAGAAGATGGTGAGGAAAGGAAAAAGGGGGACAATCTTGGGAACAAGCAGTATTTACTAGCATACGCAGATGATGCAGTTCTGATAGCGGATGATGAAAGTGGGATGGGTTTGATGATGAAAGCGTTCGAAGAGTATGTGAGAGAAAAACATTCAACGGCAAATGTGAGTAAGACTAAGATGATGTGTTTCAGAGAAAGAAAGCGTAGAGTAGAGTACGGATGGAAAATAAATAGTGAGGTGGTGGAGTTGGTGAAGGAGTTTTTCTACCCAGGTTTTTGGTTTGAAGCGGAAGAAGGAAACGAGCTGCAGGTGAGAAAGATATTGGAATGTGCATACAAAGTAATGTGACAAGTGTGGGGTATAGGCAAGAGAAGGTCCATGGACGATTGGAGGGTGAGACTGTGGATGTTCGACATGTTAGTATGGTCAGTGTTAAGTTAAAGAGTGAAAATTTGGGCATGGAAATAACATAAGGGAGTGGGAAGTATGCATGAGAGACATCTGAGATGGGTGTTGAGGTTAAATTAGAGCTGCCCAGTTGATATGCTGACGGAAGAAATAGGATGAGAGAAAATGGTGCTGAGGCAATTATGAAGATCCTAGAATTTTTTAGGGAAACTGAGAAAGAGGGAGAGAAGCAAGATTGCATAAGCATGTGTTGAGAAGATTATGGGCAAAGAGAGGAGGGGTAACGTGGGGCGTTTGAATTGAGAAGAAGAGAGATTGAGAATCGGGAAGAGAGATACGAAATGAGGCTTGAATGTGGTATACAAGTGAGGGGTGGAGAATGGCAAGAAATGGAGGAAGGGATGATGTCAAGGCAAAGAGGAGAAAGATGGGAAGAAATTTCAGAGGCAGGTAAAACAGCTGCTATGAGATGGATGAGAGGTAAGGGGAGTTGGAATACTCGAAAAAGATTTAAAAGGAGAGCAACTGGAATGGAATGGTGAGATTAGAATGAGAAAGGGGGTAAAAGCATGTAAGTATTGGATGAATGAAGAGGTGAATCTGTGTAGAGGATGTAGCTTTAACCAGGAATTATTGTCGCATGTGTAAGAGAGGTTTAAAGATGTCATAGGGGGATGGGAAAGTGCGGAAGACAGAATAAAGTGGATTTTCAATGGGAGTGGTCAGGGTGAGGATTGGATGAAGAGGCTGGAAGAGTTGAGGGAGAGAGAGAGAGAAAGAGAGAGAGAGGGATATGGTAGTACAGCGAAGGGAAAAGCCAAAAAATGACTTCTAAAGGAGGGACATCATGAAGCAGTGTCGCGGAATAGAGCTACAGTTTTAAGATTGGTAGGTAGAGGAGGCGACGAAAGCCCAGGGTAAGTTTGCAAGCGTCTACGATCGAAAATATCAGTTGAGACGATATGTGAGAAATAGTTGGTGAGATAGTATATAAGAATTGTCGGTGAAAAAAAGGAATAGTTCTGTAAATACTCTTAGACCTATAAAAGGGAGAGAGAGTATAGACAAATAAAAAATGACATCATTATAATACCGAACACTATTAACTTTCATCATCTTATAATATAAAAATAGATTACAACCCATTAAAACTTTGCTTAAAGGTAAGAAAGTATGGCGTCAAGATTACAGGGACTAAGAGATTTTTCTTAAAATACTGGAACATGTACCTTCTATCCTCCTCAAATTTTTATGTTTTTCAGCCAGAAAAATGTTTAGTTCTATTAAGTACCAAAAAGATATTATTTTTCTTTTGCGACTAAGGTTTCAAAAAATACCACGGATATTAAATTTGATACCAACTGCGGCTATAGGCGCAACTAATACATTCTTTAAATTCGTGTAAAGGAACTGGCGCCGGATGTGCACCATTTCAAATATCGCCAAACTTAGGGTGATTGCAGGAGAAAACTTACTTTGGTAGTTTGTAAGAACGTTCCTCGCATCCCGTGAACGCTTTACGCGACGATAACTTCGAGTTCGCCTAGAAAAATTCTGTTCGAAATAAAAACTAGGAATTGGTCCGTTGGTTGGCGACTGCCGACTTGCGAAGTGAGAAAAACTTACGCGATTCCACCCTTTTTTACTCTATTAATTTATTTTCAACTGCAAAGCTGCTAATTGAGCAAAAATGGTGTACAGTAGTATAATTTATTTTTTGAAATAAGTTTTTTTTCTATCAGAAAAAGTAATTGATATTTTTGTTCATCAAAGATATATTTAGACTCTAGTTAAACAGTGCACAAATTCTTCAAAAAAAGTATAAGGAGCGGCTCTTTGTGCAAAACTTTGCTTTTCAGCTGTCTCAGAATTGTAGGCCTGTTGAATTCTAAGGAATAAATTAATTTGCATATGCGTTTAGGGAAATAGGAACACAACTTACCGTATTTGTGAAACTCAGATGAAATTGCGCTTGGCACCAGTGACGTCTGCTTCGGAAACGATGTTTGTTCTTCCTGTGCTTCGATATAGACAAGGCAAATCGTGCGAGGAAAACTGGAAGTTCAGAAACAGGAACAATCTTCTCGAAAAAAATTAACTAGACTGTTGGAAGTAAATAATAAATATATCTACTTTTAGTAATCTGAAATTTTATTGCGACAAACGCCTAGCTATTGGCTGATTCATTCGATTGAAATTAGGAATAAAGCATTGAGACTGTATTAAAACAAGACTTTCAAATTGAAAACTCAAGGAAAGAAACTAGAAAAAAAATTGTCACGACATTCATGATTCGTGATTTTTGGATACTCGGAGGTAATCATTAAAAAATCTACTTTATTAACTGGGTACGATTCTGAAAAAATTATAATATACGCAGAGAATTTCCGTACATATTTTGATATCTATAAATCAACCCATTTTAGAATTAAGAATGTTCCATTATTATTTCCGTAATTGCATAATAAAATTTTTTTGGGTTAATTTGATAGTATTGTCCAATCCAACAGTAACATCGACCACAATTTCACGATTATAACTCGCAAATTATAAATTATCTTTTAGGTATTGACTTTAATTATCTCGAAACAGACAAGCTGCTGGTCAGCTATGCCAATTTTCATGATCCTGATGTTCATCCGATATAATGTGAATATTAATGTGCTTGAATGAGGCTCGTAGCGGCGTTATAATGCATAACAATAACGCAACCAAAATCCCTAAAATTAACCGAACTAAGTGTTATGATGCGAGCGAAAGTCAAATTTTGATTCGCCTATCGGTAGATTGAATCAATAACTACACATTGCACGTGCTATTGCTCCGAAAAGAAGGTAAATGGATAGGGATTGATCCCATCATACACAGTACTCGGTGAGCTATTATTTGATGGAAACTGATACCCTGGACACAAATTGTTCCAGAGTTCCCGCTATAATTTTGCATATATTTGCTGTTTAATTAACACCACTGTATGATAAATAGTCCATAATTATGAGGGCTATATGTATAGTGTTCCTTCAATTCAAATATGTATGGATGTATAGATATATGGATATTTCCAAATATTTATCCTTGAATTCTGATATCTCACTTAGCCCACTTTTACTTAGAATCTGAACTCTGACCTTTGACTCCTTTCCATTCACCACCTCTTTATAAGCCTTCACCTGTGAACTTTGTGTTATGACCTATGAAACCTCATTCAGTATATCTACCAAATCATTGCTGACCCATCGCCCCCAACTCTTACCTCTAACCTTCGACCTTTGACCTACTAACTCTCAGCCTGACCTCTGACCTCTGTTCCTCGTTTTGCCACCTATCACCTCTCACATTTGGCCTCTGACGTTTGACCTTTGACTTTTCACCCTTGTCCTACCACCTCTCACCTTTAACTCTCACCCTCTGACCTTTGACCCCTCAACTTTGCCAACTGAGTTTATTCTAAGAGTAGATTATAATTAATAAATTTTTTCAATAACTGTCAAAAATGTTTGCAGATTCGATGCGAAAATCTGAATTTGATGGTTACAAATAAGATCTACGTGTAATAAAGTAGGTTCCGCATTCATCAAGTCATAATCGCAGTACTTTCAGGAAAGCCGTTATAAAGTTCCGCGCATCGATTCAAATTGATTTGTACCCAGTAGTGAAAGAAATAAAGTAGAGAAAGTCTATCGCGAATGTCCTCCACGAGGACAAAAGGCAGGGGAAGGAAGGGGCCGAAAGATTTGGACTTAAGATGAAATACTACCCTATTGACTATAGGTATAAAGCACTTGACTACGGCGGCACAACCTTTGCGAGTTCGATGGACCAGAAATGTGCCAGCAACTTTTCCTTCCGTACCATTGGACGCCACTATCTAGTCATGTTCTGTTGGGCTCAGTTAGAATACTACATACAAAAGAATACGGAGGATACGAGTAGCTCTGCTTCCTTTTTCTAGAGCCTTATTGACAACAATTATCTTCGAAAAATTGCTATCCTATTGTCTTCACTTCCTCAGAGAAATGTAATTCATCAGTTTTTGTGGAACAGGTTATGGTCCCAGGTGCATTTTTTATTTTCAAGAGGAAACAAAAATAAGTTTGGATGTCATTTTTTCGGAACAGTCGCTCCACTCGTAACAGATTAGCAGATTCTCCATTTATCTTTCACTTTTTTAAAATTCAAATTAATTATTTGTGAATGTGAAATATTTTCAATTTTCGCCCGAATGAATAATAATATGCGTAAATAATAGGGGAAATAAACCCTTTATTGAGCCTGAGCGATTGAATGAATTCAGCCTCGAGAATAAAAGGCGTTCGCAAATAATTGTAACTGTTTGTCAATGTTAAATTGCATTCCATCCAAACATCATGAGTAGAAAAGAGAATGAGAACTGTTGAAAATATATTACATGGAGAGAGTCGTTGACCAATTTCGCTTGAAATAATTTGATGCGCACAAAGTTCGGGAATATCGCGTAATCGAATATCCTCCCCTGGCGCCGGCGCCAAATTACTTTACTCTCGTCAAGTCCATAACGGGCAACGCAACCAAGCACTTCGGATGTACTTAATTACAATGACATCGTAATTAATCGTGGAATCAACATTGAGGCAATGTAACCTGGAACATCCAGAATCGATTCGAGTAAGATAGACCCTCAGTAGACCAACTTTACCTTGGCACTGTAATCAAGCCAGACTAATGATTAAAGACGATTAGGTGAAATCAGCTAACTATTCGCTATTTCGATTAAATCTTATACCTAAATCTAAGCAGTGATACACCAAGCATTTAGATATTGCAACATTGATAATGTTGATACAGACTGATCCAAATATCGAAGTTTACTCGAATTTCGAAGCGTTTTACTCGAATTTTATAACCCGATTTTGAGGAGAAGAGATTTTTTTTTATGACGAGAGTGTTGGAAAACCCAAACTATTTTATAAATAATAGAGGAATAGAAAAATGCCAGTGGAATTTCAATAAGATCCCGCAGTTCAACCAGTGTACAGGATATAAAAAAATGACTACTAAAGTACTAATTTTTCATAAAATTCGTTAAAAGTCCAGAAAGATCCTTTCTATTTTTTCAACATTTATATAAGTCCTCATCGGATTAATTATCCAAAATGGTCTTGATAGAAGAAAAATCAAATATCAATCTTTCCAGTCCCATTCTAGCATTACTTTTTTGGGACATAAGTCCTGCGAGCACTTGTGAATGAAATTGGAACCCTTCTAGTCTTTTATACTGAAAAAAATGTTTCCAGAGCAGGAGTGCTTTTGAAATTTTTGAGACAGAAATTGGGACTTGTAAACATTTCTAAAGAATCGCTCTCTTTTATACACATTCTAAAATCTAAATCGTTAGATTTTCACTCGGATCTTGAATTTTTATTAGTAGTTAAGCCAGTAAAAATTTTGTATGAAAGTGTTTACGAGCTATTCTCTGGATTATGTGTCTTTCATTAAATTTGTAATATCATGCATAGCGTTACTAAATATAAGAATACTTGTAACAGTTTCTGCTTCATCAAATTAAGCTTATAGGAATCAGGTCAATACTCTTTGGTGAATCTGTGTATGGGGAATTTCCGCATTAGTTCATGAAATTTTTTGATCAACGTTTAATTGAATATCTCTTAGATAACTTACACAGTGCAACTTTGTGTTTTCATAAATGATATATTCATTCACTTTCCATATATTTATAACAGAATTCCGTTCAAAGTTAGCCGCCATTAAGTTCTTCGTAAAAGGCGAGTGAGCAGAAGAGATCATAAAACGTATCATAAAAATTCATGCTATAACGCGCATACGACTCTATCAGAGCTCATAGTTTGCACCAGTGCATTATATGTAGTTGTGCTTCTGAATTTCATCATATCCAAAGCTCTGTAATAAAAAACTTTTCTTTATGATCAGTAGAGTGTCATTCAACAAAAAATATTCAGAATTTCGTATGCGAAAGATAAAAGGCGATAAACGGCAGATACAGAAATACAAATATTTCTTTATTTTCCAAATAATTATATTTTGAAGTTACAACTTGTTTTGAGAATTTACACTCAGTTAAGGAAAATACAAACCATGCAAGGGATGAGGAACATTAAAGGAAGGAGAATGTACCCAACACGAAATAGAAACCAGAACGACCATTCTAAAGACGCTAACGTCGTAATTGAATTTTCTCGTTCACGGCAAAGATGGTAAGAGAAACGAAACTTTGTTTGGGTTGACTTCGAGAAAATTCTTGTTTTTGTTTGCTGTATCAAGATTGTTTTCTTTGTGCTGTTGAAAGTCCATTAGTCTAAGTATAAGTCCAACCTGAGATTGAATTTTGGTCACTTTTTCCCAGGATTGATAAGCCTAATAAATTTCTTCTCTCGACTTGCCTGACGCACGATTTCGATCTTGACCTTCTCTGTTTTATAAATGAATGCAAGTAAAAAGTATGGCGATGTTACTAAAGTGAAATCGCATTTCGCTCAGATGTTCTGAAAAAAATAAAAGCTTTGGAAATAGAATTCACATAAGTTATAACGTGAATTTTGTGCTCTTTTCAATAGAGTAGAATTTAAGTCAGAAGCGAAAAAATACGCTGGATTTTGCAACGCAGCATATCGCCCTATTTCCTTGTAATTCCAAATTGGATGCTATCACACGAAGCTTGGCGCGCGATTCAGCACAATTTGATCTCTGGAACGAAAACAATTTTCACGTCAAAATGCCTTTCTGTTTTCTAGCTTTTCTCCAAACCATCGGACACCTGCATTTCCAAAACACGTTTCTAAAAAGTCGAAGTCATTTAATTCGAGGTGAGTAGGCGAAAACAAAGCGAAGAATGCAATTGAATATTCGTAATGTTCTATTATGATAATACAATATTAAAGTATTACATTATTATAATTGAAAAATCTAATCAATAACTATGGTAGGTATTCCTTTTTCTAGTTCACATACCTACTCTCCAGCAGCCGCAGCTGAATGGAATAGAGGCTCATGCTCGATTAGTTATTGGACGGGTTACTAATTAATCACGGATCGCCGGATTAATTCATTGCTGATCATTCATTTGCTAATTAGCTATCGAATTGGTTAACTTTATGCCTTCCACGTAAATATGCAGACGTACTGATCACAGGATTGAGCTGACTGATCAGTAGAATGAGTATAATTTGTTGAAGAGGCATAAATAATCTTATGGGATATAAACACACATATTTTGTAAATAATGATCCGATTTATAGCTATTTGCTTTCGATGGGTAAACTTTAGATGAAATTCGCTGATGTGATTGCTCCCGAACAAATATTTCATCATAACATTATTAGGTTGGAAATCCTACGTGCAAGCGAAACAGATTATGAATCTGATATATTTGCAATATTATAGTAGGCCAAGAATTTATTATCATAAAAATAACATAAACTGTTTCTGAGTATAAAATATCATATTATAGTAGTCAATATTGTAGTGATCAATATTATAGAGAGCAGTATTAGAAGGGGAAATGTAGAAGGTAATATTAAAGTAGGCAATATTATAGTAGGACAATAATTTATCAGTATAAACATAAGATAAACTGTTTCCAAAAATGAGTCATAAGGCTGAACTGTAAAGTAACTTTAATTAATTTGTTTTGTAGAATAGTTAGAGCTGGAACTTTTCTTCAAAAATTGCATTCATGATTTCCTTTGAATCTTCATTCACTTCGAACGGCTATAACAGTAAAACCTTTCATACCCTTATCAGTTTTATATCTTTTTCTACATGGCAATGTGGATGTACGTCTGTGTAAACGAATCAAGCATTCCGCCGATTCGCGGGATCGAACTGGTGGTTCTGGTACGGTGATTTAAGCACGGAGAATATTGTTTTTGAGAATGAATGGCCCTTGGCCCATTAATGCGTCAATTCTTGGAGGTATGCCCACTAGGATTCTGGATCACGCGCAGAATCTCAGACAATTTGCCAATATGATATCTCTCTCTGTCATACATATTGTGTTCATGTATGCATCCTAAGTGCACACAATATATGTAAAGAGCACAGTGGCGTAACCTAGATGTTCACAACTTATATAAGCGTTTCAGCATACTTAAGAAAATGATTAATTTAAAGCCTTTTTGGATATTATGTGAACCCTCAAAAGAAGTCTCTTTTGATTTCAGAAACACCGTAGGAATTTTTAACGTTTTTCACTATTATTATAACATAAGTCCAAGTCCTCTTAGTGGTTAGCGTATCTCGTTTGGTTCTAGCCTCGTTATACTACTGGGGATTCAAACGCACAGTGGGGCAAAAAAAGCATCTGTGGACAAATCAAATTTCAGACTGAACTACTCATCCCTTTTGGACTATTTTTTAATTAAACTGTATTAAATTTCGCATCGGTACAACGAAGAACTCATTTAAATGATGTCCGGAAGTATTAATTCAATAAAATAAAAATTTGAATTCAAACAAATTAGTAAACAAAAGTTATATTTTCTATATTTTCCACATTGAAACGCACTAAACCAATATTTCCAACAGAAAATGATAATAAAATAATTTCAACTTAAAATTACAAGACGTTTAACATCAATTCCTAATTTCTTATAACAATTTAATAAACAAATACGAAATTAAGGCACTTTTAATGCTTTTTTAGCTAGCTTTTTTAGCAGAATCAGCTAAAAACATTTAACCGATGACCTCCTGCTGTGATATTACACACTGTAACAACAATCGAGTATCATTGAAACAAATCCAATGAACAAATGCATTATTTGGCCTTTCTTGAGTACATACGTTTCGTTTTTTTCAGCAGAATCGATAACTAGTAGGTTGCTAATGTGTCCTGCTGTTATACTCCACATTTAGGCATCAACTGTTTATTGTTGAAACAAATTTAGTTAACAAATTAATTATTTGAGCATTTCTCAAAGAGGGAGTTTCGTCTTTTCAACAGAATCAACTACAAACATCTCAAAAAAGGTCCTTTGCTTTGAGAATTTGCAGTTAGATAATTATTATGCATAATTTGAAAAAATTTAATAAAGAGATGCTGTTTTTCAATAAATTAGTTACGTTTTCTCAGCAGAATTTACTATAAATATTTCACAAATGGCTTTTTGCTATGATAATTTTTAGCTGAACAATATTGGATATTTTTCAAGCAAATTCAATAAACAAAGTTATTGTTTGTCAATTTCCCAATAGATGAGCTGCGTTTTTTCCAGCAGATTTAACTGCTAGTATGTTGATATCTTTTGCAGTTGTACTTTGTAGTTTTACAATATTTGTGTCTCAAATTTCCAATTAGCTTTCATCGTTATCTGTTATCAGCAGAAATGGTATTATAGTAGTTAAATGGAAAAAATAAATGTACAAACGATACACTCATTTTAAAAATGTATTTAAGAAATACAGATATACTCAAATTGCAAAGTACATATAATTGCAAAAAACATTGTCAACATACTCTCCGCTGGAGAAACGAAGTTTATCTATTAAAGAAATTCCAAACAATACTTTTGCTTATTAAATTTGTTAGAGAAATATACAATTATTTTCTTACTGCAAATCGCCTCCGCGAAAGGCCATTGGTGACATATTTATAGTTGATTCTGCTAAAAAAACGAAGCAAATTTATAGAAAAACAGCCAAGCAACGTATTTGTTAATTAAATTTGCTTAAACAATACATAATAATTATCTAACTGAAATTTCTCAAAGTGAGGGACCATTTCTGAGATTTTTGTTGTTGATTCTGTTAAAAAAAACCTCTTCATTGGAAAATGCTCAAATAAGAAATTTGTTAATTATATTTCTTTGAACAAGGAACAATTGTTGCTTCAGTGTAAAGTATGACAGCAAGACATATTGGCAACTTACTAGTTATTGTTTCTCCTGAAGAACGAAACGTATTTACTCAAAATTGGACAAATAATGCATTAGTTTATTAAATTCGTTTAAACAATACATGACGATTATCTCACTGCAAATTCTCAAAGCAGAGGACCGATTCTGAGGTTTTTGTAGTTGATTCTGTTTGAAAAACGGAATTTCTCTTTCAAAAAATGCTCAAGTAATTAATTTGTGAATTAAATTTGTGTAAACAATGAACAGTTATTGCCTAAGCGTAAAGTATAACAGCAAGGCACATTGGCAACCTACTTGAAAGTCCCTTAACTTCGAATTTGTTTATTGAATTCTTATATACAATAAGGAATTGACATTCGACGTCTTCTAATTTTAAGTAAGCATTATTTTATTTTCATTTTCTCCTGATAATTTTGGTTTAGTACATTTAAATGTGGCGAATAAAGAATATATGATTTTGTTCACTAATTTGTTTATAGCAATTAAAATTTTTGTTGAATCAAATTTTAATTGCTTGATCTCATTTTGAATGAGTTTTTGTCTCGACGTGGTACATTTTTGGTAGAATAAATTTGTTTTTTACTAAATGGCAGTCTTGAAAAGTCAAAACACTTTCATTTTCATTCTGTTTATGAAATAAACAAATTTTAAGATAGTTTTTCAAGAATGTCCTCTGTTTTCACGATGTGAAATTTAATACACGTCAATTTTTCCCAAAACGTCCAAATCGAATGAGTAGTTTAGTTTTGAAAGTGATTTGTCCACAGAAGCTTCTTTGGCCCATCGTGCACCGCTCTTGAGCATGTCAACGGTGATACTATCCACATCATCAGTGTTACCATTCTTTAGTTTCTTAATTGCGGATATAATGTTGCGGATGTTAATTCTTGCTTCGCCAGCTACAATGGGTTCGCCTTACGGATCCTCTTCTGTGTCACAGTTGTTATGCTCCATAGCTTGATCTTCATAAAATTTCTGGAAAAACTCAATCATATACCATCTTTCACTTTGTCCGTATCCCATACCATTCTCCATTAGCATTCTTAATTCAGACTAGCACAGTGTTAGTACTTTCTTTCCTCATTTCCTTAACTCATTTCCAAAATAATTTCTTACTTGCTCCAAAATTATTTTGTATATTTTCATCTTTGTCCGATGCGATTTTATTCTTGCTTTTTTTGACTAGCGTCTTTGCTTATAATTGAAAAGGAAGCCTAATGGAACTGTACTGAAGTTGAAATACTTTGAAAGCAAGAATGAAAGAATTTGGGTTTGTAATTTGTTATAAACAACCTCTAAGTTAAGGGAATTTGAGTTTTGGATGCGATGGGATTGAATTTTACTTTCTTCTATCACAATGGGGGTGAGAGGAAAGTTCGGAAGCAGTAGTAAAGATCATCGTATATTCAGCCAATTGGGAATGAAGGAGAGTGAAAAGGAGCGAAAGCATTAAATATTGACATATGACTTAGTAGTATATGTCAGAGTACAGTCAGCCCATGGGGGATAGTAGAATAGGTCAATGTATAGTTCTCCACTTTAAGGGTCTGTAATATCTCATTAAATAGTCAGAAACCTGGGAATGACATTTTCAGTGTAATTTCACTTGACTTGACTTGACTTGACTTGACTTGACTTGACTTGACTTGACTTGACTTGACTTGACTTGACTTGACTTGACTTCATTTCATTTCATTTCATTTCATGTATTTATTGTTCCAACAGTCTTTCAACCGATTACAGGATACTAAAATTCATTTTTATTTGTATTTTGAAACCTTTCTCTAGCATTTATCGATAACATCACACACACGGAAAGAAATTTGAGACGGCTGCGGTACTTACACGTACCACTGCTGCGTTAACCAAATTGTTCACCCGATTTATAATTACATATGAACAAAAATGTTACAATACTTGTAAATGATCAGCACAAAATAAATAATATCAGCGTTCTAATTATTGGAATAAGTTCTATTCAAATTAAGCCTATTCGAAGTGTAATTTTTTGTTTTTTTCTCCAGATTTTGAGTACACATATAGTATTATTGAATTAGAGTATTAACGATACTGCACAAATTAACTATACAAATGAGAAAAACTCCGCAATGATTCAACTCATTTCAAGGATCCAAATTTCAAACCATTAAAAAACCTAAAGATTTTTATGTAAAGGAGATCAAATTTTAAGGATTAAAGTTAAAGACCGTGTAAACTTCGAGAATTAGAATCTTAGTACCACCAAATTTTAGTTACTTCGAATTCAAAGAGTGAATTTTCAAAAGGCATTTGAGTTTGAAGAATTACAAATTAGAAAGTCTAAGTTTCAGGATTCTGATTTTAAATTTTGCAAATTTTAAGGAATCAATTTTTCAAAAGTCAAAATGTAAGGCTTTATACGTAATTTGAATTTGGCATAATTTATAACATTGAATATGATTAGAATTATAATTTTTTGCCTAGGTTATTCTATTTTCAAACCTTGAAATTTGAAACTGTTTGAAACATTTGAGTTTTGAAGACTCCGTCTTTGAAATACATCAATTAAATTAAGTCGAAATTCAAAGAAATCGATTTTGAAAAATTTCAAATATTGTAGATTTTCATTTTTAACTCTTCAAATTTCAAAGATTTTAATTTAGAATTGTCCACTTCCAAACTTCACAGAGATTGAGATTAATTTGAAGTCGACAAAAATGTGAGGATTTAAATATGAACTCGTTGAAATTGGACTGAATTCACTTATACAAATATCCAAATTCAAAGTATCAATTGAAAGGAATCATTTTTTCAAAATTTCGAAATGATTATAATTTTGAATTTTCAGAATTTAACAAATTCTAAGTAAAAATTGTGTAACTTTATGAGACTGAACAAGAAAATGTCAAAATTTCAAGCAGTCAAATTTGGAAAAGTCAAAAGTTCAAGACTCAAAATTAAAAGGACCTCAATAAAAATTCTCCAAATACCAATGGTTCAAAATAGAAGATGCTTTAATTTTTATGATTCAAATTTCGAATCATGAAAAACCTAGAGATGATTATGCAAAAAGAATTCGAATTTCAAGGATTCAAATTTAAAACCGTGAAAATTTTCTACAACGTAACATTTTAAATAAAATAATAATTTCAATTTTGAGAATTGAGTTCAAGAAGCATTTTTAAAAATTTTTTTATTATAGGTAAATTCTTAAGTTAACCTTTGTCCACACTTTCTATAAAAATTACACTCAATAAAATTAAACTCATACATGCAGTTGAAAATGAAGATTTAAAATTAATATATGTCTCATATTCCTACTAACAATTATTCAGACACATCCGCTGTGGAAAACTCCGATACCGTGAAAATTTCGAATTAGATATAGGAGTCCTCTTTTCAGTTTCGTACGATAGAAAGAGAACTCCGATCGGTTAGTTTCGAGGTTAGTTTAAGATGACTGCGTTCTCTGTTTTGGGACAGCAGTGCTCCCACATACAAGAGACTAACGTTGTACTGCTTTTGAGACCACCGCTCACTGAAAAGTGGCGCTACTGACGCCTTAAAATCGTGGTCGCGCTGCCCTACTACTACGAAAGCAGCAGCCGTCCTAAATTTTTTCCTGTGCAGGTGTTTCGCTGAGGGGTACCGGACTGCAAATCCATATTCAAGTCTCGATTCAAATTTCGATCTTGCGAGCGCCAGGTATAGAGAGGTTATTGCAAGCAGATTTTTAAATGAGCGACATATTCGACTTAGGAATCCTAATATCCTATTTATCAGTACTATAGTTTAGAGTAGTCATCCATTTGAGACTAATAGTACATGTCAATCACTTGGACATCCCTTCCTGGAACAGCACGGTAGGTCGACGTATAGTCATTTAGCAAAAGTAGTACAAGTCAACGTTTGATCATCCATTTGCAGAACAAAAATTGTAAGCCATTTGATGTTAGTAAAAGTCAGTGTTTAGTCAGCCAGTTGAAAAATTAGTGGTAAAGGTCATCGAATGTTCAATCAATTCGGAAAAGATAAGGTGAGGAGATCCAGTAGTATAGATTCACGTATAGTCAGTCATGGGATACCTGTAGTATATAATTCAGTAGTATATGTCAATGTTTAGTAGGCCCAAGTCTGTTATTTCTAGATTGAAACTAGACAACTGATAACAATTAATTGAAAATTAAATCTTACTCAACGGTCACGTTAATTTCAACTGTCTTATTTCTCGATAAGTTTTTTTACTTTTCTTACAACTACTTACGTGCCTTACATACTTTTCCGTCGTTGAGATTTATTTGCTTCATAAATGAGGGCCGATGTCCCACCGCATCGTGCTGTGATTCATTGAAGCATCGCATCGAGTGTGATATCATGTGATCCAGTTTCGGGCCGGATAAAAGCACGATGCAGTCCACCATTGCAGCCAGTTTATATCTGCTTTCCGAATTGAAGGATTTACCATCTAAAGAAAAATTGAAGATTTGATAAGGAATGCACAACTGAGAAGCACCGATTCAGACGCGAAAACTTTATGGAATGCCACATATTTTCTAAAATATTCCAGTGAAATGGCAGTCGATTTAAAAAATCGAGTTCAGTGCCAAGTCATTTGTTCTTCTGAAAAGGTTTCAATATTTAGGAATGCAAGTAGAAATTTCCCATAGCTATAACTACATAAACAAACTATTTGAGCAGAATAATAAAAGAAAAGTTCTAATTTCTTTACCATGATACTGCAGACTTTATGAGGCGACTGTTTTTTTTTCATTCTACGTGGTTGTTGATAAAATAAATTTGTGAAGTGAGACCACAGAAAAACTTATCGCTAGTGCAGTAGACGTAAAGTTTCGATCACTTTGAAATTTCAGCACCCACTCAACTAAAATTTCATGATTCGCTATACACGTGGACACAAAGTTCCAATTCGCATTACATTCGAGAGAAAACGAGTCGCACGGAATTCTTTCTCGAGGAAAGTTATCAAGTAAATTTGCCCTCAACGTGCTCCATCGTTCCAAGCTCGCATTCCTCTCCAAATAGTAGGCACCCGCCTCTAGTTCTCGAAATTGAGCCTGGTTCGGTGCCGAAGTTCGAGGAAAAGTGTACAATTTGCAGAAATGCGGGGCACACACTCGAAGAGATTACCGAGGGGTGGGAAAGGGAATCAAACGAAGAAAATCAATATCACTGAGGAAATAGGATCTCAGGTAGGAGGGAAAGCCGCGCCATCTAAAAATATTGATACTTTAACTAAGGAGAAAAGTTCGGTCGCTCCTCCCACAATACTTGGCATCTGCGGCAGCTGGTATTGACGGGTCTCCGATTCTATCAGAATCTCAAAAAAAAAAATCTATAGGTATATGTGTACAGACATAGATATCAGCATATTGCTGCGCATTAGTCTCGAGACTCTTCTCGTCGAAACAAATTGAGAATCGCGTCAAGTGTCTGCGAAGATTATCGTTTATCGACAAAAGCTTAATGTAACTCCGAGCATTAATCACATTCCTTTGATCGCTTTCAAGTCTTCCGAAAAGGAAAATGAATCACTTCTCGACCGGCGATCTCGTAATCTTTTCTGATTTTATCCCGTTGATTCAAGATTGCGGGCCACCTCGTAGAAACGATTACAGATGAAAAGAAAGTTTTCAAAGAGGGCGGCAAATGCCAACAGGGAACGTTTTCGTAAAAGAAAATTTTATAAATACAAAATGAAAAAGAAAATTAACTTTCACAGCTTGAATTGTGATTTACTTCACAAAGAATCTTGATTTCAACAGTTTAGTAAATAGTTTCGAATTAGAATCTGAAGGAAAAGGGAGGTGCGGAAAATAGTAAACAATAGAGTTCATTCCTCATATAAGATATTTAATCGTCGAGCATCCTGTGTAAGGTTGAAGTCTTCCAAACAATTTCCACCCGACAAAATACCTATTTCTGAAGAAAGTTCTTCGGCTCGCGATACGAGTCTGAAGTAAACCAATTAACAGTTCCAACTTCGGAGAAATCTAGAACTGAGCTCGCTATTCTCACAGCTTCTTCTGCCAAATTGTGAGCCTGCAAAGAAACAAAAACACGTGAAGCTGGAAGGGTCGAACGCGACTTCCGGGCGGCTGCAACGATTCCGAGTAATAATTCGAAAGCTCGCAAACAAATGACGACTATCGCAGACAAAAACAGCAAATCGATAATCTTATTTCAGTGTCGCCAGATTGTTCACCAAGAAGGATGGAATGAATTCATTTTTATTTGATCAATTTCAATCATTAGCTCGGAGGTAAAGGTAAAAATATACCACATTTCTTTCGAAATCGTTTTGCATTCCGTAAAGGGACAAAAGTTATATAAAATTTACTCTTTTTCTTTTAAACTTCAAACATATGTAAAAAAAATCTGCCCGCCGTGCGGGCACATTCTCATCGCGCGCAAGTTTAAGCGAGCCTAGGGCGCGCGTTTGTCGGATCTCGCGTTTCGCGCTCAATATTGTATTTTCCCCATATTTTTGCAGAAATCTTTTTAAGTTGAGAGTTGAAACACTGACAGCTGTAATTTGGTGTAGTGAATTCTCTTTTGTCGAAGCTCCTTCGGCTTTAACGAACACATTCTCATCACGTGTCTCGTGCTTCGCACTCGATTGAAGTATGTGCAAAACGCGAAATTTTATATATTATGAGGAAATCTATTGCAATAAATTTATGTCATATTAATTTATATATCTTAATTTTCCTGATTAATTATCTTTATTACTCAACAAATAAGATTAGTGTATTTTTTGCAAATCGGATTTGTTTCAAGTTCATCTCTAATAATCCGGAAAGAAGGTGGAAGGACGTCTTTTTTTGATTTGTGAATTTTTTGACTTCTGTTCTTGGTGCATAGAAGGGCTCATAAGAAAGTAGATTTCATTTTGATCTTAATAACAATTTCAAAATGTCGTTGAAAATTTGATTGCGTCTCCTGCCGTTTTCATATAAATTTGAATTTTTCATTTTTAGTAGCATTTTTTCACGATTGAAACGAAAACTACCCATTTTATGAAAAAATGACTAATAACAAATTCTTAGGACTTTTTTCGTTGAATAATTTTATTGATTATTATTTTGTCAATTTCGTCTAAATTTAGAGAGAGCAGATGAAAATGTAGTGAAACATCTTTTTTTTCATCAACAAAAAAATGGAAAAAAAGTATGAAGGGTAATTAATTAAACGAATTAAGGGATAAAAATTTATATAACGTAAATTTAATATTATAGAGTTCAACATAACATAGTGAAATTCGCGTTTTGGACATAACGCTAATCGAGTGTGGAGCGCGAGACACGTACACATAATAATTACGTAAATAATTATATGTGTATATATAATAATTATGTACCAAAATAATTTTTTTCTGACAAAATAAAATTCAGAATCGGCTAATGGTCTTTGAAAAATTTAATTATTTTCGAAATATAAAAAAAATAAGATTTTCGGAAATGTAAGAAATAGCGATTAATATTTTTTAACAGTAGTACAATTTCTGGTAATATAACATTCATAATATTCAAGTCTTTACTATTGGGAAAACTCAACTTCCTCAGTTCAAAAAAATTTTGAGGTTATACTCTCTGAAATCATTTCTTTTTTTAAAAAAGTTACTGACCTCTTTTTCCGATAAAAAAGTTTTTAGAAAGTAGCTGAAGGTCATCGAGAAATTGAAATGTGAGTTATTACATCGAAATATTAGTTTATTGATAAAGGAAAATAAACAGGTCAAATTTTTTTAATCAGAGCACAGTTTTTATGGTAGAGGTTTTAGAATATTTTAAATTGCAATATTTACAAACTTCACTTTATCAGTTTTACCCAATGTTAAGTTCTTATCAGAAGAATTATTAATTTCTTGAATTATTTTAATAGCGTTTCTGCTATTTTTCTTGTGATTAAATAAAGACTACGATAAAAGTAGATGAGAACACTTTCATAAAGAAACAGTTGCCTGACATTGTAATCGTTGTAACTATACAGTTTTTTACGGCAATGAAAATCGCTCCAGATTTTATAGCTGGAGATTCCAGTTCATCTTATGAAAAACTGATGAAAACTTCGCACAAGTTGAATATTTCGAAAGTTGAATCATCAAAAGTGGTGCTCCTATTAAAACAAAATTATTTCTATTGGCTACACTTTGAATAATTTCTTTTTGGTTTGTAAAAAATAATTAAAGACTCTCAGCAACCCCTGAAAGTTATATAATCAGAAAAAGAAGAAATATAGAGTAACTCTTTTTGAAAAATGAACAATTCCAGGGGAATCACCTAACAATTGTTTTAAACGAAACAAGTTCATTATTCTAAATATTATGGTTTTAAAATATTGATGTTATTTCATCGACCAGGGTAATTAATTAATTAATATTTTGATGTTCTTGTATCGATTACTGGTCAAATTAATTTTTGGAGAAATGAGAAGAAATCTACCTCGGCCCGGATTTGAACCGGGAACGCCGACTTTACTACTATATACATGAGTGGAGCGTTAACCAATTACGCCACCGAGGCCGCAGTAGAGAAAATTTATATCAACAGATATTGTGCTCCTATTGAAACAAATTATTCTCAGAGACTAAGAATTCTACTCTCTTCCCGATTTTTAACTTTTTAAACTCAACATAAGTAACACCTTGAAATCTCAAATATTTGAAAAATGGTATTAAATTTGAGAAAACTTCAGAAAAAAAATATATTCCTAAGGAAAAGTGGGAAATAACTGGGACTTAAAGTGGTCAACTATTTAGCAATCACCTCTAATTATGTTGAACTTTTGCCAAAATAGTTCCAAATCTTTGACCGCACAAGACGATTTAAAATAACAAAGTGTCTAGGTACACAGGAAATATTTGGTCTACGATAACCGAATTTCTTTGAGCTTAGACACGACCTCAGAATAAATATGTATAGAAGCGCAAGATTTTCATATATCATCATCATTTTTTTAAAGAGGAAGTAATCCTTCACTTACAATAAAATTCTACAATTTGTTAAAAATAATTTCAAAACTGTTTTTCTGAATTTCAAACTTGATAAAAATGGGGATTTTCAATGCAAAATTTTAAGAAATAATTCTAAGTAAAAATTTCAGAAGCTTTCTGAAACTTGTCAGTGTCAATAAAAATGAAAATGTTGTCTTATACTTCCGCTGAGAAAACAACTCCAAGAATACAATTTATAAATAAAACCAATTACACCTGCTCTGGCTCTAGACTTTATTTGTAAAACAGATTTTACAACAGCAGCCATAGACTTTTTTTATCACGATTTTCAGTTTTTCTTCTGTATGTTCTTACCATTACAATTCTTATTTTGATCTTTACCTATTTTCGAAATTTTTTTTTGAAACGACACCAAATTTGCGAACAAAAACTCATTGGCTAGCTTATTGAAACTTCAATATTACCTATTTTCATCAATTTATTGTGTTGACTGCGTTATTATATTGAAGTTCGATAAGTAAACTTCACGACAAACTTGAAATTTACTTTTTTATCGTATTTTCAATAATTTATTTTCGTTTTGGAATACCACAGAATAATAAAATTCAGGTGTTGAAATTTCAGTCGTTTTCATTCTTAGTTTATTCACTTTATTTACTTTTTTTTCGAGAAATTCAACATAATCATTTCTGTTATTCCTGAAGAGAACATCAACAAAAATCACATTTTTTTAGACAAAATTCAGCGTCTTATTTGACCCTGTATGCTCAAGTCACCCCGGTCTCCCCTATTTTTGAAAATTAACCCTATACGAAATTCATGCATGCAAAATTATAGTTAAGCATTAGAGTTTAGTTATCACAATAAACGATCGTAATATCATTATTAGTACTTCAATATCAGTGTAATCAGATAATTCTTTTGATTTTTTTCATCATTCTGTGAAAAATATCCATAAAAACAAAGCTTTATTATAGCTTCAGAAAATACTGCCATCCCCAAAATAACTCAACGTTTTTGAATTTATCGGGGTTTATTGTGATCGTAATCGTTTCACTAAATGTTTAGGTTCTTTTATTTCACGTTTGATTAGTCGAAAAATCTAAAAAAAAGTGCATAACATGAATTGAAGCATTTTTTTTTACTTGAAATATTGATGTTATTTCATCGACCAGGGTAATTAATTAATCAATATTTTGATATTTTTGTATCGATTACTGGTCAATCCGCGTCCCCCTGTGATATACGAGAAATGAGAAACGATCTACTGCGGCCTCGGTGGCGTAATTGGTTAACGCTCCACTCATGTAAAGTCGGCGTTCCCGGTTCAAATCCGGGCCGAGGTATATTTTTTCTCATTTCTCCAAAAAATCAATTTGACCAGTAATCGATATAAAAACATCAAAATAATAATAGTTAATATTTCAAATAAAAAATATTTTTATTTTGCATCTAAAACATTTGAATTCAACCACAAAAAAAAAATTTTCAACAAAATAGTTGAATCCTTTACTAAAACCAAGTAATTTCAACCAAACGTTTGCATTTTGGATCAAAAAGATGAATTTTCAACAAAATACATAAATTTTCAACTAAATAGTAGAATTTACAACCAAGAAGATTATATTCCTGCTAAAAAGACGAACTTTCAACAAAATACATCAATTTTGAACCAAATACTTGAATTTTCGACCAAGAAAATTATATTTCTGCGAATAAAGATGAATTTTCAACAAAATACATTAATTTTCAATTGAACAGCGCAATTTTCTACTAAAAAAGATCAACTTTCAACAAACAAAAAAAACGATTTTTTAACAAAATAGTCAAGTTTTCAACCAAAGAAATTAACTTTTAACTAAAATGTTGAATCTTCGACCAAAAAAATGAATTCTTAACAAAGTAGTTCAACTTTCAACCAAGTTGTTGACTTTTTTAAGCGAAAAAGAAGAATTCTCAGCGAAAAATGTAATAATTGATATTTCAACTAGTTGAATGCTCAACCAAAACAGATTAATTTTCTACCAAACAGTTGCATTTTTAACCAAAAAGGATGAAATTTTTACCAAAAAAGCTTCATTTTGAAACTAAAAAGGCAAATTTACAACAAAACAGTTAAATTTTACACAAACTGTCGAATTTTCAATCATACAGTTGAATATTCAATGAAAAACGATGACTTTTCAAAGATATTGTTGAGTTTTCAACAAAATAATCAAGTTTTCAACGAAATAATAAAATTTTCAAGCAAAACAGATGAATTCTTAACCAAAAACATTAAGCAAGGATTGGTTCCAATCTGCAGGGTTGCCTATGAATAATTAAGATTTCTTTTAATTGAGATTTTAATGATTAACTCAATTCATTAAATGATATCTATTCTACCTAAGTATTTTTAATAAAATTTTGATTACATTAGCAATTCCTAGCATTGTATTATTTGTTCGGATTATCGCCTTTTTCTTATTGAAAAATGGAATAATCTGAGTGGATTGGTTCTAAGTCAACCTATTAAAGTTTTACATGTTTTTTTAATATTAGAAAACGATTAGTTTTTCACAAAATTGCGAACTAAAAAAACATGTTTTCAGCATTCTGGACCAAACCCGATTTGCGTAACTAATGGTCAAACATATATGCGTATGAGACGAGGGGGATTAAAATGCCTTCAAGACTGCAAATGGCGTGAGTTGTGTATAGAAATACATTTTCTTATTGTCTAAAGATGAAGTTGTTAAATATCTTGAAATAACGCTTTTACAAATGTTTAACTTTTAAAGGAACCAAATTTTTAATATATAAACCACGAAAGCTTTTTAAATGAAACTTTTTATCTTTAAAAGATTCAAAGCTAATTCATTTAATTTGGAAAATTTATTTACATTTAAAATATAACATATTATACCATTTTTAGAAACATATTTTCTAAAAAACGTGATTACTTACATTATAAAAAATCTTGATAATTATTTCAGATTACGAAGAAGAAAAAAATAAATCCAAATGTCACATATAAGATCATCCCAAATGTGGAAAAAATGATAATATCTTGAAATTTGGTGCTGAATAAAAATTATGAAATAGCCGAATATGAAAACTTGTAAATTTTTGTATTTCATATCGCATATGTCAGATATTAGCCCGGAAAAATAAGGAAACATATTTTTATCTACTGCAATGAAACAAAATATTTGTACTTCCTCGAATGGTCAATTACGTCACTTGACAATTTTGCACTTCTCAATGTTTTTACTAAGTATAATGAGGTATATTCACCAAAGAAAAACATTATTTTTTTCTACGTAAGGGTGTCAGTCGCCGTATAAAAATTGTTATAATATTCATCTCTCGAGAGAGTATTTAAATAATCGTATATGAAAGGATTTCTTATTCCATTACTAATTCTCAATTATCCTTATATATAAACAAACTGCGTTAAAACTTCAATAACAAAATAATTTCCAAATATTTAAAATGCTCCATGCAAAAAAAATCGGTTAATGTTAAATGGTTCCTATGCTTAAATATATAGTGACGGCATAGCTTTTCATGTAGAGCTTCCGAATTTTCTGTAATCTTTATAGAATTTTTAGGCATTTTAGTGATTTACGGTATAGGGGAAATTAATAATAATAATCTTCAAATTCTTTCATTCACTTCGTCCACATTCAAGCTCCTATGTATCCGCTCGATTTTCGCGTGTTTTTTGACTCGCGACTTTTTCTATCATGTCAATGTGACAGCCTATTGAATCAATTTCTATTTTAAATCTTCAAAATGGAATAACTTTCCATTTCAAATCTTCAAAATTGATTAATTTTTATTCTTATGTCTTCAAAATTTAACTATTTCAAGAAAAATTACTTAAAATTCCCTCATTTTGAACTATAACCATTTTGGATTAATGAATCTTCATCAGTAAGTTTTAAAAAATGAAGTATTTTCAAATGCAAATTTATGAAATTCAATAATTTTCAATCTTAAATCTTCAAAATTGAACTATTCCGAAAAAAGCATTTAATATTACATAATTTTAAACTGTAGAATTCCCAAATTAATGAGTCTTTTATTGTAAATCGTAGAAATTGAAGCGTTTTAAATGCGAATCTATAATATAGAATAAATTTCAATTTTAAATCTTCAAATTTGAATTATTTTCAATTTTAAGCCTTCAAAGTTCAGTTATACTAAAATAAACATTCGAAATATTGAAGTCTTCCATTGCAAATATTCAGTATTAAAGAATTTTTCATTGTAAATCTTCGAAATTATATTAAATATTCCATAGAAAACGTTAAAAATCACATCATTTTTCATGTAAACATTTCGAATTAATGAATCTTCAATAAGATGTCATAAAATTTGATTAACTGTAAATTGAACATCTATAAAATTGAATAAATTTCCATTTTAAATCTTCAAAATTAAACTATTCTTAAAAAAAGACATTCAAAATTGCATCATTTTCTATTAAGCACATTAGATATTGAAGACTCTTCAATTGTTAATATTCAAAATTGAAGAATCTTCAACCGCAAATGCGTAAAATTGAATAAATTTCAATTTTTGATCTTCAAAACTGAATAATTTTCAAAGTTAAATTTTTTAATTTTAATAATGTAAAAAAAACATTCAAAATTACATAATTTAAAACTATAAACATTCCCAATTATTGAGTCTTCAATTGTAAATCTGAAAAAATTGCAAATCTTAACATTCAAAATTAAACCACTTTCTGATTAAAATAAATATTGTATGAAAGCCGATGCAGCTACTTCAATATTTACTTAAATTTATGATTATTATTAATTATACTTTACAGTTTCTTCGATTTTAAGAATATTTTTTGAATTGATAATTAGGCAGTTGAAATAATAAACACGTTGTAAGCGCGATTAGCGCGCTATTTTTGCTAGTATTATAAAAAAATTGTAGTCTTATTCATAAGTTCGCGCGCTTGGTCATGTAAACACGTGTCGGTTAATTCGTTTATAATTACTATATACTTAATTAGCAGCCTACTTCGCTTGTGTGTGGCCGTAGCAATAAAAGAACTCAGTTAACAAAACAATAACTTTATTTAGAATAAGTATATTGCTCGTACTTGTGTACTTTCTTTCACAATGGCTATCAACCAACTTCTTTCTAGAGCGGAAACTCTTTACTCGCCTTGGCTCGCTCGGCCATTGACAATCTAAAATCTGGAAAGGAAACTCGCTAGTCTCTCGCTCGATATCCGGTTCGGTTAGGGTGTTAAAGACCCTACATACTCCCCCCCCCCTCCCCGAGTGAAAATGGCATTTGGAACGAAATGTCCTCTTGTCAAAAGAATTCACCTGGAATTCTGAGAGTCGTACCGTAAAGAAATTCAGCTGGTGAAGCACCAGTACCCAAACGGACATGAGTACATAACTCTAAGAGCACTGTTGAAAGCACCCTGGTCCAGTCTTTGTTAGAGTGACACATTATCGCCGACTTGAGCGATCTGTGCCATCGTTCAATTAGGCCATTAGCTGCAGTATGATAGGTGGTGGTACGGATTCGTTTACAGCCCAATAATTCCAAAAGTGCGGTAAATAAACGAGATTCAAATTGCAAACCCTGATCCGTTGATAATATTTTAGTACACCCAAAACGAGCAACCCAATTGTCATAGAAGGCCATAGCTACGGCTTGAGCTGACATGTCTTTGATTGGAATTGCTTCCGCCCATCACGAAAGGCGGTCAATGATCGGAAGACAATATCTGTAATCATTGTAGACTGTTAAGGGTCCAATAATGTCAATATGGACATGATCAAAGCGCCCATCAGGAGCAATTATCTTATTAGGAATACATTTAACGTGCCTCGAAATTTTCGACTGCTGACAGTCAAGGCAATTTTGCATAATTAAGCGATGTCACGGTTCATATTCGGCCAGAAATAACGTTTACGAATTATCCGATCAGTTATCTTAGCACTGGGATGTGCTGGTTTGTGAAACAATTCAAAAAGCCGTTGACGAAGAGACTTAGGAATAAAAGGTTTCAAGTCATCACTTGAGGATTCGCAATAAAGACTTACATGATCAGAACCGAATACAAATTGCTTTAACCTTGAATTGAATTCAGGAGTGCTACGAAACTCTTTAAGATCCTCATCAGTCTCCTGTTGCTTAGCAAGTTCGATTAAACTAAATTCCGTTGTCAACCTTATCTCATTTATACGCGAAAGTAAATCGGCAGCAATATTCTCAGCACCTGATAAATGTTGAATACGAGTTGTAAATTGACTGATGAAAGAAACTTGTCGCGCTTGTCGTGGAGACGCTTTCTCAGACTTTTGCATAAAGGCGTAAATTAAGGGTTTATGATCTGTCAATAGTTTAAATTCCCTGCCTTCCAGAAAGTGCTTAAAAAACTTGATAGCTTCAAATGCAGCAGTAATCTCACGGTCATAAGCACTGTACTTTTTTTGTGCTGACATGAACTTCTGAGAAAAGAATGGGAGGAGTAACCATAACCTTTTGTAAATTGATCTAAAAGGGCGCCTATGGCTAAATCTGAAGCGTCCGTTACCACTCTGATTTCATCATCAGAGGAAGGATGAGCTAGAAGAACTGCATTAGAGGGATCAGTTTTGATTTTCTCAAACATTGATCAGCTTCTTTGGACCAAACGATTTCTTGCTTGTTATTCTTTTTAGAATCATGCAGATAAACAGGAAGCGGTGCTTGGGTTTGTGCAGCATGAGGAAGGCTGCGACGATAAAAATTTATCATCCACAAGAACCTACGTAAATCGACTATCGTTTTAGGTTAAGGGAACTCGACAATAGCCTTTACCTTCTCAGGTGTTGGTTTAAACCCGTCACCTGAAATGAGGTGTCCGAGAAAGATCAGTTTCGATACGCCAAATATACACTTAGTAGGATTAATTCGCAAGCCAGTTTTTTTGAGTCTCTCAAAGACTACGCGCACATGAGTCTCATGCTCCTCCGGCGGTGAGGATGCAATTAGAATATCATCTATGTAGACAAAAACATAGTCAAGATCTGACAAAAAACTATCTACATGCCGTTGGAAAGTTTGGGCTGCATTTCGCAGGCCAAACGTCATGCGCGTATAGCGCAATCACCTGGCAATCGATTTCCAGGTTGAAATATACATAAGTTCAATCCGGGTTAGAACTTCAGTTTGCAGGTTATTAAACATCCAAAGCCGGAAGCAACATGAGCCCAATATGGCGGCGTCCGTCCACAAACAACAGGATCACCAAATCCGAAAATATTTAATCAATCCTTGCTCGAAAATTTAATCCTCATAGCTTGGAATCAAGCTTAGTGGCATTTAATTAGATTCTCCACAATAGTTTTCAGATAGGAGTCGGTGAAAATCCAGAAAGAAAAATTTTAATAATTTTTTTCAAACCACGTGCCACCGAACGAGATTACGTCGGGGTCAATAATGTAGGTTAATTTGTGTATAATTACTATATACTTAATAAGCGGCCTACTCCGCTTGTATGCGGCCATGGCAATAAAGGAACTCAGTTAACAAAACATAACTTTATTTAGAATAAGTACATTGCTCGTACTTGTGTACTTCCTTTCACAATGGCTACCAACCGACTTCTTTCTGGAGCGAAAACTCTCTACTCGCCTTGACTCGCTCCTCCATTGACAATCTAAAACCTTGAAATGAAACTCGCTAGTCTCTCGCTCGATATCCTGTTCGGTCAGGGTGCTTAGACCCTACACACGATAATACGGAGCAACCTCTCTCGGTGTCTTGTATCACTTCCTCTCAACAAACTTGCATCATGTTCATCGAGCTCCCAAGTTTTTGTATAATATCATTCACTGATATAGTTATCTTAATAAATATTCTTATCTGAAGTCTTGGATCAATCATTCCGGACAACCCAATACATAATAATAATGAACAAGGTGAAGAAGATAAAAATTACAAGTAGTTAAGAAAATTGTATAAAATCTACTTGATTATTAACGTGATAATTGACAATTGATAAAAAATTAATAATTAATAAAAATAATTGGTAATTGGTAATAATTTAGTTTCTGATTATAGGCCACTTATCAATTGTTATAATCTGTCTCCTCACTCGGCTGGTATCCGAATCCAGGACCTTTCGTTTGCCGCACTTTTTTTTAACAAAATTTATTGATCTGTATCGAATAATAGTACAAAAGATATTTACAAGGTACACAACATTTTGCACACTCCTTTGTTATTATAATACGTAGACCCTGCTGATAAATATAGCTTAATCTACCAAATACATTTTTATCACATCTTTTTATCGTTCGTTATACAATGGTGGTGTTACAATTTTCTCAGTTTTGAAGTTAAATACTGTACAATACTTGTTGGAATGCGTAGGAAAACAATTACTGAAAAATCCTACATACACTTACGCTAGCTAATTTCATTAGAATTACTTTTTGGAAACAGATAATATCCGAAAAGGCAATTGGTGTTAGACTAACTTTATTGATAAAAAAAGGTAGCACCTGATAAGGCAATTTTTGTTTAAGTCGAAATGATAGATTAGATCTGCGCATCTCGTTAATATCTCTAGTCAGTCGATTTGACCATTGATGGTTTTCGTAGAAATTTTCTACTAAAGATGTAATATAATCTCGAATCATAGGTATTTCCGCTCTGGCAAGCAAATCAGAAATTCTAGTGTATCTATCAGCATTCAAGATTAATCTGAGTTGTTGGTTTTGAAAAACTTGCAATGAATTTAGATTTTTTATTGAAGCGCTACACTAAACGGGTGCGGCATATACCATAATTGGTCTCAAAATCATGTTATACATCAGTTTCTTGTTTCGCGTTGTCAGAGCAGAATTTTTGGACATTAATGGATACAATTTTCGTTGTACTGAGTAGACTTCTCTTAATATTTCTCTGGTATGTGTTATAAACAAGAGTTTCGAGTCTAGATGAATATCTAGGTATTTAACGGACGAAACAGGTTTGATGGAATGTCAAAATACTTTGATTGGTTGAAAATTTTTTGTACAGATTGGTTTTTCAGAAAAAATACTAACTTCAGTTTTGTTAGCATTTAGCTGAATTTTCCACTTGCGATAAAATTGTTCAAGAAGATTGACATATATTCGGACTTGTTTAGCTTCTATAATATCATTGAAAGAGTGACTATAAAGAGCTGTGTCATCTGCAAAAAGTGATAATGTTGGATTTTTTGAAAATTAGGTATGTTATTAAATTGAATATTAAAGAGCTTAAGGCCTATGATAGAGCCTTGCGGTACGTCTACTCTAACTTTACGCTTGCTGGAGGTAGCCCCATCTACAGTAACAACGAGATGTCTATTTTGCAAATATTGTAAGTTTAATTAAAATAGGTGGATAATTGTATTTGATCATTTAATACACTAGTCTGCTCATCCAGGCTCGATCAAAAGCCTTTTCTGCATCTAACAACAACATCTCTGTTGCTTTATCCTCATTAAAGTTAATACGAATGTCATTAACAATTCTCACTTCTGTTGTACAGTACTATGTTCCACCCTAAAACCGAATTGTTTATGAATAATTATTTTTTCTTTACTCTCGAAGTGATTGAGTCCTTTAAGAATCATCTTTTCTGTTAACTTGCTTAATGTTGGCAGAAGGCTAATAGGTCTGTAACTAATTGGCTCAGTACTAGATTTACCAGGCTTATATATTGGAATTATTTAACCAGTTTTCCAGTGACTTAGAAAGTTTGACAATCTGATGGATGTATTCATTATATAAATTAATTGAACAACAGCTTCATTCGTAAGATTTTTAATACAATATTCTGATTTCTGAATATTATATTAAACAGGGCGTTAGGCAAGGCTGTGTTATGTCCTCCTGGATATTCAATATATACATGGACAAACGTTTAAGAATGGCTCTCTTAGACTAAGAAGGTGTTGATCTTGGGACAGTGAAAGTACGTGGACGGGCGTTTGCAGATGATAAGATTGTTACAGCAGAATCAGTCGATGATTTTCAGAGAATGATAAGCATATTGGATACTAGCATGAAGAGTATAGCTCTTAAGATTAATGCAAATAAGACAAAAATTATCGTGTTTGAAAGAAGGGGTGAGAAAACATTATGCAACATTGCCTCAAACGAAGAGAGGATAGAACAAGTTGATGACTTAGTGTATCTTGGAAGCTCATTTACAGCTGACGGAAAGATTGATGCAGAGATATCCAGACGTATAAACGAGGGTAGAAAGATTATCGGCAGTGTAGAAACTATTACTAGAAGTAAAAATGTAACGAGAAAAGCTTAAATTGCAATATGTAACTCTGTGTTTGCACTCACAGTGTTGTATGGTGGCGAGACCTAGACGTATCAAGAAAATGTTAGGAGCAAAGTGAACGCGGTTGGCATGCAGTTCCTGCGGAATACGTGCGGTAAAACGCTAATGGGCAAAGTCAGTAATGAGTGGGTTCTAGAAGAATGTGGTGTACAAGAAACATTGTTTGACAAGATTGGAAGTAATTCAATGAGATGGTTTGAGTGTGTGAATGAGATTCTGAATCGAAGGGATATTAGAAGTCGTAGGAACACAACAGCGTGCATGATACGATTTCTGGATGTAACGGAAGCAAAAGATGTATGTAAGGATAAGGATGTATGGAGAACAATTGCTTGTAAGAAGAAAAGTGATGCTGGAAACGAAAGATTTTGGATACTAATGATCAAAAATGATGAAATGAAATGATCAAATAATTGATCAGCGACCCGTGTTGGAGCAGTGTTGTGGGATAAGTGTGTGGTTTGAATGAACAACACGCGATTTCTAGATTGATCTAAAACCTATCCATTCCCCTACAAATAATAATAATAATAATAATAATAATAATAATAATAATAATAATAATAATAATAATAATGATTATTATGATAGCATAGTCTTGTGGTAGTTCAGTATGGACCAAGTGATAAGCAATTTGTATAATCTCTTTTTGATCATTAGTGAGATTCGTCAGGTCTATGTTGTGTATGTTTTCGTATTGAGTTGCCAGCTTATTAGCTTTGTCTATAGGTGTAAAAGCTTTCTCGTAATTCTTCTGCAACGTCGAAACTGGCCTATAGTCAGTTTTAAGTATTTTTGTCATTCCCCATAAAGAATTATTACCTGGATTAAGTTTTATCAATTTATTTCGCCAGTCTCGATTTTGAAACATTAATATATCCGATCTATAATCAAATGAGTGTGTCTATTAAAATAAGATCTTAATACCTCGATTTATAGTACGTTGCCATTCTTTCCGAATTCTCCTTTTTTCATGGATATTATTCAGAAATTGTGGAGGTAAATCATCTCTAGTGTCTCCTAAAGGTTTTGTAGGAACTGTTTCCTTAATAGAATTTTGCAAAATATTAGTAAATTGGTGTACTTCTTTCTCCAAGTCTTCTAAGGTTTCAATCTCTGGACTAATTATTAATTTTTTATTAAGTAACCTATGGAATTCTAACCAGTGAGTCTTGTCATAATCAAGTATAATTGTCCCAAGTTTAATAATTTTGTGTTGACCACCTGGACTAAATAATACTTGTACATGATCTGAGCTTAGCTAATGTACAACCCTAACGTCAGAAAGAGAACGAACATTTTTATTTAGACCTATATCTATGGTAGTCGGAGTCATCCTTTTAAGTGGATAATTTTTACATTCATTTGGATACAATAGTGAGCAATTATTATTTTGAACGTAGTCAAAAATTACTGTACCTCTTTTACTACCAACTGAGCTACGGAGGGGTCCAGCTAACCCTTTCTCTCAGCAATATATATGGTATACGTTATCTAGCTATACATACACAATCGTACAATTTTTATCTAAGATTCTCATTTTAGTCATTTTGATCAGTTTAAACAGAAGATTTACAGGCATACAGACATACAGGCAGGGAGATGCATTCGTAAAAACTTGTTTTTCAGGTTCAAAGGGTCTCAAAACGTGGAAATTTGACAAAAACGAGGTGGGGGTGGGGGTTAAATTTTACACAAATCTAATACCTTCTCTGATAAGAATGTAAAAATGTTCTCTAAAATCGCAACTGTTTTTTATGTTGAAAACTATATTTTCTTGTTTGGGAATATTTCTAAATTTCAAAGTTGATTTATGAAATTTTTATATTTTCTTACATCAGTACAAAACTCTGTACCTACTTAATCGCATTAATGTTCAAGCCATTTATTATTATTTCATGTTGTGCTTCTAAACTGTTTTGTATTTTTTTTTCAGATAATAAGTTATTACACATAGCGAGATCTTGCAATGATTTGCATTTGTGTCAAACCTTGAAAATGTGCCCGTCACGACTCTTATCGCTCTCCAAATATCCAGTTACTTACCAAACTTCAATAGTTCAAGAGTTTTCATTTTTAAAAAAGTTTTGATTAGAAAAAGATTGTCTTAAAATTCAGTTTTCAAGATGATGAAAAAAGCGGCAGCCGCTTTTTTACTAAGTAAGTAATTATCTACAAGAAAAGTACATCTTGATATGAAGAGATTTTATTCAAAATTTAGAATATATGCTCGTAAATTCTAAATTCACAAATAGCTTTCTTTGTATAGCATATGCTGCAGATTAATTATTTTAAAAAAATGAAAAATACGTAATTTGGACAAACCATGTTGTATGTTACTTTTGATAATTCAAATATTATTTAATGATTTTGCTGATATTTAAGGGCAGATGGTATTCTTTGATGTCACGAAATGAGAACTGGGGTTTTGTACTCTTATTATATAATAAATCAGGGTACTAAAGCCCTGATCTCAATTTCTCTCTATCTTAAAAATAAATAAAAATGCATTATTTGATCAAATGCAGAAAAAATATTCATCTAGTCTTATTGTAAATATTTTATATCGTTTTATAATGAAACTTGATTCACTTAAATAAGACTTAATTGGAAATAAACAAATTAATAAATATATTTATTTCTTATTTTTAAAGCCATTGCAATTTTATTCTTGACCACCTTTGCCGTTCCTCTATCTGTCACAAACGTAAGTTTTACTGTACTCAGAACACTTATCTAAAATTCCTATATTGTATGTATGTGTGTATGTACCTTTATTGCCGTTAAGAATACAAAATTTCTATGGCAAGAGAGAGCCACTATAAACAAAGTAAAATATGTATATAAAACTGAAAATTAGTGGTATATGTACAAAATAATTCGACTCTTACTGGTCAAGCACTACAGTTGTCTGTGATCATTCAAATAAGGAGAACGCTTTTATTTTCAAAAACGTGTTTATAAAATTATATATTGTGCGGAGAGTCGCTGGATCAGCATCATCAGCATCTTCATTCAGTTTAGAGCTCAGTTTTAGCCTCGTGCTGTGACCTGAGAAATTTTCTATTCCACTTTTCTTCAAAACTGATTTTAGCCATCTACTCAGCGTTTGA
>JAUMHM010000049.1:17463806-17476453 GCA_032362435.1 Melikaiella ostensackeni
GACTAATAAGGAAAAATTAGGTACATAAATCATTTTAACATAAATTTATTTTGATAGATTTCAACATAATAAAGGAAATTTCGCATTTTGGACATACTATTCACTCAAAAAGAAAAAAATGTAAGGCCGAAAAAATTGAAACATTCAAAAAATTAATCTTCTAAAGCTAAGTAATAAATATTTCAACTTGAAAGCGTTCAACATCAAAAAATTGCTGAATTTACGCGCTTAAAGTTTCGAAATTATCGAAACTTCAAGTCCAGAAAAGTGAAATTTTATTTGGAACTTTTCAATTTTTAAAGCGAATATTAAAGAAAGATTTTTCAAATTGATGGTTTGAAGTTAATCGATTTCAAAGCTGTCAAAATTGAATAATCTCCAAGAATAAAGGATAAAAATTAAAAAATTAAATTTTGAAAGGGTCAGTATTAAAAGTTCTATTAAAAAGTGTTCAATCTTATGTGAAATAATCATAAAATAAATTATTTCTAATTCCAACCAAAGAAGTCAAATAATTTGAAAAATAGATATAATTTACAGTACCTGCAATATTGTAAAATTTTAATGAAAAGATTATAAAGGAGTATTCGAAACTGAAATCGTTTGATACACAACAACATGTTTCGAGAATTTATCTTTGAAAATTCGTACAAAATGAAACTGTCCTAGAAGTTAAAAATTGAAGATTGAGACCTTCAAACTAAAAAGTGGCAATATTGTAGAACTCAATATGGAGTTTCTTTTCAATTATACGATTTTTTTTATGGAAGCATCACAAATCTGATTATTCCTAACTAAAGGAAAAAAAATCGAGAATATTAAAATCTATTGTTTCAAATTAAACAACACGTTCAAAATAAAATATTTTATATATATTTATAAACTTTTGTTGCAATTTCCGTCTCACATCGAGGATCAGCAAGTTGATGTAAAATATTACACATTTCAAATGTAACAAAAACTTGACTCAATTTCAGGAATATTGTAAAATATTCCAGAAGAATTCAAACAATTTAAAAACAAAATGTAGATTGTTCAAGTTCTCGAAAAAGGAGCTTTTTAAGAAGTTTGAAACGTTCCAAGAGAATGAAAAATCTTCCTGGGGAAAATTGGAATGATTTTTCATATTGAAAAATGAATATTTGAGAGAAAATTGACAAATATTTCAAAATATTTTAAATTATTCGCTTAAATTCCGAAAAAGAATGTAGAAGGTTTTAAAGAGGAATTTCTAAATTTAATAACATTAGAAAATCTTTGATAAAGAATCTGAAAGATTTTAAGGCATTTTTTCCATTTCACAGATCTTTTTTTTTAATTCTAGGAGAAATTAGAACAGCTTTGAAAGATATTTAGGAGATTTAGAAGTTCTGACAAAATACCAAAATAATTTAAAACTTAAAAGGGTTCCAAAGAATTTAAAACAAAATGTAGATTCTTGAGCATTTCGAAAAACAAAATTTTCTTTAGAATTTAGAAAGGTTTCAAAGGAATTAAATAACTTCTCTCAAGATTCCTTGCAAAATTTCACATAATTTTTTATTTTGAAAAATGAATTTTGAGAGGAAATTGTGAAAGATTTCAAAACATTTTTAAGAAACTCCAAATTGTCTAAAAAGAATATTATATAACAATATTTCAATTATTTTCACTGTAAACAAAATTTCGAAAGATTTGAAGAATTTCCAGTAATTTGAAAGGATTCCAACAGATTTCAATACATTTTAAGAAATTTCAAAGGACTTTAAAGTTTTTTAGAGAAAACCAAAATTGTTACGGAATTTAGTAAGATTTCTATAGCCTTTTAGGGATTTTATGAAATTGAAAGGGATTTCAAATATTTCAAAGTACATCCACAGTATTTAGAGGATCTCTTAAGATTACAAAAGATTTAACCGAATTTCAGAGGATTTCCGAATATTGTAAATGATTTTAAGGGATTTCCAGGAATTTTAATAGCTTTTGAAGGATTTTGAGGGATCTGAAGAGATTCAGAAATATTTTCACGGATCTTAAAGATTTCAATAAATTTAAAAAGAATTTCAAATATTCCAAGAAATTTCATAATATTTCGGAATATTTCACGATATTTCAAGGAGTTGAGCTGATCTTTAGAGATTTCGAGGAATTTAAATGGATTATAAGGGATTTCTATTGGATTTTTAAGATTTCAAGCAGTCTCAAAGATTTTGAAAGATTTCACGAAATCTCAAAGAATTTTGAGGGATTTCCACAGTTTTTGAAGGATGGCCCTATGGTGGCCCAAAAATCGCAAAGTTTGAAAAACGCAATATGCGTAAATTTAATGGTATTATGTCGTTTTATAGAACAAAATTTCAGATTGAAAAAGTAATTTGATTCCTTAAAATCAAAACTTTTTCATGGTTAAGAAAAAATTCCGACGTTTCAAAAAAAATCACTGCTAGTCGTTCATATTTTTGAAATAATATTAAAATTTATCAATTAAATATAATCACTAAATATCAAAATTCCAGTCGGATAGATTTCAAGCGTGATAATATGAAAAAATTGTATTTTTGTCTTCTAACAATTCATATAATCAGTTACGAAACTGTTTGTCTTCTTTCAAGTTCAAAACATCGAGCCAAGAAGAATAAAGTGAGTTTGTATAACTTAAAACAATATTTTTTCATCATTACCCAAAGTCTGGAGCAGTCGATTTATACAAGCAATAAAATTCTTTCTTAGATCTCGAACATGTTTGTATGTTTTGATAGACGAAATAAATTCAGACACGTCCACTGATACGTGAAACGTAAACTTAAGATCCTTCAAATCATTTGAATCTTTTTTTATTTCTACAAATCCCTTGAAGTTGTTAAGATCCGTAGAAATCCTTCGAAATGAAACTGAATGTATTCCCTAAAGTTCTTTATATACATTCGTTGAAATTCCTTAAAATTACTTGAAATCTTTCAAACTCCTACAAAATCCTTTGACATCCTTTTAAATTTTTGAAATCACTTGAAATTCTTCGAAATCTTTCGAAATAACATAAGATCTTTAAAATCCTTTGCAATCTTTTTAATTCCTTCATATTCCTCGAAGTTGTTAAAATTCGTGGAAATCCTATGAAATGAAATTCAATGAATTCCCTGAAGTTTTTTAAACATTCGTTGAAATTCCTTAAAATTACTTGAAATCTTTGAAACTCCTACAAAATCCCTTGACATCCTTTAAAATTTTTGAAATCCCTTTAAAATCTTTGAAATCTTTCGAAATAACATAAGATTTTTAAAATCCTTCGCAATCTTTTTAATTCCTTCATATTCCTTGAAGTTGTTAAAATTCGTGGAAATCTTTTGAAATGAAATTTGATGAATTCCCTAAAGTTCTCTAAACATTCGTTGAAATTCCTTGAAATTCCTTGAAATCTGTGAAAATCCTACAAAATTCTTTGACATCCTCTTAAATTTTTGAAATCCCTCGAAATTCTTTGAAATCTTTCGAAATAACGTAAGATCTTTAAAATCCTTTTCAATCTTTTTAATTCCTTCATATTCCTTGAAGTTGTTGAAATCCGTGGAAATCCTTTGAAATGAGATTTAATGTATTCCCTGAAGTTCTCTATAATTTCGTTGAAATTCCTTAAAACACATTAAAATCTTTGCATATCTCACACAATTTTCTGGCATCCGCTCAAACTTTTTGAATCTCATGAAATTGTTTGGAATCTTTTAAAATGACTTAAAATATTTAAAATCCTCTGAATTTTTTTTATTTCTACAGATCCCTTGAAGTTGTTGAAATTCGTAGAAATCGTTCAGAATGAAATTTAATGTATTCCCTGAAGCTCTCTATAAATTCGCTAAAATTCCTTAAAATCCCTTGAAGTCATTGTAAATCCTACAAAATTCTTCGATATCCTTCGCAATCTTTTTAATTCCTTCATATTCGTTAAAGTTGTTAAAATCTGTAGAAATCCTTTGAAATAAAATTGAATGTATTTCCTAGAGTTATCTATAATTTCGTTGGAATTTTAAGAAATCTCTTAAAATCTTTGGAAATCCTACAGAATTCTTTGAAATCTTTTAAAATAACACATAATCTTTGAAATCCTTTGAAATCTTTTCAAGTCCTTCATATTCCTTAAAGTTGTTGAAGTCCGTAGAAATCCATTGAAATTAAATCTAATATATTCCTTAAAGTTTTCTGTAAAGTCGTTGAAATCCTTCAAAATCCCTCAAAAGCTTCGGAAATCCTACAAAATTCTTTTACATCCCTTTAAATTTTTGAGATCCCCTGCATTCCTCCGAAATCTTCCAAAATAACATACAATACTTAAAATTCTTTGCAATTTTTTTAATTCCTTCATATTCTTTAAAGTTGCTGAAATCCGTAGAAATCCTTCAAAGTAAATTTTAATGTATTTTTCTAAAGTTCTCTAGAATTTCGCTGGAATTCCTCAAAACCTCTTGGAACCTTTACAAATACTACGCAATTTTTTGGCATCACCTGAAATTCTTGAAATTCCTTGAAGTGTTTGAAAATCATAACAAACCATGAAAATAACTAGAAATCATTCGAAATCGCTTTAATTTGAATTAGATTAAACTTATTCACTAAAGTTCTCTGCGAAAAAAAAAGTTTAAATCTCTAGAAATCTCTGAAATTCCTTGAAATCCTCGGAAATTCAATAAAATCGTTCGAATCTTGTGAAATTCCTCGAAATACCTCAAAATTCCTTGAAACCTTCGATTTGAAATCGCTAGAAATCTCTTGAAAATCAATTGATTTTTAATTATTTCCGAAGTTCTCTAGGTATCCTTTGAAATCTTTGGAAGCCCTACAAGCTTGTTTGACATGTCTCAAAATTTTCGAAATCTCTTGAACAGTGGAAAGCTACTAATTTCTTAGTACAAATATGTATATAAATTTATTTAGGGAATATTATTTGAGAGAAGTATACAAAAATTGGAAACGTGACAAATAGAAAAGTTTATTTAAAGAACGCTAATGCCTAAATTCCCAGCTTCATTGAAACAATGAGAAAGCAATATTGTGAATCATGTAAATAGCTTTATCAAATTTCATAGGTTAAAAAAATCCGATGATTTAAAAACAGGCAGTTGTTTGAATTTCAAGGGTAATTATAAAATGTCTTGATAAATTATAAGTTATAAATATAAAAATTCTTATCGGGTACGATTAAAATTTTCGTCTTCTGACAATTTATATAATCAGTTACGAAGTTGTTTGTCTTCTTTCACCTTCAACACCTCGAGTCAAGGAGAATAAAAAGAGTTGGCTTGGTTAAAAGCTATTTCTCTTATCATTACTGAATATTAATAGAAGTCGATTTACAAAATCAATATAATTCTCTCCTCGATATCAAATATTTTTGTAAGTGTTAGTAGTCAAATTGAACTCAGACACGTCAACAGATACGTGCTTCCATATTTCACAAAACAAATAAAATAGATATCATTCACACGTGATTGGGTTACGTGTCCCTCATTTTTGTTAATTTGAATATATTTGAATTTTTTATGTTATCATAGAATCTTGATACAGGAATGATGCAGGAATCAATTAACGTCAATACAATAAATTTTTTAATCAACCCACAATGTACAGTACCGTCCAGGAATATGAGGACATATAATTTCTGATTTTTGCTAATGTTCATGATTCAAATTCAACCTTATGGCACAATCTAGGAAAATTATGGTGGAAGATTCAAAGCAAAGAATAACAAGTCTGGAAGTCCGGCCTTTGAAGCGAGCTCAAGAAACTGTAAAAATGTTAACTATTTCTTGAATTATCATAAAATGTGAAGGCATGCACAAGACAAAAATCGCTCGGACGATCGGTGCTAGATTTTCTGCCATTGTTAATGCCCTAAGTCAATCTCTATTCATCATAAATACTTCAAAGAGGAGTCATTTGATACGGAATTCAATATCCTTTCCCATCCTTTTTCTTATGAAACATTGTATCTCATATTTTTCCAAACATGTAATGCGAGTAGTGAGTACATGTTTTAATCCCTAGTCTTATGACCTCATAATGTTCTCTTCATTTTTGTATCTATGCATAAAAAATACTCCAAACAGATGTCATTTGACAAGGAATTTAATAACTTTTTCAATGCTTTTTCATAAATTATTCTGTCATATTTTTTTCTAAATATATCATGCATTAATTGAAAGCATATTTTTAAACGTTACTTTAGTAGATGTCCTCAACTCCTCATACTGTTCTCCTCTTTTTTGTCTCTGTTCATCAAAAATACTTCTAGCTGAGCTTATTTTAAGCAGAATTTAATATTCTTTTCAATGTTATTGTATCAAATGTTCTATATTTTTTTTCCAAATATATCATGCATTAAGTGAGTGCATATTTTTAATCACTAATTTAGTAGATGTCCTCAATTTCTCATACTGTTCTCCTCCTTGTTCTCTCTATTAATCAAAAATGATTCTAATGCATCTCACTTGACAAGGAATTTATTAGCCATTTCAAAGCTCTATTTTCAAATTATTCCATCTTATTTTTTTTTCAAACATATCATTCAAGAAGTGAGTGCATGTCGGAATGCACGTTTTTAATCGCTAGTTATATGTCCTCATACTGTACTCCTAATTTTTGTCTCCATTTGTCAGAAATACTTTTAATAGGGCTCATTTGACGCGGAATTTAATAACCTTTCTAAAGTTTTTTTATAAATTATTCTATCCTATTTTCTTTCGAACATATCATGCGAGAAGTGAGTGCATGTTTTCAATCGTTAGTTTTATGTCCTCATAATGTCCACCTCTTTTTGTATTTATGCATAAAAAATACTTCAAACAAAGCTTATTTTAAGCGGAATTTAATAACTTTTCTGATGCTTTTTTATAAATTATACTATCACATATTTTCTAAATATATCATGCATTAAGTAAGATCATGTTTTTAAACGCTAAAAATAAAATACTTCTGTATTCTTAAGGCTTCGAAATTCTTTGAAATCGTCTGAAATCATTTCAAATCGATGGAAATACTTTCGAACTCCTTAAAATCACGTCAAATCTTTGAATCGTAAGCAACTTTTTAACATCTCATTCAATTCCTTCAAATCCACTGAAATATTTAAAATTCCATCTAATATTTGAAATCCTATTAAAATATTACACAATTTTCTGAAGTTCCTTGTAATCTACTGAAAACTCTTGAAATCCTCAAATTAAAAATTGCTTTGGAAATTTTTGAAACCTTTGATAAAATATGCGGAAGAATAATGTTCGTCTTCCTAATACTCATCATACAATCGTAAATTGCGACACCAATTTTAACGAGTTTTGTAAATAATTCTTTTTTTTTCCTCAAACTGACTTACTGAATACACATGTCTCAGAAGGACAAGCTTGATGCCTGTAATCTTTCAGATAATGGGAATAGTATATATAGTCGAACAAAGCACCAGAATATTCATTAGTTACACGGTTAACCAAATTCTTTAATACTTCGAATTAATTGGAATTAATTTCCAAAAGAAGTTCGAAAAAATGAAGATCGCTTATACTCTGGTCGTCATGTTGGTGGTCATCTTTAATTTGATTGGTGAATATAATTATTCTTATTGTATATTTAACATCTATATCCTTAAACAAATTTTTCAGCTTTCTGCAAATGATTTGTCAATTCAAGCCGCATTATATCCCAATTGCTCTTTTTTTCAAATTCTATCCGCGATTGTCTGGAATTAGTACAAATTGAATCGGAAAATTTACTGTTTGAACCTGGAATTTTTCTGAATGAAAAAATCGATTTAGAAAGAAGGGAGATCTGATCGCAAAATGTCGCGCAACATGTTATTCAAAGTTCACAAATTCTTCCTAAAATATTAGTCAAAGAAGGCAGCGAAATCAATTTTAACTGAACGCGCTTAGGGCGCAGATTAAATTAGTGTATTTGATTTTTTTTCAATTTAAGTTGGGTTTGTTATAAATTTGTCTCTGATAAGCCGAAGAGAAGGTACTCGAAAATCTATTTTCGATTTGAGAGCCTTTTTATACTTTGTTTTTCGTGCATAACAGGGCTCATAAGGAAGTTTATTTCATTTCGACCTTAATAACAATTTCAAAATGCCACTAAACATTTCATTGCATCTTGTGCCGTTTTTTCATAAATTTGAATTTTTTCTTTATATCATTTCTGCACGCTTAGAACGAAAACTAGCTGTGTTATAAAAAAATGTTCAAAAACAAGTTTTTAGACCTTTTTTTGGTGAATAACTTTATAAATAATATTATATATAACATTTCTTCATACGCTCTCATTTTACTCAACGAATATTTCAGAGTATCAAGTAAATATATCTTTGCCTTATCCATTCGTTCCTTGTAAAAAAAAGTATTCCTTCAGCCGCCTTCTACTGTACCATTTTCCAAATGAAATAAATTGTATTTCATTGAAATACTTTTTTTCTCAGACTATATAATTCTTTATGTTGATGAATTATCCTTAAGTGGAATGTCAGCATGAACTGTGTTTTCTACATGAGTGAATTGTTAGTTAGCTAGTCAAAATATTTTGAAAGTGATTGAAATAATGATTTTTTATTTGCTCTCACAGAATTAAGTTCGCAGTCTGGCAGACAGGTATCTTCTTCTGAATTTGGAGCTGGAAGTGGACGTGAAAACGGCGATTCTTCTGAAGACGAGGATTCGGTCCCAGATTGTATGACGAGGCTTTGGTCGGAAAGTTACGTTTTTACTGCCAATACTGGTCTTAAATATTATGAAAGCTACCACGTTAACTCTAGTCCCACGTCACCAATAAGGGAAAGATTAGTAGATGTACTACCAGGAAGAAATTATCTGGTACAATACAACAAGAACCGTGAAATTGTGGGATTTTATAGAAATGGTGTTGATAGATTTTACTTTGATGGACAAATGGCGGCAATGAAACCGGGACAAGAGCCCCGGAATCTTTCACCCAAAGAAGTCATTTTTTTGCGAAAGCATCCATATGGTCTATGATGTACACTCTTCCATGTAATCCAAAGTAATCTCGAGTGATACCTGTCAATCTAGTGTTGTCATCTTTGTAATCGTTTGGAATTATTATTATTGGAATTGGAATTATTATTACTAATAATGATTAACCATTGCTGTAATCTGACGCACACTCTTACATGTAATGCCAAGTAATCTCGTGTAATCTCTTGTAGTCTCTGGAATTGTTTGAAATATTAATACAGATGAAAGTTTGTGGACTGTTTAAATTTCTATTAAACACAAAATTGATCATTGGAAACTTGAAAGGTTTTGGAATTGTGAATGATTGAAAAAAAGGCCTGTCAACTAATGTTTAATAAATTATATTATTTGAAGAGGTATTTTAAGTTGTTAGTTATTGAAATCCTCCGAAATTTATTGAATTCTCTTAAAATCCTTCGAAATACCGTGAAATCTTCGAGATTGCTTTCAATCTCTTAGAATTCCTTCCGATCTCTTTAAATTTTCGAAATCCAATTAAAATCCATTGGTTAAAATACTTCGGTATCTCTCAAAGTCCTTTATAATCGTTTAAAATGCTTTAGCTTCTTTTTAGATATTTCGAAATCTCTTAAAATCCCATAAAATTTCTTTAAAATTCATTAAGGTGACAAGAAGGGAAGGATTGCTAAAGTACAGGAAAAATGTTTTAGTTAGGTAGAAAAAATAAAAGGTTGGTATGTTTAAGTTAATCTTTTCGTGGAGCCAACTAATTCAATGATTAGGTCGAAGAAATTATTCCTTAATTTTGATAAATTTTTAATTGATTATAACAAAATAACCTTTCATTTGAGAAAAAGATTTAAGTTGCAACAATAAAGTATGTGTTTCATTTTAATTTATGAAAATATTCTTTCAGATCAAATTAATCTCTCTTCAACTGTATATCATTGCATGTTTTTTGTTCTTGGAGAAGAAAAAACTGAATAGTTTCTATCCATTTTCTATGTTTCAAAAAAAAAAAAAAAGATCGCAGCTAGTCGTTCATATTTTCAGAATAATGTTAAAATTAATGATTAAATATAATTATTGAGTATCAAAATTTCATTCGGATAGATTTCAAGCGTGATGATATGGAAATTTTTTCTCTTGCTCTTCTGACAATTTATATAATCAGTTACGAAACTGTTTGTCTTCTTTCACGTTCGTAACTTCGAGCCAAGGAGAGTAAAGAGAGAGTCGAATTAATCCGACAGATAACGACCGGAATGTATATATTCTAAAAAATCACCAAAATATTCATTGTTTACACCGTTTCATTAATCAATTAATTATTTACTTATTTAATCAGTTGATAATTAATTATCATTATTATTAATTAATGGACATTGTTTACACAACAAAATTCTTCAATAATTAGAATTAATTTCAGTTAATTGAAAAAACTTGAAGAAAATGAAGAAAGCTTGTACTCTGGTCTTCAACTTACTGGTCACCTGTAATTTCTTTAGTGAATATAATATAATTTTTTTAAAGATCTATATCTCTCAACAGATTTTTTAGCTTTTCGTAAATAATTTGTCGTTTTAAGCCGCATTACTATATATCCCAACTGCTATTTTTCTTTCAAATTTTATCCGATATTTTCCGAAATAAGCACAAATTGAATCTGAAAATCTTCCGGTTCAATCTGGAAACTATCCGAGCAAAAACATTGACTCTCAAAAAGAGGCGGATTTAATTCGAAATTTGCGCGCGACATGTTATCCGAAGTTCCAAATTATTCCTAAAATTTATTAAAGAATGCGGCGGGATCAATTTTCACTGAAATTTTTCTGTTGAAAATGAGATTTTCTACTCGATTATACTTTTTTGGCTGCGAAAAATTTAGAAACAAATTTTCAAAAATCTTTCTGGCCCCTTTTGAGGAAAATCTATATTGTGTCTATTTAATTTTTAATGAGAAAATTTGTCGAAGATATCATTATAAATGCATCTGAAAACTGCCGTTTTTCAGTACAATTATTTGCTGTATCTTAGATTTTCGAAACATTTTTCTCATTACAAAAAAAATTAAGTTTCTCAAAAAGCTTCCGCGACAAGTAACTACTATTTTTTGGGAAAAAGAAAAAATTGTGTGTTAACTTTTTCTGAAAAGGGAGTAGTTTCAGAGGGCGGCACCTTGAACTTCTTTTTTAAACTGAAAAAGTTTATATTTCAAAATATTACAGTTTTTAATGTTTTCAAAGTTATGTCGCCAGAAATTGTGTTCGTATTAGAACAAATTGAATTACAAATTGAAATTCAATCTAAACTACTCGAAGATTTTTCAATCTTTCTGGTTCACGATCTCTATTTCAGCAGCACTTTTTTTTTGGACATAAAGCAAGTGAGCGCTTGTAAAAATTTTGAAAAAAAGTGAAATGTAATTTTTTCTTACACGGCTTGTTTCTATTGAAAAATATTTCAATAAAGATTTCAGAAAATTTATAACAAAAGTAAAAAAAAATCATCTGAATGCCTCATTCTACTCTTTAATAATTTTATACGTGAAATTTGTAGGAGACTAAAATTTGTATGAAAAAAAAATTAAATAATATTTGCACGCTGAATATACCATTTCAAGTACTCACAACTTGAAATTGAAAAAGCTACAATAGAAGTACCCTCAACTTTATGACATACGATGGCCTCTGCTCTTGATTTATTTTATTACTTTCACATATTTTCGCTATCAAGTTTGGACAGGATAGGTATAGAATGCAAAATGATAGACACGTGAAATTGAGACTCATCGATATTGTTTTGTTTTATTCACGCAGGAATCCCACAATATAGGCTGTTTCCCGCCTTTTATTCAGCGAAAAATCCATCAATCAAACTGAAAAGCTTTTGACGTGAAGTATGTTTATTAAAATAACCAAAAGTTGTTCGATTACGGTTCTCCCTGTGCGAAGCGTGCGTCACGTATGATTGGGAAGAAGGATTATTTATAGGTATTGGGACAAGTTCCGCAAACCTTGTCGCTTCGGAAAACGATCTGTTTCGAACTTTTTAAGTAAAGTGCAAATTTTCTTGCAGAAACTTTCAACGATGAAAAATGCGTAGGAATATCGAATCAATTTTTTACCAGTCATGTCTTTCGAGACTATTTGAATAATTCAATGAATCTAGTTTAAAGCAGGTTGCATCATTTGCAGATGGAAGTATATGTATTTGTCAGTGTCCAAACTATTTGCACACTGAAAAATTGAACATAACTAGTTGTTAAAATTCAAATTATGAATCAAATACTTGTGTGTAAATAATTATTATAATGGAAAAAGTATTAAGTTGAATAACTGAAATTGATGTGTCGATATTTTATTCTTTCTAGCGATAGCTTTTCATTTACTCAGGAAGCCATTTCATGTTGAGCTATAGGAACAGTGTAGCGATGTGAGTGCAGTTCGAAGATAATGCGATCAGTAAGTAAATTTGTAAAGGATATTGATTGTCTGAGCCGGAAGAGTAAAGATAAAGCTCGATCACTTCTTGGTTCTGTCGAGGTGAATTGAATAAAAAAAATAGAGTATTTGTAGCAACCTGATGAGAATACAAACAAAAAATTTCAAATTTCTTGCTGAATGGAATTGATTGTGAACCTTATGTTTCACGAAGCAAACACTTGAGAGAATATCTTCTGCAAGATTCATTTAT
>JAUMHM010000049.1:17482022-17499125 GCA_032362435.1 Melikaiella ostensackeni
TATATGTTTGATCCCACAGTGATATCAGGTGATGCATGCATCTTTGTTATTTTGACAAGGCTAAACGAGATTTTATCTCAGTATGATCTTGCTGTTTGAACGAGTGACAGAATCCTTCTACTTTGACAGATTCTGTGAACAATGACAACCCTGAAAGGGAATGTGTAGAATTATTCGAATCACTATCAGTTGGAGTAACAAAGCTAGTAGAAGTGTACTGCCTTGCAGGTTGGCATGAGGGTGTGAGGATGAAGCCGTAGTGTGTTTGATGACGAGTTGACTTTGTCCCTAATATGTGGGTCTACTATACACTCATGGCATTTATGAATAAAACTAAAAAATCCTAAACTCAAAAATCTAAAGGTACTAAATCACAAGCTGATCTTGAAGCTACCGCCTCAAAACATCATTTTGAGAAAGACCTTAATTCATTCTGCTTCGTATGCAGTAAATTCTATCCATAAAAAACTCTTAGGCCAATTTCTGGCATAAAAGTCAAAATACTGAAGATCTCAAATAAAAAAGTCCAATTTTATGGGCAGAAGCCACTTGTGAAGGGGATTGCTATCTCTGCAAGAACGATGTATGTGTTGCAACAAAAAAAATGAAAGAAGCATTGCTTATGTCGATGTTCCGACAGTAATAAGACCCATTAAGATGTACAATACAGATGAGCAAGGTATTGAAGGAATCGGATGTATTTCTTCTCGGAAAAGTTAAGATATCCAAAAAGACGCTAGCGTAGAAGAATGCTCCAGTGAATCTGGCATTGACATCGAATGTGTGGGAAGTAAAAAAAAAGGAACCACAACTTTTTTCAAGAGAAACATTGAACGATCTCATCAAAGATTTGAAAGTATCCAAAGAAACAAGTGAATTCTTGGTCTCTATACTCGAAAAGAAAAACTTGGTGGAGAAAAATGTGAAAGCAACTGACTATAGGAATAGTGAAAGAGATTTCAGTAAATATTTGACAACAGAAGAAGAGCCTTCATTAGTTTACCGTCACGATATAAATGGATTGTTGAATGAATTGGAACCAGGGATTTACAGAGTCATCGAATGGAGACTATTTATAGATTCCTATAAGAGAAGTCTTGGAGCTGTTTTGCTTCACAATACCAATGTTTTGCTCCCATACCGGCACCACATTCAACTACGTTGAAAGAGAATTACGAAAATATGAAGTTGGTATTGGATAAATTAAAATATTCTGAACACAATTGGCAGATTTTTTTGGATATTCCAAAATATTCGGATTAATTCTGGGTCATCAGTCGGATGCAAATCAATGTCGGATGCAAAACTAGAAGCACGAATATTCGATGGACCACAAATCTGGAAAATGTGTAGGAATCAGAATTTCGTCACATCTATGAACAAAGTGCAAAAAGAAACTTGGCTATGTCTCAAGAAAGTTGTTGAAAACTTTTCAGGGCACCACAAGAGTGATAATTACAAAATAATTGAGAGAAATATGATACAGAACTTCGGTGAAATGGGATGTAATATGAGCTTAAAGTTATATGTATTAAATTCCTATATTGACCATTTTCCAATGAATTTGGGTGATTACAGTGAAAAGCATGGAGAAAGATTACATCAAGATATTAAAGAGATGGAACGTCGCTACCAAGGGAGGTGGGATATAAACATAATGGCAGACTTTTGTTGGATATAAAAGATAGAACATACCTAGAAGGGAGTTGAGAGTAAGCGGTATCCCTGACGTTGATCTTTCGAAGATAAGAGAGTGCGATACTCAAGAAGGGCGTAAATTTAAAGGAACTTGCTGTGAATTTCGAATCAGGAACATAGAAAACATAGGTTACGACCACTTTGCATTGAAAAAATACATGCTCTACATAAAATTACGTAGAAATATCAATCGTATTATTTTGTCCTTCTAAAACTGCCTTTTCTACTTAAAGTTCACACTGAATCCTCATTGAAGCGGATCATTTTGAAAAGAGTTTCATTTTTATACAAATAAAAATATAAACGTAACGTAGCGAATACAGTTGAAGAGACTCTATAATGACTGCGTTTCTATCTCATTTTTCTAATCTAGAAGTTCTAACTAAACTAATAAATCAAAATGAAAAAAGGCAGCGAAATCTCCTCTCGCAGAATAAGTTTTTGTTCTGAAAAGATGGAATAAGGTTTCGAGAGACGATCCAGTCAGGGCATGAATACGGTTTCCGTGGTCATTTGACTCTTCGTCTTGGTCTCTATTCTCGTTTCTTTTTCTCCATCTTTCTATTTCTACGTCCGCCACGTTCGTGCCAACCACACTTTATCATCTTGCAATTATTTCGCGAACTCCCCCGTTACTCCATCTTCTCGTCTCTCAACCTATCGCGGCCTTCTATAAAATATACTTTTGTAGGCGGTGTGGCAGCGTTGGCCGGTTATTTATTTTTCCAGTAACTGTAATTTTTCAAACACTGCCCGCGGATAAATGTGCCAGGCTGGTTTTGACGTGCTGAAAAATACGATGTCGGAGGCGGCATTTCTCCAAGTCTCGCTGAGGTAAGAGGAACAAGGATCGTAACTTATAGAATTGATTCCCTTCTTGTTGCAGGAAGTCTTTGCCATTTCATCCTTATTTCACACCTGAATCTGTAGGGTTGCTGGTCAATCTCGAGAATTAGGTCACGACAAAACCGCGCACTTTGAGCTGTGTTTTAAAAATGGGAGAGGAAAAGTACCTTCCACATTTTCAAGTATCTTAAAAGCTTTCGACTGCATTATTAAAAGTACGAGAAAAAACTGTCTCATCATTAAGTAGATCTGCTACTGAATTTTTGTCTTCATTAATGAACAAATTTAGTGATGATTTATTAAACTCTTCACAAACTGTATTTTTAACTTTAGTAAGGGCGTGTGCAAATGCAATATTTTTCTTTCAGCTTATGCAAATAAAATCGTATCGTTTTAAAACCTTTTCTTATCATATTTAATATTTCCTTGAGGTTAGATTTATACGTTAGTAAGAAGTAACATTCACCTTTGTTATTCGTCGTAGTAATGATGCGTCTTAATTAACAAGGGGCGCGTATCTATACTACATTGCGGCAACGGAGAAGTTTATTTCATTTCGGTGAGTCCTTAATAATTAAAAGGGCGAATTAAAGGAGACAGTCGGATTTTCGTGAAAATCGAGAAAATTATTTTTTTAGTGGACCACGAAATAGGCCTTATCGGAATTTCTTCATTTTGATATCTATAATTGAAAGTCATCTACAATTAAATTTCTTCGAACTAATGTCGAATTTACAACAACCTTATACTGTTTGATTAATATAAAAACTCTAATATACATTATTACATGTTTGATATTCATTGCAAAATTTGAGTGCGTACATAATAAATTATTACGCTATGCATGTATATGCAAATATATTCCACTGCACAACAAGGGCTATATCCCTAGGCATTTACCTATATTAAATAGCTAAATGACTTGTGACAGTTACTATAGAAATAAAAAAAGCATCATTTCAAGAAATAAGTTGAATCATCCAGTCATTTCCTCATTTTGTAGAAAATAAATATGGGTGTAAAAAGCGAAAAAAAAACATGTATGTTTTGATCAATCTGCTCACCCAGCTTGATGAAAATGTTGCTTTGGTAGCGTGAGGTAAGATAGATTTAGAAAGAAAAAAGAAACAATTTGTTTTGCCATTTATTACACCTTGACAGAAAGTGTTGATAAAATTGTACAAGAAAGTATATGCTAACCATTTATAACAGTCTTAAAATAGAAGAATCGAGTTCCAAAAAGTATTCTTCCAAAATGAATGAAAATATGAAAATATATATACAGAATTTAATGTACTAAATCCCCAGTTCAATGAGGGGCCACGTATAAGTCACGTAACAGTTTTTTCTGGTGGAGAAGGGTCAGGAAAATTATATGGTCCATCCCGAGGGGAGGAGGGATTAATTCATACTGTTACGTAATATTTTTGAAATATAAAATCTATATAAAATTCATGTATCCAAAATTATAGCATAACGTTAAAGTTTAGTTATCACAATAAAAGATCGTAATATCATTATAGAGACTTTGAAATGCAAAAAAAAATGAAAATCGGTAAGGAAAGAACTAATCTTTCATTTCACTAAAGGTTTTATCATTTATTAAACTCACCAAATATTGTGCTTTTAACTTTAGAAAAGCGTATGCAAATGCAATATTTTTCTTATGCAATTCGAGGAGCAAAATAGATTTAAAAATCATTATGTACAGAGTTTTGATGTCTTTTGAATTTAATTTTTTTTTACATTTTTGGGGATTCTCGAGTCTTCTCGATTTTACCCAGATTTGGGGATACTAGTCTGCACGAGATAGTTATGTTTTAATATAGCTCTGTAACTAATTATTATTTTTTTGCGCCCATGAATTGCCAATCTTCATTTTTTGTATGCTGCGATTACCCCCAGCATTTCCACCTAAATCACTTTTTACCCTTTTTTTGCGTGATCATTCTGTAGAAAAATATCCATGAAAATAAATCTTTTTCACAATTTTTGAAATCACATCTACCCCCAAACTACTCAAAATTTCTAAAGTACATTTTCTAAGTTTATTAATAAAATGTTTAGGTTATTTTATTTTACGTTCAGCTTGTCGAACAATCTAGGAAAATACATAACCGAATCGACGGGCTATTATAGTACATAGCACAATTTACAAAAACGTAAAAAAGTGTAAGGTCGAAAAATGAAAACATTTAATAATTAATATTTTGAAGCTAAGGAAGAACTATTTCAATTTGGAAGCGTTCCAGACTGGAAAATTTCTAAATTTTATTGCTTAAAGTTGCAAAATTCTTAAAATTTGAAGCCCAGAAAAATGAAATTTTATTTGAAACTATTCAATTTTAATAGGAAACATGAAAAATTGAAGATGTTTCACATTAATTGTTTGAAGGTAATCAATTTCAAAGAGGTCAAAATTGAAGAATCTCGAATGGTGAACGTTAAAAATTAAACAATCGAATTTTGGAAGCGTCAGTATTCAAAGTTCTATTAAAAATTGTACACTTTTATATGGAAGAATTACAAAGGAGTTCTTTCTAATTGTAACAAAAAAGTTGAAGAATTCGAAAAATAGATTTTTGAAAATAGGAAACCTGAAAAATCTTTAATTTGAAATATTAAAAAGTGCCAAGAACAAATTTTAAAGCATTAAAATAATACAATTCTAAATTTCAGCTTTTGAAGAAAAACCGTGTCAATTTGCAAGCGTTTAATGATAAAAAATGTGAATTTTTGAGCGCATAAAATTGAAACATTAGAAATCGTACACAATTTCAAAAATAGATTTTTAAAAATGGAAACACTGAACAATTTGAAACTTGAAACGTTAAATAGTGACCAAGAATAAATTTTGAAGCATTAAAATGATACAATGTCAAATTTTAGCTCTCAAAGAGATACAATGTCAATTCGGAACCGATTAATGATAAAAAAATTTTTAATTTTGTGCGCATAAAATTAGAACAATAAAAATTGCACACAATTTCGTTAAAGAATAATTGAGAAATTGAATGTTTGAAAACAGCGCAATTTCACTTAAATAAAGGCTTTCAGAATACAATAATTATATTCACATTTACATCAAAATTTGATGTTAAAAAAATAGAACGTTATGCTGTAGAACGGACAGGAAAAACATGAAGCCCGAAAAAAAGAATAATTGTTAATTATCATTTTATAAGCTTCCAAAATTAAACAGTTTTAAATAAAAGTAATGAAAAATTCAGCACTTTCTATTTGGAACCGCAAAAAAATTGAACAATAAATTAGAAAACGTGAAAATTTGAGTTCTCCTCGAATATCATAAGCTATGAAATCAAAAAAATCAAAAAATCTGTAGTCGATAGAAGTGAAATACTTGCAAATTTGAAGCATGTCTAATTTATCAATTCCGAGTTTTCAGTGTTTGAAATTGTACAATCTGGGTTGTCTCACAACTTTTTTTTGACCGAAACCGAATTCCTCGCCGAAGACATTTTTGAAAATATCCATGTTTAATTACTCATTTTTATTTCAAAAAGTCGAAATTTCCAATATTTCTCGAAAACCAAGCGAGATATGAAAAAAAGTTAGGAATGCAAAATCATTCTTTGGAAAAATTGAAACAAACATATGCTTTCAATAATTTTCATTCTCACTCTGTTCTTTTCTCAAACTTTTTTTTAGATTTCATTATGAATTCCTTTCTTTCTTTTGTTCCCGATGTAATTACTTGAAGTAGAAAGAGTAGGAATGTACTTATATTCATATGTTTTTTGGCACTGAAAACTTTTTATCATGAGCCGATAACATTTTATATAAAATTATATAAATAAATTATATAAATTTTATATAAATTTATATACTCGTATATCAAAATTCAGTTCTGGAAACGGATTCGATAAAAGTTATATCAGTTATTGATAATAAGTCTGCTCATTTTATTTCATATTGTGAATATATTCATTGAACATAAATAATAAATATCGTATCGTTTAATATATGTCTCTTAGACGAACTCCAATTGACCGACGAAGACGAGTTTGACGAGCACGCAGATTATTAATAAAGGGCGAGAGAACTCATTCCAAAAAGTACCCTGAATTATGAGACGCTAGGGTACTCACATTAATCAAGCACCCAAAAAAAAGGGCTCTAACATTGCACTGCAGCCTACACGTAGTAGATTCTGGATCCTACAATTTTTAAAATGATAACATTCAAAGTTGAATGCTAAGTGAACGAACTTGAAAACCCTTTTCATCAAGTTTTAGGAAAATCTGTATAAATTTGGGAATTTCAGGCGCCATATTGGATCCGTTATTCTGAACTTGTAACTTTTGACGTCAAAGTCAAAATAAGCGATCTCAAGAACCTTCTTATACCACGTTTTAGGCAAATATGTAAAAAAAATTAATTTTTACAGCCATATTGGATCCCTCATTTTGAACTTGTGGCTTTTGACGTCAAAATCAAAGTTAGGGAGGTTGAAAACCCCCTTGTACAAAGTTTTGGGCAAAGCTGTAAAAAATTTGTCGCTATATTGGATCCGCTATTTTGAAATCGTAAATTTCACGTCAAAATTTAAATCAGCGACCTTAAAAACGCCCTTGTACCAAGTTATAGGCAAATCTGTGAAAATTTTTAATTTGTGGTGGCCATGTTGGGTCCAAAATTTTAAATTTGTAACTGTTTACGTCGAAGTCGAAACACGTGACCTTGAAAATCCCCTTGAATCCACTTTTAGGCGAATCTGTCAAAAAATTTTAATTATAGCCGCCATATTAGATCCACCATTTTGAATTGGTAACTTCTGACGTCAAAATCGAAATGAGCGACCTCAAAAACTCCATTGTATCAATTTTTAGGCTAATTTGTGAAAAAATGAATTTTTGCCACTATATTAAATCCGTATTTTGCATTTGTAACTATTGACGTCAAAATCGAAACACGCGATTTTAAAAACCACCTTGAACCAAGTTTTAGGCAAATCTGTATGAATTTGACAATTTTGACTGCCATATTGGATCCTCCATTTTGAATTTGCAACTTTTGACATCAAAATCGAAACTAGCGACCTCAAAACCCCATTTGTACCAAGTTTCAGGATAATTTGTGAAAAATTAATTTTGCACACCATATTAGACCCGCCATTTTAAATTTGTGACTTTTGACGTCAAAATCGTGATAAGCGACCTTTAAAACTACCTTAAACCAAGTTTTAGGCGAATATGTCAAAATTTCAAATCATAGCCGCTATATTAGATCCGTCATTCTGAATTTGTAACTTTTGACGTCAAAATCGACATAAGCGACTTTGAAAATCACCCTGAACCAAGTTTTGGGTGAATCTGTAAAAATTTTAAATCATAGCCGCAATATTTGCTCTGGCATTCTGAAGTTGTAACTTCTGACGTCAAAATCGAAATTAGCGACCTCAAACACCCCCTTGTAACAAGCTTCAGGCAAATCTGTATAAATTTTACAATTTTGAGTGGCATATTGGATCCGCCATTTTGAATTTGTAGCTTTTCACGTCAAAATCAAAATTAGCAGCCTTAAATTACCCTTTTATCAAGCTTTAGGCCAATCCGTAAAAAAATTTCAATTCTGGCAGCCATATTGAATCCGATATTTTGAATTTGTAACTTACGACGTAAAAATCGGAATACGCGATCTTATAAACTCCCTTGTTCGAAGTTTCAGGCAAACCTGCGAAGAAAATAATTTTTGCCACAATATTAGATCCGCCACTTTAAATTTGTAACTCTTGATGCCAAAATCGAAATAAGCGACCTTAAAAACCATCCTGAACCAAATTTTAGGCGAATCTGTGAAAATTTCAAATTATGGTCGCCATATTGGATCCGGAATTTTGAACTCGTAACTTCTGACGTCAAAATCGGAATACGCGATCTTATAAACCCCCTTGTTTCATGTTTTTGGAGAATCTGGGGGAAGAATACTTTTTGCCACAATATTACATCCGCCATTTCGAATTTGTAACTCTTGACGCCGAAATCGAAATAAGCGACCTTAAAAACAATCCTGAACAAAATTTTAGGCGAATCTGTAAAAATTTCTAATTATGGCCGCCATATTGGATCCGGGATTTTGAATTTGTAACTTCTGACGTCAAAATCGGAATAAACGACCTCAAAAACCCCCTTGTAACAAGCTTCAGACAAATCTGTATAAATTTTACAATTTTGGCTGCCATATTGGATCCGCCATCTTGAATTTGTAGCTCTTCTCGTCAAAATAGAAGTTAGCAACCTTAAATTCTCCTTGTACCAAGCTTTAGGTAATTTGTGCAAAATTTTAAATTCTGGCCGCCATATTGAATCCGCTATTTCGAATTTGTACTTTTTGACGTCAAAATTGGAATACGCAACCTGAAGACCCCCCGTGAACCAAGTGTTAGGCGAATCTGTTGAAATTTTGAAATTATGGCTGCCATATTGGATCTGGAATTTTGAATTTAAAACTCCTGAAGTTAAAATCAAAATTAGCGACCTCAAAAACCCCCTTGTAACAAGTTTCAGGCAAATCTGTAAAAATTTTAAAATGCTGGCTGCCATATTGAATTTGACATTTTGAATTTGTAACTTTTCACGTCAAAATTGAAATGAGCGACCTCGAAAGCCCTGTTATACTAAGTTTCATATAATTCCGACGAAATCTTGAATTTTTGCCACTTTTCGGTGTCTCTCAGCCCATTGTGTAGTGGTAAGATATGGACCGGTTTTTGAAAGCTCGCACACGAATAGACATTTCACACCATATCGTACAAGAAGAACTTGAAGTGTACTTAGGAGAATATTGTTTAACCGAGTTCTTGTAGCATTGATCGATGATCTTGTAAAGTTTCGAGGTCAGTTTCGAGTCTAGAGTGCTTAAGAAGTGCTCCCTCGAGTTGGCGTCGATACTGATAAGGCACGTAAGCTTCTCGAACGAAGTAAGGCTGGACTTAAGGAGCAAAACGTGTGCTCAGCGCATGAAATACTTGTTGGTAAACGTTTTACTATTATGCCTGCAATATATGAGTATTTTATCGATCGCTGTACAGACCAGGCTATGGAAACCCCATTTTACAGAAAGACTAATCCTGGTTAATAAATCATACAAACGTCGAACTTTGTTACTGCAAAATGTAAGAACCTTCACGAAAAATTAGCTTTCAGTAAAAAAAATACGAGGTTCGTTTGATAAGTTGGATCAAGTAGCAAGTAAATCTTTTATTTTTGAAAAGTTTGCCTTTTATTCTCAACATAGTCTCCTCCGAGGGCTACACACTCAGTTCAGAGAGATTCCAATTTTTTCATCCCTCTAGAAATGTAAGACGTCTCGAGGTCTGCGGCATAGTCATTTACGGCATCGATTACTTCTTCATTGGACAACAATCTCTTCCCACCGAGCCAGATCTTCAAGTTGGGGAATAGAAGGAAGTCGCACGGAGCCAAGTCTGGAGAATAGGGTGGATGAGAAATCAATTCGAAGCCCAGCTCGTGTATTTTTGACATTGCGATTTCGGAGGTGTGAGTCGGTGCGTTGTCGTGATGAAATAGCACTTTTTTGTGCGCCAATCGTGTCCGTTTTTTTGTAGCTCGTCCTTCAGATAGCCCAATAATAATGCATAGTACGTCCCTGTTATAGTTTTATTCTTCTCCAAGCAATCAATGAAGGAAATTTCTCGGTAGTCCCAAAATACTGTGGACATGACCTTCCTAGCTCACAAAACAGTCTTCGCCTTCTTTGGCGCACTCTCGCCAGGCAGTACGTACTGCTTTGACTGCTGCTTTGTCTCGGGTGTGTGGTGGTGGATTCAGGCTTCTTCCATAGTCACGCATCAACGTAAAAAGTCCCGCAGATTCCGATTAAACTTCTTCTGATCAGGAGTCAGTAATCGCGGCACCCATCTTGCACACACCTTCTTAACCTCTAGTTTTTCGTGCAAGATGTTATAGTCTCGTTCAGTGGAGATGCTTACAGCCTTAGAAATTTTACGCACCTTGATTCGGTGATCTTCCATAACATATGATAAATTTTTTTCACCATATCCGATGTGGTGACCTCAATTGGGCGCCTTAAGCGCGCTTCGCCTTTAGTTGTGGTCCGGCCACGTTTAAATTCGTTTATCTTGGTAGAGGTTAGTTTGAAGAGAGTTACCTGTATTTTTGGCCATATACCAGAAAGTTCATTTTGGAGCATATCATTTCGATTATCAAAATGATCCACTTTTGCGGATCCAAAATAAATTTTTACACAACTTCTCTCATATCTGTCGACTGGAAGTTGTTATACTCTTTATTGAAAGTCGCAGACTAGTCGTGAACGACATAATACACTAGAACCTCGACTTAGCTCGAGCCTGGGGCATTGCCCACCTTGACCGTAAGACTCTTCCTAGAAAGGCAGTAAGTCGAGGGGAAGCATGTGGAGGTCCCAGTGTATTTTTCCAAAATAAAGCAGGGATTTCACGACCAACTCATTTTTATCTATACATTAACTTTAAAGTCAGAACCTGTTCCTGGAAATCAATTTTTTATTTTTTCTAAAAGTGATTCTTTAAATTAACCTAGTTCCGAATCCAACTTCTAATAGACTTACAACTTACTCGAACCAACAGAAAATATTTTAGAAAACTATAAATTTGCAAGAAATAGATCAATTTTCAACTGAACATCATTAAATTTCAACCAAATAGATGAATTTCATTTATTATTATTATTATTATTATATATATGTATTCATTTAACGAAATTGTTCAATTTCCAACCGATAAAATGAAATTTCAACCAGGAAGATTATATTCAACAAAAAAAAGACGAATCTTCAACAAAATAATTAATTGTTCAATTGAAGAGATGAAGTCTGAACTAAAATGATGAATGAAAAAAAAATTTTGATTGTTAGCAAGGGAGCTCAACTTTCACCCAAGTAGTTAAATATTCAACAAAAAAAGATGAACCTGAAACCAAAAAAAGTTTATTTTTAACGAAGAAGTTCAACTTTCAACAGAGCAGTTGTATTAATAATGAAAACAAATTAATTTTCAACTAAGCAGTTGTATGTTCAACCAAAAAAAATTGAAATTTTTACCAAAAGAGATAAATTTTCAAAAAGAAGGAGTTGAATTTTCAACCAAGAATGACTTTCCAGTCAAGAGAGGAAAAAAATTTTAATTAAAAACTTTAATGTTAAAGACAAACACGCTAATTTTCCACGAAACTGTTGAGTTTTCAACCCGCAAGTACAAATTTAACAAAAAAGGTAATTTTGAACCAAATAGTTGCATTTTCATCAGAAAAGGCAAATTTTCATACACACAGTTGCATTTTGAATTGAAAGATGAAATTTCTACCAAAAGAGATGAACTTTGAAACCAAAAAGACGAATTTTTAACACAGAAAAATATGATTTTTAACTAAAGAAAATTTTCCAGTCAAAAGAGAGGAAAATTACACCAATCTGTTGAACGTTCAAGCTAAAATCGCGAATTTCCTACAAAACAGTTGAATTTTCAACCCGCGAATATGAATTTTCAACAGAAACGGTCATTTCCATACAAATCGTTGAATTTTCAACTCGAATGGATGAATTTTTAACCAAGCAACTGCATTTTTAACCAACAAATATCACATTTTTATAAGAAGAGAGGATTTTTCAAACCAAAAAGACGAATTTCTTCTCCAAAACAATCGAATTTTCAATCTTCAAAAGTGAATTGTCGCAAAAGCAGTTAATTCTTGACTGAAAAGAATGACATTCTAAATAATTGTTGAGTTTTCAACAAAATAATTAAATTGTTTTCCAAATAATAACATTTTTAATCAAAAAAGATGAATTCTCCACCAATGATATAATAGTGTAATTTTCAATCAAAAAGATGAATTTACAACTAAAATTATAATTCTTCAACTGGAAATTTCAAATTCTCAGTTGAAAAATCAATTTTAAACTAAAGAAAATGAACATCCAAGGCTGGAAATTAATTTCTTCCTTTTTATTTTGTAGTTTGTTTTGAAAAAAAATTACATTTAGATAGAAGCCATACAATAGGAATTAAAAATGGCTTGTTGAAGTACAAATCGCTTTTAATGCATAATATATTACTTTCTACTGATAATCAGATGTTTAAATAAAACTTTTTAACTATTCATTATTGTCTGTAGCAATTTTCTTTTAGAATAGAGTTAGAAAGTCGCGGGTTTTTTAGAATTTTTAACTTTTCAGTTATAGCGAGGCAATAATTAATTAAAGTTGACAAAAATGATTTTCCAAACACTTTATTATTATTTATAACAATAATATCCCAGCATAATGTTAGAAAATTGCGGTTTTTCCAAAATTTTCCACTTCTTCTACACTTTTTTGTCACTGTGAGGTAATAAATACATCAAGTTAACAAACATAATTGTTTAAAGAATTTATCACTATTTGTAATAATATTCTATTTGAATAATGCTAGAAAGTTGCAGTTTCTTCTGAAATTTACAACTTTTTGGTCCATTTTCCAATTAAAGTGAGGTCATTATTAATGCTAGATAGTTGCGGCTCTTTCTTAAATTTTCAATTTTTTGTCTACTTTTCACTAAGCGAGGTTTTAATTAATACAAGTGATGAATATATTCGTTAAAACAATTTATTATTGTGTATAACTATCTTTTTTGGGAGTCATGCTAGAAAGTCGTGGTTCATCTGAAATTTTCATATTTTCTTTCATTTTTTAGATATAAACACATAATAAATGAACATCGACAAGAATAATTTTCCGAATAGAATTTCATTTTTTTTGGCAATAAAGTATTTTTGCTCTTTTAATAATATTTCAAAAATATGAATTTGAACAAAGAGGTTTCAAAAAATGGTTCTTTTTGATTTTCATCTATTATTTGTTCATAACTAAAAAATCGAAGAAAATCTGTAAATTTCGTTAAAAACCGCATCTTTCAAGGAACAGAGAAGATGATTGTAAGCAATAATAAATTGTTCAAGCAGTTATATTTGTTAACTTGTAATTCTTGATTCAACTTGATATACCTAATATCGACGATTCAGAATAAAAATTACAAAAACATTTTTTCATTCTTATGGGAAATACGTGTTAAACTTCATGGGGCTTGCGGAACCTCTAATTATAATTTTGAAAAATGCGCATTCATTATTTTGCGAATTCAAACAAATTTGTGAAGTGGGAGCATGGAAATTAAAAAAAAATGATGAACCACCCTGATGTAGGCGGCCATGACTTAGTCGTGGCATAACAACTGACGTTCGGAAAATCATCAAATTTCATGACAGGTTATTGATCATGAGAAGCGGATAATTCTAATGCACAATTTTTCGATCAAATTAAAAATTCAAAACCTGTATAAAAGCATTGCAGATCATTTTCGTCCAATTTTGGGATAAAAATGATCAACTGGCATTTACGGTGTATCGGTACAAATACGGACGATACAATATGTTTTGATCCAAGAAAATTTTGCTTGTCTCAAGAAAATGTACTTGATTTTTTTCAGTGAAGTATTTTTTTTTTAGCATGAGAAATTTTATTTGACCTAAAAAAATATTGTATCGTCCATATTCGTATCAATGTTTTCCTAACTCATGGTTGATTTTTTTTCCCGCGCCAAAATGTTCTTTTTTTTGTTTTTAATCAGCATGAATATGGGAGATAGCAGTTTACCTACAGAATTTCAGGATAAATAAGTGTTTATCCGTAGCTTTTCGTAACAAAATTTATATTCTTGGCATATGAAATGAAATTTTTCAAATGAAAAGAAATGTATCGACCATCAAATTCAATATAGTGCTATAAAATATTTACTGTCAAGGGCATGCAGTATATTATAACGCCACAAATGAGCTACTATTCGGTTTTTTTTTCACATACTTACAATTAAAGAGTTTATTAATTTAACTTATGAATAATATCTCTTTTAATAGTTACGTTATGAAAATTTTCTTGATTTAAATCATATATATTATATAAAATCAAATAATTTGAACTCCTCAAATTTCAGAAATGAAACAATACAAATTTAAGGCATTATGAAAGTACCGAATAACTAAATAAGAAAGAAAGTAATAAAATCATTTAATTTCAAGTTAAAGTGCTTAAATTTAACAATTTAAATTTGGAAATATCTAAAAACTTAAATTAAACAATTTCAATTTGAAAATATTTAAAAACTTCAAACGTATTAGAGTGAAACATTCTGAGTTCAAATTCTAAAAATTTAACAGATTATAGTGGGTATGAAATATGCCAAATTAAATACATAAATAGATTTTCCTTTGCGAAAGTATCTTTATTGCTACATTTGGATACAAAAATAGGTATGAATTTCAGTGATAAGATAATACGGTAACCTGATTCTCAGCTAATATACATATTGGGTACAATTAACCTAATTAGACAACTGCATTTACTGCATCAAAATTTGAGAAATTTATCGACCCTGGAAATTCATTTTATTTCAAGCTAGAAAAAAAGCACGGGCAATTATTATATTTCTGTTTCACAAAATTTCAAAGTTGAATTATGAAATTAATATCAACACAAAATTTTTGTATTTTATGGTATCTTTTATCTAAAATAATAGAAAAGAAAAGCAAGGACAATACTTTCGATAATAATTGATGAACATTGAATAAATAATATTTTTGTACAATATATAGACAATCAAACCCTTTGATTTTTGTTCAAAGATACAATAGCAATTTTCGACGAAAAACATTAACATAGTATAATAAAATTTTTTATAAAACCTGATGCTATTTGTTTGAAATAGCCGCTTTCTCGTGAAAAAAAGGTTAGCATAACCTTAAAATGTTCCAAAATTGTGAATCTTCTTCGGAATCTATATCGACATTTCCGGTAAAAACCGCTTTCTTAACCTACGATTGTACAAAAAAATTATCTTCTTCGAAATCTCATGATTCTTTATTCAAAATACAGGGTTTCGGCATGAAACCCTCACATAACCTGAAATTGTTATAAAGTTGAGAATATTCTTGGAAATATAATTTTTTTTATTAAAAGTACAAATTACCTACGAAAAACACTACCATAATCCAAAATTGTTAGAAGGTTCTAGATCTTATTCAAAATATAATGATCTTGTTAAAAGTGACCGATTTCCTGTGAAAAACGTTAATATAACCAGAAACTGTTCAGACATTACAAAGCTCATTTGAACAAAAAACGTAAGTGTTGAAAAATTTTTAATCTTTGAAATCTAATTTTTTTTTTTTATTAAAAATACCCATTTTCGATATAAAACGCTAACATGACCTAAAACTGTTGAAAATTGGGAAACTTGATGATGATTTCTGTTTCAAAATGCTAATTTCTAGTGAAAAAAAACTTACACAACATAAATTATGTAGCAATCTCAAGTCTTCTTTAAGCCTTTATGATTTTCATTTAAATTATTTTCTAAAAATACTAATGTCCAGCAAAAAAAGCTAATATAAGGCATGTGTAACATATTCAGTAAATTATTAGATAATTTCAAAGTTTCAATTTAATTGCGCAAGAGAATTTGAAAACCACAAATGTTTTCCAATTCGCATACCTGTAAGGTTTTCTATGATTCTTCTTATTCGAAGGGATTATTCATAGATTTAATTTTTGAAAATTTTGAGTCGAGATAAGATAGAAAAACTTCAAGTAATGAAAAGCCAATCAGATGTTCAACAATAATGATTGCGAAATTTTCCAGACGTACCTTTAAACAATTTTTTTTAGATAGGATCATAAAGCACGCTGTAAGTGTGTGTAGTAAAATTTTTAACAAAAATGGACACATTATTTTAAGGCATTTGTTCGTTAACTAAAGAACAACCTTACTTTCACGGTAGTCTGAACAGTTTTGAGATAATTGCAATAAACTTAAAAGCAAACAAAAAATAGCACAAAAGTTTCACAGAAAACGTTATAGTGAAGCAAATAATTACGATCTCTAAATCTCATGGTGGAAACTATTAAACTTGACTGAATTTTTGATCAATTTTACCATTTTTCTAGGGAATTTTACTGAATTATTTACTAGTAATTCCAGCTTTTATAGTGTACCCGAAACCAATATTCACTCGTTTATCTTATTCTTGATGCATTTCTTGACTTCATCCATAATGCAGTTCATCTCCTTCTTCACAGTATTAACATACCAAATTTGTCTTGCAACGCAAGGCAAATCCTATAAACACATAAAATATTTATATTTATTCTAAACCTGTATGAACTAACCATCCTGAAGCATTTTTTTGGGCGCATATCTAGTCACATGCGAAATGCCTCCCTTGCGGCATGTATTCCTTGTAGCATGTCTCCCCTGCGACATGTCTCCCCTTCGGCAAGTTACCCCTGCAGCATGTCTTCCTTGCGATATGTCTTCCTTGCGGCAACTCTCCCCAACAGATTGCCAATTTTGTGGAAAGCCTCCCGAACCGAATTGTCACACCTGAGACATGTCTCCCAAGCCACAGTCTCCCTGCGACATCTTTTTCTCCAAGAAAAAACAGTAGTCTTTCCCCAAAGTAGCAAAAGTGCGGCAAGTCTCCCGA
>JAUMHM010000049.1:17499225-17521737 GCA_032362435.1 Melikaiella ostensackeni
AATTAATAGTGTCTTGAGGGATAGGTAAGAATTCTTTATTTTCAGGCACAGAAAACACGTGTTCATTCATTTCCTAAAATTAAGCATTTGAAGGGGTGGCCTGAGGTAAATCAAAATATTTGGGTATTTCATAGTCATTGTCATCCTAATGTATACCGATTGTGAGTCCCTATTTGTACCAAGTGAGGATATTCAAAAACATACAGCCACCACCGAAGTTCTTCCGAAAAACTATGTTTCTTACATCGGCTGCTACTTCGACTGATCATTAGAACTACAGTCACAACGATGTACTGTCGTTTTACAAGTTCTGTCTGAAAGGGGTGGAACGTGCAAAGTGGTTTATTCTGAAATTGCAGCAAATAGCAAAAAATCACGACGAAGTGCTTTCCTCTTTGGTTTCCATGCACAACTTGACACCAGAGCAACAAAAAGCCTTCGTTGAAGCAACAGTCTGTCATATCTGCAAGAAGCTTCTGCATCCACCGACGAAGGAGGTGCGTGATCATTACCAGTTAACTTGTATGGACCGTGGTCCTGCACATGAAAATTTTAACCTACAAATCAAAACTCAAACACTATACTTGTTGTGTTCTACAACAAGTAGAAAATACAACTCATTCCTAAAACATTTACAGGAAACTTAGATAAAATTTCGATTCACACATTCGTTTAGATTCATGGCCTCTTCTTTGGCAAAGTTAGCATAGTACCTGATCAAATACAAAACTGTAAATTCAGTGTTTTCTGGCATGAAGATTGTTCTTCCCTATGAATATCTTGATTTAAAGGCAAGGCTAGAAGAAAATCATCTATAACCAAAGAAAAACGTTACTATTAAAAATTTTAATTTCAATGTTCCTGACGTTTTATCCGTTCTGTCCAGAATACTCGAAACCACCGGGATCAAGCCAAGAGAAGTTTGTAACTACTCTCTTACCGAAAATAAAGTGCGTTCTCCATTACCTTGGCTCTCAAACTTGCTCCAGCTAATAAACTCAACCTTGTCAATATTCAAATAGTTCTCAAATTTAACTAGTCAACATGGCTGAAGCGTTACATCGGCCTAAATATTGAATTAATTGTTAGATCCCTCTTGAATTATGAAATTCCGTTAACGAATTCGGCTACAGCAACCCCAAAATCTATACAATATTCACACTTGAAGAAATCGGATCATTAATGCAGGTTCTATATAATGACCAACATGTTAGTCAAAATAATGTTTAGAAAAATTTGAAAAAAAATTCAGAGAATTTAAAACTTGCTTATTCTTTAATCACAAATTAATAAGTCAGTTATAGTTGGACCTACTTGAAAATACTCTTGAAGATATTTTCTCCGATCAAAAGTAATCTTATTATGTAGAGAATCATGTAGAGAATCTTATTCTATAATCACAAATTAATAGGTCAGTTATAAAAAAACCTACTTAAAAATACTTTTGAAGAAATTTTCTCCGAACAAAAGTAACCTTATTATGTAGAGAATCTATTAAGTAAAAGGGCTTGACTTCAATAATTATTATTTGTTGGAAAGCATAAGCATCTGAACATTTATAAATGCACTTAGCAAAACGAGCGAAAAAGAATTAAATGCACATAGGCGTCCGCGAAGAGTGAAGCTTGAGACAAAACAGGGCCGTTGCCGGATATGGTGTCTTAGTAATCTTCAGCTCAGGACAGTACATAATATAGGCAAAACTAGTAATATTCAATAGGCACATCAATTATTCTATATACTCCCACTAATTCTGTGCCTATTTTAACAAATAAAATGATAAGCTTACATTTCAGAACTCGTCATCAAGATCAAATTATAAGTGGTTTTTCATTCCGACCAAAGAACGAATCTTCTTTTAGTTAGAGCTTTTGTGAACATGTCAGCTAATTGCTCTGTTGTAGGGACACATTTAATTTCTGTAACATTCATCTCATACTTTTCTCTTACAAAATAGTAAGAAACATCAATGTGTGCTTGTGAAACACTTGATTTTTAATCATCTTGATGGCACTTTGATTATCAACACACAAAGTCGTCGCACTGATTGGTTTTTCACTTAATTCTGAAAGCAGATGCCTCAACCGTACTGTTTCTCTTGTTGCGCTGGATGCCGCCACGTACTCAGCTTCAGTTGTTGACAGAAATACAGATTGCTGTCATTGACACGTCCAAGTAATTGGGCCTCCACATATCAGGAAAACATGTGTATTAGTTGAACATCTGGTTTCTGGATCATTAGCGTGAACAGCAACTGCGTATGCAATGAGAGTTCTATTTTCATTGTCCTTTGTGTATTTGATTTCGACGTCGTGTCTTTTTTTTAAGTATTTAAAGGCACGTTTTACAGTATCCTAAATACTATTATTGAAATAAGTCTGAAATTTGTTTAACAGATTGACAGCAAACATGATGTCCGGTCTTGTTGTGACGGCTGCAAACATCAAAGATCCATTTGCTCCTCTGTACAGTACTTTACTCTGAAAAGTAACATCACTTTCTTCATTAGCACTTGTCAACACACTTGTCCACGTAGAAAACGAGAATCGCCGCCTCCTTCTCGATTTCAGCAACGTAGAACCTTTTGTCAGCTTAACATTGCTGAAATTTGAAATCGCGGAGGAAGTTGTCAAATTTTTGGTTCCAGCAGCGTGGAGTTTGCGTAAGTCGATATAAACCTCTTTTCAGCTTACACACAAGATTCGTCGATTCCATTACTTCATCACGAACATTTATATAATCTTTTTTTCCTAGTTCTCTATTGAGAAAAGATGGTTTTAGGTCGGACTGCAAGACTTAAAGACTTTTCACTATGGACAACGCTAATGAAACTCCTATTGTACCATGTCTCGCAGTTGGAGCAAAGGTTTCTCCGTAGTCAATTCCCTCAACTTGAAAAAATCCTCTTGCCACAACCCTTGCTTTGTAGCACTCAATGCTCCTATCAGGATATCCTTTCACCTTAAACACCTACTTTGAACTGATACTTCTTTTAACAGGTGAAAGAGTGACAAACTCCCACGTTCCATTCTGATTCAAGACATCTCTTTTCTTGTCAACAGCAACTTTCCATATTTTTTAAATCAGGGCGGCTCATCGCGTCACTAAAAGTCTGCGGTAGATCTGCTCCGAAAAAGTTAGCATCGTAGCGATTGGGCGGACGTAACGTTTCTCTTAGACGTAAGACACGTGCGTCAGTTTCTTTCGGACGAGTGTTTTCTTTCTCCTTAACTTGCTTAAGCGGCTGTGTGTCTTCGTTTAGTTGATGTTCCTCGTTCTGGGCCTCTATTTCGAGATTTTTCATAATTTGAATTTCTCGTTGTTCCAAAACTGTATTCTGTAACTTGCAGTTAGTCAAATTCTTGTTATAACCGACAAAAATCATTTCCTTTTCTTTTGCTTCCAACTTGATGCGTCATTCTTTCGGGATAAGCACAAACGCTTCACTGCCAAACAACCTGAACTGATCAAGGGTAGGCTTTCTGCCATACCAAATTTCAAAAGGCGTTGAACCAGGAGACTGAGTTGAGGAAGTCCTATTCAAAATATACACAGTAGTGTTCACTGCCTCAGCCTAAAGATTTTTGGGTAAATCTCTTGCGTACAACATAGATCTCGTGCGCTTTCTACGACCGTTCTATTTTCTCTCACCAACCGGAAATTTTGTTCTGGGGTGTACTGCGCAGTCGTTTCGTGTTCAGTTGCATGCCTCGAAAAGAACTTGCGAAAGTCATCGTTAACAAATTCGGCCTTGTCATCCGAATGTTGAGTTTTTATCATATTACCGAACTTGCATTTGCACAAGCTCGCGTATTGTTTAAAGCAATCAAAAATGTCCGACTCATGTTTCATAAATATCATCGTACGAAAGGCCGAAGCATTATCTTTAATTAAAATATAATATCTCGCTCCACCAATTGACGGAGTATTCATGGGACTGCCTAGGTTGCAATGAACAAACTCACCAGGTAGTTTTCCTTCGTACGTTGGTAGGAAACGAAAGTTTATGTTGCTTGCGCCATACTGACAACTTTCACAGCAAAAGTAATCCATATTGGACAAATCATCACCTTCGACAAGATTTTTCCTAACCATCTCACACAGAGATTTGACATTATCTTGTCCAAGGCGTTCGTGCCAGTTTTGGATCACCACGTGAAACCGTATTTGCTTCCGGGGCAACAATTGTACGAAACATCATTGTGTAAAAATTATTTGATTCACGAATCGCGTGCGCAACTGATTTATGTCCTTCGAACACTTTAGAGAATTCCTTCTCTTTTATAACCGTGACCATCGATGAATTTCTCCATTTTGACGGTACCAATACCTTTGATTGGTAACTCTTGATTGTTAGCAGCGGTGACGCCATCATATTTTGATTTGTTCAAGAAATCAAAAAAGAATTTTCGGTGATGAGCCATACGAGCAGATGCTCCACTGTCCATTAACCACTTTTCTTTGCTTGTTCCAGCCAGTGTAAACAAAGCGTCTTGACTGTCTGCATTACACGCCGCTATATTCTCCTCTTTGACTTTTGATCGTTCACAGAATAAACTGGGGGTTCGATGAATTTGTAGCTTGATTGAAAGTTGGTATATTTTAGAACGTGAACTCCAATAGAAACCTATGGAGACCCAGAAGGTTCCTTTGGAGAATACTTAAACAAAGATAAATATTTTTGTCCTTTGAAGGTCAAACTGAAGTCTCCTTTGGAGCGAATTTATCGTTTTGGGTTCCTTTTTAGTAAGAGGGATTCTTTTTTGTTGAAGCTCCCCTGGAATCAAAAATTGGTTCTAATAGAAACATCAATTTTTTCTGTGTTGTTAGTTTTCTTGGTACTGCAACAGTTACAAGAAGTGCCAGAAGCCTGGCTGTGAGATTTGGCAATCTGTTTATCTTCAGCCATGGAGAGCCATACTTGCCGAAAGTTTCTATACTTTGTTAGCAGAGTACCGTTAATTTTTGTAATAACGGCAACGTTGCTTAGCGTCTCTCCAATTTCTTTTACCTGTCGTGCCTAATTCTCAACTGTAGCCACATAATGTCCCACTGACTCAGTCGAGTCTGATGAAAGCGTTCAAAAATCGAAATTTGGTTAAAATATGATTTTTGATGGTACACTGAGTCCAACTTATCAAGTATACCTTTCGACTAGACACAACTTTCAATTAGTGTTATCTGTGACACATCCATTGAAGCTGTGAGTGTAAACTTGGCAATCGCATCTTCTTTCGCTCACTTCTTACGAGCAGCTTCATTCCCTGCAGCAAGAGCAGGTAGCGTTCCTGTTCTGGAGGCGATTTCATAAACAACTTTAGCTCTTAATGCACACAGCATTTGAAATCGCCACTGTGGGTGATGTTAACCGTTGAATTTATTTATCGACGCCACGTCGATTCTTTCCGTCCTTGTTCAGAAACACTTAATTTCATTCGCGGCCACAGAGGTTACAGAAACCACAGATAAACTGATCGCGACGTGAATTTTCAAGCACTAGGTTAAACTGAACATAGCAGGACTGGAACTAGGCCCATAACCTATTAAATGAAAGGGATTGACTTCAATCATTATTATTTATTAGAAATCATAAGCATCTGAATAATTATAAATGCACTTAGCCAAACGAGCGAAAAAGAATTGCACGCGCACAGGCGCCAGCGCAGAACGAGGCTTAAGACAGAACAGAGCTGTTGCCATATAAGGTATCTCAGTAACTCTTGGCTCAGGAAATTACATATTGTAGGCAGCAATAGAAATATTCAATAGGCACATCAGTTATTCTCTATACGCCCATATAATGATAAATCGATATAGAAAACTACCGAATTATCTGAAATAAAACTGGTACTCAAGGTGACAAATCAGTATAGGAAAGAATATAATTATTTAGGTGTGTAGAAAGGTATAGAATAAAGTGATAAAATGGGATGGAAAAATGCAGAATTCTTTGGAAAATGATTAAGATAAAAGGTGATAAGAAGGGATTGAAAAAAGAATGGTATTTTTTTGAAGAGGAACGAATAAAAAAGATAAAACGTGAATGAAAATCTTAGAATTCTTTGAAAAAGTGATAACATGGGATAGAAAAGGATAGAAGTCTTGAAAAAAGAACAGAATAAAGGGTAACTAGAGGAGACAGAAATAGACTAAAAATTTGAACAGAGGAATAACATAAAATGATAAATTTAATTTCCATTATACTTTGCCGTTATGAATGTTATATGAATTTCTGCCAATTCAGCTATCCAAATATGCAAGTGACAATAATTTCGGAACTTGTACTTGGTCGACCAGACGAGTATCAGAACATCTTCGATGTTGTGGAGGAATGTTTTTGGTCAGTTTAATTAATTTAATTGCAATTATTTTTTACCGCCATGAATGTTACATGAATTTATTCTCTTTTTGGCCTTTACACCATACTACAATTCCACTAGAATATATTTCATCAGAGAAGCGTCCGATCAGCATATATTTGCAGTATCGACATCATGATAAGTAGTTTTCACAAACTAATAGATATCTAAGTATACGAAAAAGTAAATATATAAATATATATATATATATATATATATATATAAGTATATGATAAAAATGAAAACAATTATTTGAAGAAAGGACTAGGATCAAGTGGTAGAAGATGATAGAAAAGGATAGAAGCATTGCTAAGAGAAATAGAATAAAAATTGCTAAAACGGAGTAATAAAGGATAATGTAGAGAGAAATGATACGAAGAGAAATACAAAGAGCTAGAAATTTGAATGATAAAAAGTTATGAAAAGGGATATGGAGGAAAAAATTGCCAGAAAGAGGAATATAATAAAATGTCATAAAACGAGATAGAAATATTATTCATAATCGAAATCCGGTAAACTAAAATGTAAAAGATTAGGACAGAGATGAATATAATTATTTGAAGAGGACAGAATTCTCAGAAAGTGGAATAGGAAAAAAATTGATAATGCGGTTTGGTTTATAAGATAATGGAAAGAGGAACAAGGTGAAATGTAGTAAAAAGAGATAGAAAAGCACAGAATATTTTGAAAGAGAAATAGAAGCTATAAGGAATTATGAAAATGCATAGAAAGGCAAAATTATTGGAACAAGAAATAATATAAAGTGGTACAATGATAAAACAAGATTAAAATCAGGATTATTTCATATTCTTTGAAAAAAGTGTACGAGATTAGTTGTCATGAAAATATAAAATTATTTGAACATGCTTTGGAATTCCTATTTCTGTCTCCTTTTTTCCTATATTATTTAACAGGGTCCATACAGAATATATTTATTTAAATATAATATCCTTCTGTTAAATATTTAGCTTATTATTTTCTATTTATTAAATGTTTGATCCGTTTTTGAAACGTTTCTTTTGTTTTGATTTATGAAGATGTAGATATTATGAGAAAACGCATAGGGCGTTTTACCCTGTGTGAATTTCGGGGAGCAATTCTGAAAACAAACCCTTCTTTCTGTCATCTTTCGACCCCTTCGCCTGATGAAAAATGGCTCAACGCGTGAATCGAAATTAACGATAGTATAAGAAAGACAGCGAAAGTGATTGATGAAGTCGAAAATTAGCAGAAACCATAAGGACTCTCTCTCTCACTTCAAATTGTTTTCTCTTTTGAAGAGGATGGATAATTAGGTACTACATGCCAAAAATAACGTTTCTTTGAAGTTAAATTCTAATGAAAGTGAAATAAAAATCTTATTCTATGAAAAATTTATTCTTCTGTAATTATGTGAAAATGTGATTACTTGCAACAATATCAAAGGGTAAATATTAAGGCCAAAACTCAGAAATAAAAAAAAACGAAACTTGCTTGAAACAAAATATACGTACTTAAACCACTTTAAAAGTGGTACTTAAAAAGTCGTACTTAAAAAGTTCAAGTTGTAAAACGAAAAAATAAAACGAATTGCCAAAACCTAGGTATGTAAAAATTCATATTTTGAAATTGATTTTGACTGTCTCTTTTCCACTCTGAATTTGATTAAAATATTGCGACTTGAGTAATTTGAAAAATATTTTCAGGAATATTTGATTTCATAAAAATAATTCTTACTATTAATAAGTAGTTTTTTGTCATATCGTAGAGCTTACTGAAACATTTCTTCATTCCTTCAAATGAATTGAATATTTTCGATAAGTAAAGCAAATAAGATTAATGCATATGTCAAATTGAAATTTAAAAATTGCAAAACTCGCGATTTTAGCATAGCAAACGCAATTGTAAACCGGTACAAATTTTTGCACACAGCTGTTTGCTTGTAATATTTTTTTTCAGCCAAAAGCGGTGGCGAAATTGAGTTAGCTTGTTTGACATTTTAATTAAAACACGATGTTGATCGTCTGGACTGCGTCGCCCCAATCGGGTTTTAATGGTGAAATAGTATAGTTTCTATATAAGTCATAAAAACGATTTTAACGGTATGTGTCATTACTTCGCAAAGTACACCTGAACGATAAAAGCGATCAGCTGTATATTGCATCATAAATATATACTTTGACACCTTAAAGTGCGTACCAGTTATAAATTACAGTATAAAAATATAGTGGCCACTTGACGGATATTAAGAACGCTGTTATGATCATAAATCACAGTAAAGCGAAATAAAAGAAAGATTGCCAAAAAAAGATCAAAAAAAAAATTTTATTTAGGATATAATATAAAATAGGACTTTTATGTTCTCGAAAATATATGTGATAAATTGTTTTTTACTCTACTCTAAACCTGTAATGTTACTTTCTTTCGAATTAAATAATTCAATATTGAAGGCTTGCAATTTAAAACTTTTCTTTTTTGAACGGTGAAAATGACATTGAATATGTTTTTTGATCCCTCATCTTATAATTTTAAGGCTACGAGATTGAATTTGTTCAATTGTGAAAGCTCTATGAGTGTGAAATTGTACAATTTTGAACGTTTTATTTTAATATATTGCCTACATGTGAAGTCCTAATTCTAAATGTTTAAATTTTTAATAAAAAATTTCGTTAAATTCTATTTTCAATATTTTTCGGTTTATTTATTAATGCTTGAAACAGAATTCTAAACTTCGAAAGCCTTTATTTTAAAATTCAAAATTTATACTTTCATTTGCAGTTAGTCCATTGATTTCATAACACGTTGATGCATATCTCCTGCAAGTTAGAAACCAAAGTTCCAATACTCGTAAGTATGTCGGAAAAAACATAACATTTTTTATAAAATTGTTTGTATATATAGGCATTTTTTTAGGTTAGTCAATAAAAGTGAGGTTAGTTGGGTTAGGTTTCAAGAAGGAAAGAAAATAGGGAAGTGAATGATCATTTTAATATCATCCTGGGATAGGAAAATGAAAGAAAATAAATAGAGCAATCGGAAAACATAGAATTGGGGAGCGTCGGCTATGTTGGTGGTACGGGGAACGGTGGATATCACAAATAACGCGCGTGTTTGTCGATTTTCATACTAATTTTTTAGATGAAACGGCTTTTTTGCTTAGGAAAATTATGCTGCAATGCATTTTCTATTTTAAAACACGTTTCAAAAGAGTAATTAGGAAAAAACAATTTTTGCGGAAGCAGATGTAAAAGTCTTTGGCAGAAATTAAATACTGACAGCATATTTTGAAAGACCTGAAGCATTAAAATGTTATGTTTCAATAGGTGAAGTATTTTTTTCAAGTTCTAATAAGATAAATTAGTTCTACGAACGTTCTAAGTATATTAAAATTGATTTAATCCTGCAACATCATATACGGGGCACAAGGACGCCCTAGATATTTCAGGAAGTAGGAGTAGGCAATCCAAATCCATGTTGTTGATGTTGTTATTGTACGTCTGAGGTGTTTATAAATAATAAAGAATTTTCCAGAAATGGGATGACATCCTTCAGACCAAAAAGATCTCAATGATGTTGATAAGATCATTTATTAGGTGAATTCCTACGACGTTTCGAGAGTCAACATGCTCTCCTCATCAGGAACATTAATCAAATTAGTCAATTTTACATGTCCATCGTTATCAAGAGTTTTATATTAAAATCATCATCTATTATTTCTCTTCTCGAGTAAAGTCTGTAAAACATTAATAGTTATAAGAAATTGTAAATAATTAAATTTAAACACAGAAAGTAAACTATAAAGTTAGGTTAGAAATATAAAATTAAAAATAAATTTTACCTCTGATAGAATGAAAATTGTTATTCAAAACATGTCGAAAAGTGGTTGGTGGTTACTTTTTTCTCAAAACAACACATTAGAAATTGTGTGACCAGTTATGAAATAGTACATTTAAATTAGGAACGGAATCAGAACATACTTTCTGCTCCATTTTGAGGTTTAACATCGAGCAAAAAAAAAATAGAGAAAAAAGTGCGACAGAGATAATTATACTTACAGTGCCGTAACAAGAGTTCAAATAAGGGTTCATAGATTAAAAGCAGATAATTTTTTTTTCGAAAGTCAAAGTACCATTAAATAGGGGAAAAAAATTAAAACTTCAGTGAAAATTTTCAAAAAGTTAGTAATCTAATAACAAGAATATGAGTCAAACATTGAAGATTAGATCAAGGAATCTAAAATCATGTTGTATAATGGGCTGTAAAATGTAAGGTCAGATATGACATTTAAACATCTGTTTTAATGTTGAAGTCACTCAAAATGATTTTAACTTGAAATGATAGTCCACCATGGAAAGGTATAGAAACAAAAGATTTGAAATCGACATTATGAACCGAATATAAATTTAATTGTTTGTGTTAGATTCTTTAAGTGCTTTCATTTTATCATTAATGCGGAATTGAAGAAATTTCATTGGATCATTGTTGCGAAAGAAAATATTTTTAATGCAATCAATATTAGACTTATGGAAGGATTCAGGTGGTAATCTAAGCGTTGTGTCAACTAAATTTTTAATAATAGCAATTCTGTGCTGAGTTGGATGGTTAGAGAACAAATTAATATATCTACCTCGATAAGTATCCTTCCTATACAAGTCTGTAATAATAGTACCACCGCTAGTTTCAATAACCGCGAAAAGTCTTGGGAAATGAAGCTCTTCAATTGTTGAACTCATGGAGAATTAGTGGTATTTTGGGTGAGAACATAGAGATCGTCATAGAGAAGGTCTAGATATACGAGGTACATAACACTAACATTCATAGAAAACATGGCTTGCCTAAAATTCATAAACCGAACTGTCCATTGTGACCCGTTGTATCTTTAATCAATTAACCTACATATAAAATGGCTCAACTATTTAATAATATTTTTAAAGGAGTCCTAATTATTCCTAAAAGTCAAGTTGAAAAATTCATTCAAATTTAAAAACAGAATTATTAAATAAACAGTTCCTTCTGATCACATTATGGTCCCTTCGGATGTGTCATCTCTTTTAGCTAATATTCCAATGGATTTGGTGATTAGTAGATGGATTACCCTTAAAAATTTCACGGGATTACCTTTGGTTGAATTTGAAAAAGGATTTAAGTCTTTGATGGAACAAACAGTTCTTCAATTCAATAATGTTTTTTATAAACAGGTTTATGGGACACCCTTGTTGTCTCCCGTATCACCTGTTTTAGTAGATCTTGTAATGCAAGATTTAGAAGCAACAGCCATAAAAAATTCAGATTCCACCATTCATACATATTTGAGGTATGTAGACGATACTTTTATTATTACATCTAAAGATAAGTCAGATTTTGTACTACTGAAGCTCAATTCTTACCATTCTAGGCTTGAATTTATACATGAGATTGAAGGCAACTCGATTCCTTTTTTGAATTTTAAGGTAAAATGAAACTGACGATGGTGCTATTATTACGGATTGATATAGAATAGATACTTATTCAGGTAGATATATTAATTTCTTCTCTAATTATCCAATTCAGCATAAAATGTCTATTATTAAAAATTTGGTTGACACAGCGCTTAAGTTATCATATGAATCCTTTCATTATTCTAATATTGATTACATAGAACAATTGAATTTTTGTCCGGTTCATAATCTTTTATTTCTCTACTTTTTCATTAGGGCGTATCAAAAATACTAAATATTTCGCCTTCGTCTTTGGTTAAGACTAAAAAGTTTTTGTTATGTGGTAAAGTAACTCCCAAAAAATATGAGTCCTTGAAAAAATGTCTTTAGTTTGCACAATGTCATTATGTATCAAAATGGGGGAAAATGATAGATTCCTCGTTGCCAAAGGCTCGAAAATGGTTATTTCTTATCCGGATAAGCGGTAAGAAATGCATGTTGTATCCACATATATACCTGCTTAGTATAGGCCCAATAAAAAAATGTCATGTATTCGCGCTTTCGTGTTTAAGTGACAGATAATCGTCAAATTCACGAAATATTAGATATTTTTGTGCATTATATGCTCAAAAATGTTTATTTTCGATATGGATAAGAGATAAAAAATGCAAATTGTATTCACATATATACCTGATTACTAAGCAGATATATATGTGAATACAATATGCATTCTTTACCGATTATCTCGATCAGAAATAACCATTTTTAAGCTCGTAATAGTTAAAAGTATTTCATATTTCGTGAATTCAACGATTATCTGTCTCTTTAACATGTACGCGCGAGCCCAGGACATCTTTTCATTGGATCTATACTAAGCCCGTATATATATGGATACAATATGCATTTTTTACCACTTATCCAGATCAGGAATAAATATTTTTGAGCTTGTGATACTCAAAAATATCTAATACTTCGTGAATTTTACGATTATCTGTCACTTTAACATAAACACGTGAACACAGGAGATTTTTTCATTAGGCCTATACTAAGTAGGTATATAAGTGGATACAAAATACATTTCTCATCATTTATCCAGATCACGAATAACTATTTTTGAGCTTGTAATAAGTTGTATGCAACATTGCCTTAAACGAAGAGAGGATAGAACAAGTTGATGAGTTCGTGTATCTTGGAAGTTTATTTACTGATGACGTATAAACGAGGGTAGAAAGATTATTGGAGGTGTACAAGCTGTTACTAGAAGTAAAATCGTAACAAATAAAGCTAAAATTACAATATATAACTCTGTGCTCGCACCCACTGTGCTGTATGTAAGCGAGACCTGGACATATCAAGAAAATAAAGTGAACGCGGTTGGCATGCAGTTCCTGCGGAATATGTGCGGTAAAACTCTAATGGACAAAGTCAGTAATGACTGGGTTCTGAAAAAATGTGGTGAAGATGAAACATTGTTTGACAAGAGGGAAACAAATTTATTGGGATGGTTTGATCAGGTTGAGAGAGTGAATAAAGAACGTTTAATGAATCAACTGTATTTAGTTAAAGTGAGTGGTAGCGTACCCAGAGGTGGACCGAAGTTTAACTGGTTGGAATGTGTGAATGAGACGCTAAAGAGAAGAGATATAAGGAGTCGTAATAACACAAGAGCCTGCATGAAACGATGTATGGACGTAACGGAAGCAAAAGATGTATGAAAGGATAGGGATGTATGGAGGACAATCGTTTATGTGAAGAAAAATGATGCCTGAAACAAAATATTTTGGATACTAATGGAATTTTATTTCAGCATTTAAATACTTTTTATAATTAATTATAAACTTGACAGGTTTATTAAATTAGGGAAAGATTCCCTTGATAATTTGCAGCTGACTAATGTAGTATACAAAATTGTTAGCTTAAACTGTGATAAGTGTTACGTAGATCGAACCAGAAAATTACTTTCAACTAGAACTAAAGAACATCATGATAACTTTGGACACAATCCAAAGAACCATGAAGTGTTCGCTAAACATCAGGTTGAAACTGGTCATCAGTTTGACTGGGAACATGTGTCAGTTTTACACCATGAGCCTAATATGTTTAAAAGACTTGTTGATGGAATGTTCTTAATCAAGAGCAGAGGTGACAAATGTTTCAATGTTGTTGTATATATATGGAGGCGACCGATGTGACAATTTAAACATAAGGCTATCGATTTATTCTTTACATATATAGATTCACATAATCATATACGCGTATATACATATATATATTATATCCTTCCTCTTACCTATAACCTATCCATGACATATATTGTTGACGTCTGACATCTTCGTAATGAGTTAATAATTGTCTTTACTAAATAAATGTGCCAAAGAATAACCCTTTTTTGTTGTCCATGAGTTTACCCTCTTTCCTCCATCTCCACGTGGTGCGGATTAGCCGCCATCTTGGAACTATCGCGGCTTACGGACACACTGAGTGGCCATCTTGGAACTAGCGCAGCTTACGGTCACACTAAGTGGCCATCTTGGAACAAGCGCGCCTTACAGTCACACCGAGTGCTCTGATTTCTTCACTTACACTCCCTAAACAAATGAGTAAACGAACTACCAACAAATAAGACCCTATAAACCCTGATAGGCACTTATTACTTTGACTCATATTCTTGTTATTAGATTACTAATTTGTTAACATTTTTGACTGAAATTGTTATGCAATTTATTCGTTTTTCCTATTCAATGTCACTGCACTTATCAAGAAAATTATCTGTTTTTATTCTATGTACCATTATTTGAACTGTTGTTACGGCACTGTAATTGTAATTATCTCTGTCACATTTTTTTCTCTATTTTTCTTTCTCTCAATTCTAAACCTCAGAACGGAGCAGAAAGTATGTTCTGACTTCGTTCTTAATTTGACTTTACTATTTTATAACTAGTTACACAATTTTTAATGTGTTGTTTTTTCAAAAAATAGAAGTAATCATCAACCACTTCTCGACATGTTTTGAATTACAATTTTCATTCTAGCACAGGTAAAATTTCTTTTCAATTTTATATTTCTAACCTTACTTTCGAAGCTCACTTCTGTGTTTGAATTAAATTATTTTCAATTTCTTATAGCTTTTAATGTTTTACAGACTTTACTCGAGAAGAGAAATAATGGAAGATGATTCTCATATGAAACTCTTGTTAACGATGGACATGTAAAATTGACTAATGTGATCAATGTTTCTGATGACGAGAGCACGTTGACTCTCGAAAAGTCATAGAAATTCATCTAGTAAATGTTCTTATTGATGCCATTGAGATCTTTTTGATCTGAAGAATGTTATTCCACATCTGGATAATTTTCTATTGGGAAATAAGAGGTTATAAATGGGTTTTGCCACATACTTTACTTTGATTGATAAGAAATCATTCATTTAGTATTTATGATATCTGGAGTGACTTTTTTTACTTCATTACACTCTGTAAAATTATTATATTGTGTACTTTTCATTCTACAATGTACATATTGTTTAAATAAACCGACAGTAAAAAAAAATTCTCATGTGTAAAACATATTATACTATTATAAAGGAGGTGAAATGAGTACTTTTCCCTATGTCGTAATTTTTTTTCTCCGTGTAGATGGCTGAAATTTTCAACGTTTTTAGATATCGTAAAATGGCACTAGGCGCTCGTTTTTTTCGGTTTTTCATAATAAAGTGCGTGAGAAATTGAAATTTGTTATTGCTGCTTCAAATGTATAATCTCTTTCCTACCTTCTTTCGTCCTATGAAGCACAAACATACACGGAGAATATGTGTCAAATTTTACATAACTTAGTTCGGTAAACGGAGGACATTACGGCATTTTATTAAAATTTCACTGTCAGTCATGCAAAATGAAATAGGGTAATATTTGATATGAAAATATCAGTGATTGATGCAAATTCATTATAATTTGATTCGCGATTCAGTAAAATAATACAACTAGATAATAAAGATTACCTGACATTTGGGTAAAATGAGATGTCGATTACTTACCAGTTAGGTAAAATCAGTCAAATTGTAAGTTACAGTCTCAGTCAAAGAAAACAAAGTCTACCGCTCTAAATTTGTGAATTCTACATCCCAGCCATGTAAAATTTCGTGCGCAAGCAAAAAAAAACATTCTTGCTACAACCAGATTCTGTGGAAGGTCATCCACTAGTACGCACATACTTACGAGTACACATGTCATGCAATTTATTAAATATTGTTGGTACATATACACAATTCAACTTGAACAATTACATTGAATTATAATACATTACATACAATATAGTCGCACGCTTTTAACGATATTAACGCTTTCAAAAATCGAAAACGCTGTGACGGGTTTCGAGCCACCTAATCTAAGTTTAACTTATGTACATGAATATATGAATAACATACATAAATAGGTAGTTCTATGTTCTCTATTTTCACAAGCATGTTTTGTTAATATAAAAATATTCATCACGTAATTTGTGACTCGTTGACAACTCAGCTTTGCTAAGAGTTTGTGATGATAGTGTGCACCAAGAAAAATTATCGACATTAAAAATCTTGTATGCATGAAAATGTTCATCAAAGTAAACATCATGAATTTGTTGTACGACCGTCTGAAATTCACTACCCTCATTCACAATAAATGCATGCACTTCATGAAATATTGGGCCTTTTTCGGAAAATGTAACAATTATACTATTGCGACTAATTTTTTTCATAAAAACATATGTAGTCCGTAGTTTGGAAAGTATCTCTAGAAGGATTCCAGATTAATTTATAGAATTCGTCGACGTTTGGTAGTTTTCCGACAGGAACGTTTTTAACTGGACCAATTAAAAAAACTTCTGCAGGAGATTCATTACATAGAAATCGATAATTAAGAATCGGTTAGTGCTTTAATGCAATTGTTCGGCAGACGTTAACATGGCTAATAGCTACGTGTGACATTATTTTTCTTATGCGATGTGTGGCTTCAAGGCGCATGCAATTTATTTTCCGAACTGGACCGACAGCTTCCGACGTAAATGATGAGACTAACGAATATTTCTAGGAAAGTCCTCAAGGATTTTAACAAATTCCAATATTCGTTTTCTCAAGGTATCGAATGATCAACAATAAGACATAATACTCTGATCAGTGTTAACATTTCCGAAGAGGACATAATTAGATATCCGTTTTTTTATTTCATTCCGACAATTTTGGTGGCCTATTAACGTGACCAGTTTTTCAATAGGAAAAAGATTCAAGTCTCTCGTTTAGTTTATTTAGAGAAATAAGCTTCAGTACGTAAATGAGTTGATTTAAAATTAAAGGAACATCATATCTACCTACACCCTCGAAAAAATTGTCCATAACATCAACAGATAGATTTTCAGTTAAGTGGAAACCATCTTCGTCATGAAAGACCCATTCTTCCTTAATACCAGACTCTTTCGAATTACCAGCAGCTAGATGTAGATTGTAATTTCATAGTGTGCAAAGCTCGCAGTCGCATTCTTTAAAAACAGAATTAATGTCTCCAAAGCGAGTTAGGCAAAATCTGCGTAAGTATTTTGAATAGAAGCTTTCGTTCAAACCGAGCATTAAATCTTGACCTAAGTTATCAGCCCGAATTAACGTCAGAAGAAAATAAACTTTTTTATCTCCTGTTGGGGTGGGAATTGTAACGCCTTCGTTTCGAAGAAAGTTAAATTCGTCAACTACTTTAGAAAATACAATTCTATTTTCAAATACTTGACGATCACGAGTGTTCAATAAAACCAATAAAAATTGTTTTCGGCCTTGGACTGTAATTCTGGTGGTAAAAATGGTGTCACGTAACCTGCACTGCATTTTCCAATACCTTTGTGGCTTCCCAAGGGATTGTTGTTCTCATAATCGTCGTAGAAGTAGTCGAAGTATAAAACGATTTTATCGCCGAGTTTAGCTAATTTTTTGCCATAAAGGCTCCTGCATAATGTTCGGCATTATTTTGGAATGTTTTAAAGCCTCGTCCTGATGTTGAATTATTCTCTCTAAAACCCTTGGTAATTCGAAAAAACGCTTTGAGATAAATCTTATTGGTATGAATTGGGCCGCGACCGGTACATTTTGTATAATTTTAACACGGATTTTTTAAGGACCTCTTCCTTTTCACCTAAAACGAAGTTTTCGGGCATTATGAAAGTCTTACTGCGTTTGAGCAAAGAAAACCGTTGTGCTTCAGTTTGCATATTTTGAAATGGATTGAAAAATTTCTCCATCATTTTATCCAAGTCCAAAGACGAAATTTGTGAAGTACTGATAAGACTTTCAATTTCATTTTCAACTGTAGTGAGTGTCGATTTTAATAATTCAGAGGTAGCTTTAATGATTTCGGCAACCCGTGCTCTTGACAGATCAGGATATCTGTAAAGTTTTGCAACAAACTGTACTTCTCCAATTTCAATGCCGTTTAACATATTAACATTTTTTAATTCTCCAGGCTCACACTCAGTGTCAGATGAAGATTTAGAAAAAGCATTTTTTAACTATTCAGGTTTACACTCAGTGTCAGATATGGGTTTTGGAAAAACATCTTCTTCGGAATCTGAGTCGTCATCAATATCATAATTTAATTGCATTAATAAATCGTCAATTGATGACGATTGTAATGTCTCATTGTTAGTCTTCGTTACATCGTGAGTTGCTTCTAGTTCTTCTCGCATGATATTTTCAAAAATTGTATCAATACTAGAACTTTCAGTGTCCTTAACCTTCCTATATCTAATATAGGAATTGATTCAAGAATACATCCTGGTGCATTCTACCTCAGGATACTCAAATGTATTTAAAGAAAAATGTACCAATTGAATATGACTGATAAACGATGCGTTGCTAGAAAACGTGCAGTCACAAGCAAAGAAACTTATCATCCTGAGCGATCTTAATACGAAATAATTAAATGGAACAACAACATAAAGCTACGATAACTAGGAAATAATTGTAGCAGACTGACTACCACTTCTTGCAAGAATAATGATCTATCCATTGTAAAATTGCTTTAACCGCACCCTCAAGAATTCTATTTTGCATGCTAATTCTTTTCCCAGGAATTTCGATTCTTTACAAAGCTCGCTGTATAAACTGCCACAAGTTATGCGAATCTGGCGGGTACTCGCAGTCGAAAATGTGAAATACTTTGAAATTTAAATCAACAGCATTAAGAATTGAATTTGTAGAGTATTCAATATCATCAACAGCCACGTAGTGAGCCTTAACGTCCAGCAGCGAACCAAGAATAATCGTCAGGGGTTGAAGTTTACAGTGTTTGGCTCTCAATGAATCTCGTAGTTTGTTAAAAGTTTTATCCAACTCAGTCGCGTCCTGAAATAAGCAAGAATGAATGTCAAAGTTTGCAACAAATTCTATACCTGTTTCAGTGTTTTTGTTAATTAACGAAAGTAACTATCGGAAACTCACTTCCACATGCAGGAGATAAGTACTTCTCTTTTCTTCATTAGTCAATTTGAGTTCGTTGGAAATTTCATTGGCCTCACCTTTCCTTTTTCTCTTCTTTCTCTCGGTTGGGCAAATGTAATGTGATAAATAAAATGGAAGAATATCTTGCTGCTCTAATTCTAAAAAATGCACAATACTGCTGTTAAAGTCAATTAACAATAAAATGCGTAAATGATTAGACCTACAAAAATAATAGTAATTAATCTTCGACAGTTTCTCTTCTTATAATGATAAACATAATCAATTACGTACTACGAGATAGCCCTGGCAGCAGGCGAATAAGGGCTGCATCGTCGGCTGGTACCCTTTTGACGCATTGCAACTGACCAATCAGATATTGCCTAATCTTAGGCCAATTTTCCAATAGCTTTGAGCTTTTACCTCCGTCAGTGTTTTCACCGATGTTTTCATCTGAATTTCGGTGCATGGATTGAAAATCTTGATTTATCTACAATATATCACAGAATTTGGGGCTTACAACCATGTACTATAATGTAAATCCTACATAATGCTGCACATGTGCACGTATGTCAATAAATCCTAACACATGTCAATACACATAATATGGGAAATGGAAACAAATTTGTTGCTTACGTAATTTACATTATATAACAACGCAATAAACTTTTGTCCAGTTGTGCTAAATGTTGTGCCGAATATTGTGATCGAAAGTTTTAAGAAATTTGTTTGCACACATTCTATTAAATTCAGATGATTTACTCTCGAAAATCACCTACTTTTGCATGGTTTACTCTACTTTTCTGACTAGGTATTGAAAATAAATGGTCGTTGCATTGAAACTACCATGGAATTAATTCAATTATTCATACTGAAAGTTTATAGATAAAAGAATACAACAATCAAATTAAAAAATTATAATATAAAATTAATGCTTGCTTCCTGTATGACTGTGAATAATTGATGACTAATTTGCAATAAACGATTTATTCATTTGGTTACCAAATTAATCAGTCAAATGATAAATTGCTAACTGAACTAGTAAAACGTGACAGTGAGTTCGTAATGTTTACTCATTGAACAATTAAATCTGTACTAAATGAATTTCTCAATGACTTGGTGCTATTTGAAGTCCTTACTAATTTAGACTTATAGATTTAACAGGTAAGCTAAGAGGGCCGGAAGACTGGCGATGCCTGGGCTTTTATTGCACTTTTATTTTTAATATTTTATCCTGGATATATCTGAAAAAGTGTTTGGGAAAGAGCACGAGGGCATAATAACAATTAATAATATTAGATAATCAGCTTCTATAAATGTTAATTACTTTTCACCCTAACCTGTCTAAAATTATATAAATTTTTCCAACGTTTACCGAATGGCTTCAGCTCGCGAAGACTAGACGTTTTTGCTTAATTTATTTTGTTTCTTGAATTTTTCGTGAAGTTAGCAAAAAGTTCCGTGCATCGATGTACAGGTACAGTCTGCGAATTGACGTGTCCAAATGACATGGTTCTATTTCGGTACATGCAAATGGAAAAGTTACGCACCTACTTCTAAGAGCGCTGTTTTCCCCGACACAATTAATATCGGATTTTCAAACTTCCGAACAGGGACTAGTCTACATTTTAATTTAAAAAATTTTGCACATGAAAAAGGAACTGGCATACATGATCGTAAGAGAATTAATTGAGGGAAAATGTTAAGAGAATGAATGAAGGTCGTTCAACGAAACAAGTGTATTAAATTGAGGTGAATGGTAGCATACCCAAAGGTAGACCGGAGAAAGAGTGGTTGTAGTGTTAGAAGGAGACTCTAAAGCGAAGAAATATAAGGGTGATTGCCACATTGCAGGCCATCTTTAGTACCTACAGTGGCAATTAGATTATTATTAGGAAATCAATATTCCATAATGGAAATTGATCGTATCATATCTAAAAATTTAAAATCCAGAGAAGGCACTTCTGAAATTAAGAAATAGTAATAAAATTCGTGCACGAAATACGCCTAGTGGATTTGAGGTTAGGAGCTTGATGGAAAAGAGTACAAGCTTTCAAAAGGCTCAAAATTACGGGAATGTCGAGAGAAAAATTAGGAAGTTCATCCCTTCTTAATATTTTTACAAAATTAAACATTCTAATCATAAATAGTCGTCTACTTATGGGAGGAAACACCATTGACCAGGTAACGGAATGGTTTTTATAATTTTTCCCCTCTCTGAATCTCGCTTTCAAGATACATACGGTAATGGCATTTTTCTTGTCAAAATGGACGTTTCCGTTCTAATGTGGGATTCACACAAGAAAACGTGATTATTTTAAGCCTAATTTTAGAGAATCTTGTATTAAACGATGTGTTTAATATTTCTGTATTTATCAGTTAACTGTAACTACAGTAATTTACTAGAAAAAAAGACGGATGTTAATGTCGACTAAAATGACAAGAATCAAGGAACAGACTTTGAGGTTCCTACAATATTACTCATTTGGCTTGAAAAATGTGGATAAACTGAACTTTTGTTCCTCTTAAGTTTACAAACTTAATACATCAGTCATCTTTTAAGTTACTGTCAAAAACGAAGGAGAAAATCAGTATATTCTTGTACAAAGTGAGATTGGGACGCCGTACGGTAATGAAATTCGGGGTGATCTTATATTAAACTAAGATAAATAGGAACAAAAATAGAAAAATTAACGTGACCAACTTGTAAAGGATGATAATAAGTATTTATTAAATGAAAACAAAAATAAGTGAGAGTTTATAATTCAATAGTATATTACTGGTACTTTAAGTTTGCCTTCAACTTGACAATTACCCATAGAGAGTCGAAAAAACACAAGAGCTTGCATGAAAATATGTATAGATGCAATGGAAGCAAAAAGTGTATGCAAGGATAGAGATGTATGAAGGATAATTGTTTATAAGGAGAAGAATGACGCCTGAAAGGAAACATTTTTAATACTCATGGGCCCTCATGAAGAGCTTTCCGTAGTGGATGTGGTTGGGGGAGTATGTATCTTCCCATGGGTTGGTCAGTCAGTTTGAGTGTTTATGTGTGAATCATGATGTATCATGGCTCTGTGAAACTCTTCGCCTGTGGTGATTGCTAGAGAATAAATCGGCAACCCGTGTTGAAGCAGTGTTTTGGGACGAGTGGGTCTTTTGAATAAGCAGCCCACGACTTCTAGATTGATCTAAAATCTATTCCTTCTCCTACACATTCCTTACTTACTCTCACCATATAAATTTTCGTGATCCCCGATAGTATAGCGAGGCTAGAACCAAACGAGTTAAGCTTTCC
>JAUMHM010000049.1:17523852-17534130 GCA_032362435.1 Melikaiella ostensackeni
AGGAAGTCTTCTATTTTTTCTTTGATGAGAGATGCCGCAGAGAGTCCTGTGACTGGGGGGGACAAGCCGCAGATGTGTCAGTTGAGTCCGGAAGACTTGCCGCACTTTTGCGACTCTGTAGAAAGACTTAAAAATATTCTTGGAGGAGAGATGCTGCAGGAAGGCTTGCAAGGAGAGAGACAAGTCGCAGGGTTGACAATTGGGTTTGGGAGGCTTGCTGCAAAATTGCCAATCTGCTGGGGAGAGATGCCACAGGGAGACTTTCAGCAGGAAGTCTTCTATTTTTTCTTTGATGAGAGATGCCGCAGAGAGTCCTGTGACTGGGGGGGACAAGCCGCAGATGTGGCAATTGAGCCCTGGAGAATTGGCGCAGATTTGGCACTTTGGAAGAAGACTTAAACTTTTTCTTGGGATAAAAAATGCCGCAGAGAAGCTCTACGGATTTTTTCGATGCAAAAAGTCCTGCAGATTCCGATTAGACTTCACTAAATGCTGTGCTGAAATGTCTCTTCGGTTTTTGGCTAAAGCTTGGTGTTCTTTGTTCCAAGAATGCCGCTTCTTGGCCATATACTAAAAAGTTTATTTTGGCGCTATCTAGCGGGAAATTCACCTCACTCATCAAACGGCCTCGTATAGAATTGTTTTTCCACTTGAAGTAAGATGAAGTTGTTCCCTTTGCATGGAAATGATTTATCATTGATTTTCAAATAACTCATAATCTTGCACATCAGATTGAAATGAATGAATTTTAAATATCGTGATGCACAATTTGAAAATCCATCATTTTTAGAGACTTAGTTTGAAAATTCTAATTTGAGACGACTTCCATTTCAAACGAAGTTTGGAATAATTTTATTTTGAACGCGCACAGTTTGAATTCATTATTTTTCAAAGTTTTCAGAATAATTGAACTTCAAAGGTTCAAGATATTTAAAACTCTTTCATTTTAAACGGTGAAAATGACAGTGATTTTCTACAGAAGCAAGATTTTTTAATAGAAAAAACCTATCCAATCACTTGGTTCTGAATGAGCAATTCTAAAACAGTTTAATTTTTCAGTCGTTCAAATTATTATTTTTTTGCTTCAGAAGCTTAAATTCGAAAATATTTAGTTCGCAACATTTCATACTTAATATTGTGAGTCAGTTTTAAATTAAATATTTTTTAATTTAAACATTCTGAATTGTTTGATTTTAATTTTAAACGTACGAAATTGTTTGGTTTTTCAAATTCTCCGAAATCTTAGAAACATGAAATAACAAATTGAGAGACTCGATAGTGGCACAATTTTCAGTTTAAGGAATTTGTGACTTAATAATTTTGAATTAAACTTCTTGAGAATAAATTCAAAAACATAAAAAATTAATAAAATAGTTTGTCAGATTCAAGACTTGAAAATGAGAAGATTTTGGAACTAGGCATTGAAAATTGAACTATTTTTTTATTTCAAAATGTTCCTAAATGTTCAACATTTTAAACTCAACTTGAAAAAAAAACAATTTCTAATTAAGAGGCTTAAAATTGTGAAGTCTTAAAAACTGGAGTTATAACGATCTCGTTTTGTATTCTTTTATTTTAATTTTCAAGTATCAGTGCAATATCTTGAAATTGTCCAATTGTTAGTTGAAGATTTAAGATAATGAATCATTTACGATTGGAAAATATTTGAATTGAAGATTTGAAGATTGAATGATAATTTCCAAAAAAGGCCTTAAAAATGAACGACTTGAAATTGTGTTATTTAAAATCTGATTAAACAGAAATTGAACTACCTGAAATTAATACCTTAGTAAGTTAACAATTTTAGAGTCTCGAATTTTCACGTTGAACTCTGAATTTTCAATTTTTCCTTTCCATAAGTTTTAATTTTGCAATTGAAACTGGAATGATTGAATTTTGAAAGGGATAATTAACATTCCGAAAATTGTTAATTTTCTAACAACTCAAATTCACTTAATATAATTATAAGATTAAAAGCTTCAAGTATGCAATAGTTTTAATATCAAAATTCTTGGTATTTAAACATTTTTCCGGAAAATTCGTAGATTTTGAACGTTGAAAATGACGGAGAATGTATTTTGTCATCTTAGAGAAATTTATCTAATCAATTTTAATGTCGAGTTATAATTTTTCTGATGTAACAACAATTTAAAATTCTAGAATTTCAGAGGCTCTGACTTTGAAACATTCATTCAATATCAAATTATTAAATTCTAATCGCTTTGAATTAAAAATTATTAAAAATCAAAAGTTCTTAATTTGAAATTATTTAATTTTGAACGCTTTTCAATAGAAACAATACAAATTTAATTCCCTGAAAGCTCTATTGAACCCTTGGAGGAACAGATTTTCAAATTTTGTTTTAACATAGTTATAAATTATTATCGAAATAGATGGTAGTTAAAAATAAAAGCCTTCTAATTTTTAATTTTACATCATTAAAAGTTTGCTAAATTGTTGAACTGAAACCTTTTTAGTCTCAATTTCAATTGCTTCCAATTCAGAAGAATTTTGATGCTCTGAATTCAACATTGAAATTGAAAAATTTGTCAGGTTTGAATGTTTTAATTTTTCAATTTTAATTATCTGGAAAGATGTTCGCTAATCGGGAAATGACCAAAAATTCGTTTTCGTATTAAGAGACAACTTTGGAATATTTTTGATTTATATTGAGAATTCGACAGCTAATAAGAAACTTCTCGCACGCATAGAGCGCGAATAATGATTGCTAGTATAGATATAAAAATTTTTCAATCTTTCATGTGCGTAAGCTCAATTAACATATTTCAAAGAAATGTAAATTATTTTTGTAGACTGATATGAATTTCCCTCATTTTTATTTGTGTGAGGGTATCCCTAGCATACAAAGAGGCTTGATGTGAGGCCTTCAATATTTCATCACCATGCCGGAATGAAAATGCTGAATTTAATTGAACCATTTTTGTCGAGCAAAAAAGGAAGTTGTTTACGTTTCATGAAACATTCAAAATTCAAGAGTTTCAACTCTAAAATGTGCAAATATAAGTAAAATCTCAAATTTGAAACATTATACACACAAGACTCAACACTTCTAGATTGAAACATTCGAAATTATAAATCTTCAAAATTGCGCTATATAAAATTCAAACGTTCATCCATAATAATAAAGTTCGTGGTTTCCTAATATTTCGTGCAAAAAAGAAAGCTGTAACTACACTTGAAATTTATTACCTCATTCGTATTTTTTACAAAAAGTTGGAAATTTTCACCAGAAAAGATAAATTTTCGAACCAAATAGACGAATTTTCAACATGAGTGTTGAATTTCTAGCCAAGAAAGAATTTTTAGTCAAGAAATGAAATAAAGTTCAACCAATTTTTTCAGTTTTCTACGAAACAGTTGAATTTTCAACCCAAAAATATGAATTTTCAACAAAAATGTTTCATTCTCAAGCAAAAAAAATTAGTCTCCTACCAAAATTGTTAACTTTTCAACCCTCAAAGACGATTTTTCAAACAAAATTGTTGAATTTTCAACTAGAGGTTCTTCTTCAACCCAAAAAAGAAATTGAACAAAGTAGTTCAGCTTTCAACCAAGTAACAGTTGATATTCCAAACAAAACAGATTTCAATTTTAAATCAAAAGCAGTTTAATTCAACCCGGAAAGACGAATTCTCAACCAAATAGTTGTATCATCAATCAATACGGATTAATTTTCAACCAAAAAAAAAACGAATTTTTTACGAAACAGTAGAATTTTCAACCCGAAAATATGAACTTCCAACAAAAAGTTAATTTTCTATCGAATAGTTGAATTTTCTACCAAGATAGTTGAATCCTTAACCAAAACAGGTTAATTTTCAACCAAGCAGTTGAATGTTTAACCGAAAAGGTTAAATTTCTACCAAAAGAGCTAATTTTTTGAACAAAAAATACAAATTTTGAACATAAGAGTTTGATTTTCAGCCAAGAAAGATTTTTCGGTGAATTTTGAAAAAAAAGTTAATTTCCAACCAAATAGTTTAATTTTGAACAAAGGAGTTGAATCCTCAACCAAAATAGGTTAAGTTTTGACCAAAAGAGTTGCATTTTTGACAAAAAAAAGATGAAATTTCTGCCAAAAGATATGGACTTTTCAACCAAAAAGACATATTTTCATCAAGAATTTAATTCACAATCAAGAAAGGTTTTTCAGTCAAGAAAGAAGAAATACTCTAACCAAAATGGTAAAGTTTCAAGCTAATAAGACAAATTTTCTACAATAATTTTTACATTAATTCCTTCAATATTTTTCTATTATTCATGTCAATGCCGATTATACTATAATCGTTTTCTATATAATGACTTACCTCTTGAAAATTCAATTTTCAGTTATCTTCGGTTCTCAACATTTTAAGATTCAACCGTTGGAAACTCGTGACAAAAACGAATTTTGGATTTTGAATATTTAATTTACACAATTTTACGTGAGATTTAATAAATCAACAGTTCAATAAGAAAAATATTTTTTGAAGTAAGCCTAGGTGGAATTTACATTTAAAGCAACATCACGCGCGCGTTATATCGCGCGCATATTATGCTATTATTTAAATAATCTCAAATTAAAATAAGGCACCGTGGACCAGTTTCAACATTCCGACAAAAAATTCAATTTGTAGTTTTTTAATTTGCATTCTTATCATTCCTCTTCAATTATATAGAAACTCTGGTATCACAATTGATATCAAATTTTTCTTATTTGATGCATTTACCTACTATCTTGTGCAGAATAGTTCGAGTAACTGCGCCAGTAACCAGAAATAGGGCAGCAGTCCTTCTTTCTTACTTTTTGCTAAGGGTGCTGTACGAAAAGAAATTAGTTTCTAAGGTGCAGAGGTTGAGTTGAGTTCTGAGAACTCTTAATGAATGTTTACTTCCTCCAGAAAAAGAATGAATCTCCGTATTCGGGGCTTTAATGAGATCCTTTCACATAGAATGATTCATCCTTTATCTTACGAAAATCTTGTAAAAGGTTCGTAGCACACAGTGACATTTCAAAACAAAGATCAACGGATTTTGTTTTTTTATTTTTCAAGAGTTACTATGGACTGAAATTTCTATTTTTAATTTTGTGAAACGATTTAATGAACTTATCTAAGTGAAGTTTGATCTTGATTATACGTAGGTCTCGTTCGACTACCTGTAGTCTTGCTTTTTTATCTTTTTGTCGCCATAATTTTAGAGATGAAAAAAAATGCCGATTCCTGCTTGATCGCTACGAGTATCTTCATCTGTAACCTTATTGAGTTGCGAGTGCCACTGGAAAGTTGTAATAAAGAAACGAAAAAGGTTTCCCTTCGAACGAGGCCTACGTATAATTCACAGTGTGCTTCAACCAATCTTGGGTATGATGAAAGTGTCAAAAAAATCTGACGACGCTACTTCATTCGTATGCATTTCAGGCTTAAAAATGAAAGCACGAAAATTGCAGCTGATCCTGTCACTGAAATATCTTCGAATATAATTTTCATTTTTTAAATTATATTTAGTACGGTGACCATGCACGCAAAATTATCATCATTCGATTCAGAATGATACATATAGGCATCTCAAACTCAAGAATAGCTTAAACGATACTCACTGGTTACGGTGAAATGTTAAAAGCAGTTGAGAAACTGCTCTTTTACTTATTTATTGCACAAGTTAAACCGTCCCAAAACAAGTGATTGACATTTCCTCGCAATATGTGTAGCTCAGGAATGACACATTTTTCTGCTATAACTTGTCATCATCTTCATTATAAATGGGCGGATTCACTGTACTATAACACAGCTTGGCATGATTCTTGTTCGTTTCCGTGGAGCGAAAAATATCATAGTCTCTTTTTGAGTCTCCATAAGTTTTTAAAGCCATGCAATCACAGTTTCTAGAATTTTTGAGTGACTTCCACTGACAACGTTCTGCTCATTATCATTAACATGTACCACTTTATTTTGACTGTCTCTTAGATTACTGAGTGTTACAAAACAATGAAAACATAGATACACTGATGTTGCAGTTTGCATACCATTAACAATGAGTGAAATTTTAAAGTCTGAACTAAACTTGAAGGAAATGTTGTTGAGATTAGTAAATTTGGATAAAAAATCACAGTAAAAACTAAGGAATGAATTTTGTTACAGGTAAAATTAGAATGGTGCTTACATTACCTTAAGAGAGGTTCAAATATCCCTTGGACTTGGGCTGGGAGACGTCGAGTGTATTGTTTTGCATTTTGTACCCCAAGTAGGTAAAGGTTACCCCGAAATAAGTGTTTGATTCACTCAGTTTGTTTTTTCTGTAGCTGCGTCAGATTCAAAAATGCCATCTTTGTTAACATATTAATGACGATGATGCACCTTTATTGACTTGAAAATTATCCAAACTTTCTGCAGAAAAGACTACATCTCTTTTCTTCTTTGTGTTCACAACGACTCTTGATTTACAGCCCGAAGTACTCAAACCAAATTCTATATTTTGGTGGTTACTAGTACCGTTGTTTTCGCTCTGTGTATCATTTTTTAATTTTAATATTAAAGTAAAGACTTACTCTTGATGTTTCTCTGGAAATTTTTCTAAAAATTGTATCACATTTTCTCAAACCTTCACAGAACTATCACAAAAATGATTATTACCTTTGCCCATTTCTTGAAGACACTTTTCACAGATATGAATCGATTTTTTTGACTCATCAATTACTTCTCCAGTTTTTGACTGCTGACACCATGAAGTCCATTAAATTCATCAATACGGATAGATACCTGAACTTCGTGACTTCTGCCTTTCTCTACTTTTATATGACCCTTGAATCTTTCTGGTAGGCATATATAACAAATACATGCATTGCTATTGGCCCTGGATTGTTTCCTTAACTTTATGTCTTTATAATTTGGCATGGTTGGTAAAGATCTTTTGAAGTCATTTTGTCGATGATTAAAAAGGGTAATGCGACACATAATGCGAATTCTCAAAGGAAACTTAGATGCTGATCTTCTGAAACCTTCGATTTTAAATTTTTTCACGAGATTTTCGATTTTTTGGTTATAGAGAAAGAATTTGGTTTATTCTTACCAAGGACGATTTTTTTACCACATGGGTCACACACCATTTTTCAACGAATGCTGTTAGCTAAAAACGTAAAGAAGATAGTTTTTAAACTTATATAAACATTTACTATGGAAGGGCTATTTTTCCGCTATGAATATAGGTTACCAATGGATATTGTTTAAGTTATTCTTGAGTTTGAGATGCACATATGTGTCATTTTGAATCACATGATCATTTTACGTGCATTGTCACCGCATTAAATATAATTGAAAAACTCAACGTTTGATTTGGGAATATTTCGGGAACAGGATCAGATAATATTTTCGTTTTTTCATTGTTTGAAGTCTAGAATGCATACAGATGAAATAATGTAGCTATAATTCGCTGGCAATTCCATCATACCTATGATTGGTTAAAACGCACTGTGAATTACGATCGAACTTCACTTAAATGAGTTCGTTTGATCGTTTAAGTATACTTCTGCTTCGTTTTCGGGATTACTACTTATACTTATTCAGAGTTGAGAACTTTTCATTGATTATTCTTTTTGTAATATTGAATTAATTTTTGCTAAATTCAAATGCAAACGTAAACATGAATTATGTTAATATTGCGGAGATGAACGCATTATTAGAATTTAAAATAGGTCGATTATAAAAGCGGGCAAACACTTAGAAAGCTACAGATGTCGAAGCGTGACGTGCACCATGCGCTGATAATTGTTTATCAATACCGCAGAGTCCTAGTACAGTTTTGATCCTTTGACTTAGTGTTTGTGGAGACACTGCTTTATAAGGGGGTTTTAATGAAACAAATAGAGATTTAATGTCACCCATTAGATGTCCAGTTATATTTAAATCAAGACGTAAAATTTTTGCTACATATAGCTCTGGTTTATCTTTGAAAAACGGTAAAATTAAGCAGGGTTGAGGATCACCTAATCGTGATTTTTTAATATGGGCTGTGGTTTTAATATCAGCTTGTTTGGATGTAAAAACAATGTCCTCTATATTATTAAGTGCGAATGTTTGTTTCCTATGTCTAGTTCCCATTAATAATTTTTTAGTCAGTGTTCTAAAACAAATTGAATTAAGGGGAAACTAATCGGCAATACTATCAATAACTGGCGTAGCATAACATGTTCTTGGATATTCATGACAAGATGGTTTTATTCTCAATGTACTCTTAAAAAAGCGGTTCATAGTACCGTCCGAAATTTTCTCAAAAGAAATGAAAGATATTGCCGATCGTGTAGAATTGAGTGTTCCATATAAAGCTCCTCCATGAAACTTCTTAGTCTAAAATTCTAAAACTTTTTCTCAACTTTGCATTTATGGACTTAAGTTATTCTCATGACAAAATATCCAACAAGATTTTAGAGCGACATTGTTCTCTTTGATAGTTGATTCTGCTAAAGAAGCAAGAAGAATTTCTACAATTTGTTCAAAAAGATTTTTCATTGCAAAGGCCGCCCTGATAACAAACATGCAACCAGGGGAAGTGAAGGTGCCAGCGGATGTCTCAGGTCTCTGTGAGGAGATAAAATAAAATTAGATTCAGGCTTGAAAATTAAAGGCCTATTCATAAGCATGGATTTAAAAATTGGAAACCATGGCTGAGTTGTCCATAATGGAATGGCAACAATGCCATAGGCCTGAACAATTTTTATCTTTTTCAGCATTCTTAAAATCATTGAAAACGGTGAAACTGCATATAAAAATGTATTACTTTGTCAAATAATGAATGCATCAATTGCTAAAGCTGTGTGATCCCTTTCCCAGAAACAGAATAAATCACATTTTTTATTTGATACGGAGGCAGATAAGTCAAATTCCGGACTGGAATTATGTTCTACAACTTTATAAGTGCATTATTCGCCTATTTCTATTTCGTATCAAAGTTTTTAGTTCTCGATTCTCTGCCTGCTTGTATATCATCTTTTGGGGCAATATATACCATCCGAACCCAAATCTTCTGGTCTTTACACTACTTCCGTATTTGTCTATTTAGATTATTAATCTGTGGCAAATAAATGCTACACATTTTATTGATATAGTCGATAGATGTTGTATTATCAATGAGTAATAAAACTTTATAATTATATAAAGCCACTGTCAAAGTTTTGAAAGTCCATAATGCTGTTGAGAGTTCAAGTAAATTTATACGTAATTGTCTTTCTTTTACAGTCCAAAAACGATGAACTGCCTTCCCTTCACAATGAACACCCCAACCAGTTTTTGACGCATCAGGAGAGATTTCTTTTTGAAAATTATGTTCACGTGTAGAGTTCATTGCTCTTGTTAAATTTTCCTATCACCAAAGTTAGTCGTTTTGTATAGAATCAAGAACTGAAATACGTTTATCATAATTTTCATTTGAAGCTGCAAGAGCATTAAGTTTGTCAAATTTTAAACTCTTAGTATAGCCTAATCCATAAACAACCCTGGACAGCTCGCGATTAAACGACCTGTCAATTGTGTACATTTTCTCAATTCGCAAGATTTTTGCTCTATAAATATTTTAACTAATAATATTAACTCTTTACGTTTTTCTTCCGGTAATTGTAACTATTTTTTTTTATTTAAGGTAAGATCCTGTAATCTACCAATTCAATCTGAAATTAAATTGCTTTTCTTATAATTATGACAAATCCGAGTGACTCCAATAAACTATAATTGTAACCTCAACATTTCTTGTACACGTCTGAGAAGAATTACCTATAATCAAAATTTGATATAAATAAATGATTGACACAAGACCATTGTTTCTTAAATAGCAAATTACGGGTTTTCGAATCTTTACAAAGATGTTTGGGCTAATGTACGAAAGCAAGCGTCTTCCATGTTTAAATAACTCATGAAGAAATTTTCTTCAACAATTTTCATAGCAGATCTAAGGTCCTTAATTTTGAAATGGGGAACCTCAATATATTTATTGAATTTTTTCAGATTTCGTTTTCGAATTTAAATTATTATTGAAAAAATAATATTCTTTGTACGTCTGGTGACAGCAAGCACAAAGAAGCAAATGAGGTCATAGATGAAGATGTCAATCGAGGAGGAGTCGGAATTTTGTTATTATCTCTAGAATTGTGGTGGCAACAGTATAAAGTGGCAAGACTTCAAGCAGTTATCCCAGGAATGAGGCAGACGTACAATTTCATGTGTTTGATCTTGCCATGAATGATAAAGACACTTCCGACTGTTAGAAAATTTCATCGACTTTTTAGTTGAA
>JAUMHM010000049.1:17535293-17548385 GCA_032362435.1 Melikaiella ostensackeni
TCAGTTTCAGGTTAGCCCTGAAGAAGTGAACTGCAATGTTCACGAAACGTCGGCAAGATTCGTAGTTTTACACACGAATGAAACCCGAAACACTTCTTTTCATCATAAATTCAATAAATTATTTGCATTGTTACTGGACATCTTTTTTGGATCGTTGCTTTCCCTTGCACCCCTGTAACTGGTCACAGAAGTAATGTAGGTCACACCCGTACCTCTTTCAAACGTCTCGCGTTGGCGGAAAGGCAACCCTGTGACTGGTCACAGAATTGATGTGAGTCACACCCCTAACCCTTTCTAATGTCGCGGGGGGGAGTGCACCCCCGTGACTGGTCACAGAAATAATGTAGGTCACATTTCTAACACTTTCTCATGTTTCGTGAGGGGCGAAAATGCACTTCTGTGACTGGTCACAGAAATGATTTAGGTCATACTGCCAGTCCCTTTTCAGGATCATTTCGCCACCACTATCCCAAATTCTGTCTGTCCATTGTACAGTACTTCTGTGAGTTTTAATATTTATTGTCCATTCTCTCGAAAACTATCAGTCGTAGGATGAAAATCTCAAACGTAAAATCGATCTATCGGAAACCAATTGAGATATCGATTTATAAATTTCAAATTCGTTTTCCTCGCTAAAAATCCTATTGAAATCCGCATTTGAAACTTTTCGCCACGGATGTCGTACTCTTGCCCTTTTACCCACACTCCTCAACCTTTCCAGCGTTCCTTGGTAAGATGGATTCTGAAAGGGTCGGGAAGGGAGGAAGAGTGAGTTCAGTCACAATTCTTATCTCTTCCACGATCCCGCTTTAGATGAATTTTCTTAGATAAACTCATTTTCTACTGGTACCGGTTTTATATACACAACCTTTCTCAAAAAGGGCTTACGCGTTTTTTTTTGTTTTTGGGCTCAGAAAAATCCTGAGATATACCAGAAGTTTGAGCTGAAAAAACTGGATATGCAAGCTTTTTTGGGCTGAAGGTAGTCGAGATCCACCATTTGTGAAGTCATAAGTCTCACATAAAGAAAAATTCTTATGTTTTGTTGTGTTCATTTTAGAAAAATCTGAACTGAAAACAAGGTGTACATATTGTTATTATAAACAAAGAATTATATTGTTGAAACCGAAATTGTAGCAGGACGACATAGTTGTGTGGCCTGCTTTATATTATAGTGAAATATATTAACGATTGGATGATAAGAATTGTTTATTTCACAACCTCTTTAGCTCAAGACCAAATACCACAAAAAGATCCAGCTTTAGTTCAATTGAATATTCTTCAATTTTGAACGTTCTGATTTCGTAATTCTTTTACTAAATCTATGTCTTTTATTTTTAAGTTGTTTAATTCGAAATGATTGAATACTGAAGAAGGAAACTGAAGTGGAGGAATTCTGGACAGGGAGGGGACTTAGACAAGGGTGTGCTCTGAGTCCTCTTTTGTTCAGTGTCCTCCTGGCAGACGTGACAGAGAACGTGGAGAGGAAAGGAAAAGAGCGGACAATATTGGGAACATGCAAACTATATTCACTGGCATAAGTAGATCATGTAGTTCTAGTGGAGGATGATAAAAGTGATAACAGAGATTCTGATGATGAGAGCGTTCGAAGAATATGTGAGAGGAAAAGATTTAAGGGTGAATGTGAGTAAGACTAAGATGAAATGTTTTAGAAATAGAAAGTGTAGAGTATGATTGGGAGATAAATAGTGAGGAGGTAAGTTGGTGGAGGAATTTTGCTACCTAGGATTTTGTTTTGGAGCAAGGGGAAGAAGCGAGCTGCAGGTGAGAAGAAAATTGGAATGTGCGAGTAAAGTAATGTGACAATTGTGGGCTGAAGAAAAGAGAAGGTTTGAGGACGACTGGAAGATGAGCGTGTAGATGTTTGATCTGCTAATTGGAAGAGTTGAAAGGGAGATGCACGTGGTAGGGGAAAGCAAAAAAATGACTTCTAAAGAAGGAGGATAATGAAGTAGTGTTGCGAGATAGAGCTACAGTTTTTAGATTAGTAGAGGTAAGAGGCAACTGAAGCTCAGGGCAAGGTCGGAACCATCTAGGTACAAGAATAGTGGTTAAGTCGATAGCAAGAAACAATTGGTAAGGTTGTATATGAAGATTGTCGATAAGAAAACATGTAATGGTTCTGTGAAGACTCTTAAGCCCGTAAAAATAAAAGAGTATAAACAAAAGAAAAAAGATGAATACTGCATAAGGAAAATGACTATGCAGCCCTAGAAACTCACATCGCATTTTCTCTCAATTTATTCGAAATTTTCAACACTTTTACCTCTTCTTTTCTGCTAGCCGTGCAACTGGTAAAAAATTATATATTAAAAAATTCTTCCTGGGGAACCGCAATCTCGCAAAACGTTGAAATAAACAATACATACACAACTGAGACGAGAACCGAACGACGGCGTGTGTACTGCATAAAAAAAAGTACTGCGACTGACGTTGGCGCAATTAAATGGACGTTGCTCGTTCGTGTCTATGTACCTACTTCCCATGGCGTGGCTGTTCTCGAACAAGCAGCAATGAGCGTAGGTAATAATTGTTCTCCGCCGTAAACACGCAGTAAAATATCGTGCATCGTGGCCAGAAGCTTGTCAAGAGTGAAGGGAGTAGTACGTGGGGTAATAGGTCGAGTAATAAAATGCTGGGGTGTAAGGAAGGATGTTAGTGCTAGTGGAGCACAAGGGAGCGACTTTGGGCCGTTGCCGAAGGGATGAAACTGAAGAACACTAGCAGTGTTAGCAATATAAGTAAATCGATATACAGGATGCTCACGATTTTCTCGTAAAATATTATACGGCTACGTGTCCTTTGGATCTATGAAACACCCTTTCCCCCTCTAATAACACCCCATCCTATCATCTCCTTCGCTTTTTCTCTCAAGTTTCTATCTACAAAACAGGATGAGACACTTGGCAATTTTCGAGATGATCAGGATGCCCAGAGCTTGAGAGGCGAAAATGATTTTCGCACAAGTAAGCAAGAAACTTTGCAATAAAACAAAGAAGAATAGAGGAAGGGAATCGAGATAATCTGACGGTGGTAAAAATTCCGAGAGTGACTTTATTTATGTCGTTTGATTCATTCTTTGCTTTTCAGGATGATGTTGGAATTTAAGATGAAAAACGGACGATAATACTACGTACCACTAGAAATAGATACCACTCACTTCCATAATCTTTATTAAGACGCAGTGAAGGTATTTCTTCTTAGTTCATAGGGGGTGGAAAATTTCATTGGGTTGAAAATGACTTCCCTATTTTCATTTAAAGAAGAAACAGGTAACTCACCCGCATCGATGTTATGTATGGTAATAACGAAAAATTGCATCACCTTCATTATCTTATGAGAAAAGCAATATTTCCAAGACTGGAATTAGAAGAAAAAGTTGTATACTTTCGTGTTTGAGAATGCGATTTTACCGACCGCAAGCTGATGTTACCACTTGAGACATAGTGATTTTACAGTCGATTGTAATTCCTACATCTCCTTGGTAATTTCACTCCCAAAGTTACGGCAGCTTTTTTTATAGTGTACAATGCATGGAATTGTAGGAAATTTTCTTCTAAAGGAATATTCGATCGTAAACTGTCATAGTAGTGAGGGAACCGACTCCTGTACATTTATAGTAATTTCACGTTGCGAAAAATGATCGTAGTTTGGATTCATTGAATAGGTCGTCTACTCAAATCTTTTACATACATGTCCAGTAGGGTTTGTTGAAAAAAATTATTAAAAAAAAGTATATCAAAAATCTGATAAAATCAAATGTTTTTCGGCAAAACGTAACCTTCAAAAGAGACTAAGAAACTTCGAAAAGCTTCCTTTTTCACTGGGATAGGCCCAAAAATATGTGCATATGTATCAAAGAAAAATGAAAAATGATAGATTTAATAGCGTCTTTCTCTTTGTTTCTGTTCTGTACTTCTCGAGTAATTTTCTGCCATGAAGGTATGTACTATGCAACAGTAGGTCTAAATTTTCATACATTTTAATTAATTGAAATAGAGAAATTAGTTCAAAATTACGACGTTGTACTAACTTCACTATTCAATACACTAAAATAATTTGAAATATAGTTCGACCATACACTCCTTTTTCCAGAAAGTTGTCAGAGAATTAGAAAATAGAAAAAAAGAGACAAAAGCTAATCGATCTTTCATTTTTCTCAAAAACATCTGTACATATTTTCAGTCATTATTCAGTGAAAAATTAAGCTTTTTTGAGTTTCTTGGTCACGTTTTAAAGATTATATTTTGACGAGAAACGTGTGATTTCATCAGATTTTTGAAACTCCTTTTGTGGATTTCAAAGAAATTGAAATTTAAGAAAAACGTGAATTTTGGATATTCTTGGCCAGTTTTAGTGGAATTATGTAGCTATATGAATTGCATTCTTCATTTTCATCATTTAGGATACGTTGGCAATGATATGGACTACAAATTCTATTAGGCGAGAATCATTAAATTTCATGAATGTATCAGGTATAAAACAAATTTTGCGCTCTTTGCTGTATAAAACTAGAATACGCTTGCGATAATTAAATTTTTTTCTCATCGGACCCAAATTTTCAGGATAAACCACACTGGACCCTCGATTTAGAGTCTGACGCGGTTACGGCCTGCGATGGCCGTGAAGTCCTTCCAAGATTTCTATACCGTAAACAGTCAGGGCCGTATGAACCATTTCCAGTAGGAATAAATAATGATTATTAACTGTATTTTCTGCAAATGTAGATTTTTGTTATCATAAAGGATGGGCCTTTAGGCTTTTCTCGTAAAATAATTTGAATTGTGTGATTTTTCGTTATTATCATGCATAACATCGTTGCAAGTGAGGTAGGACTTTGTCCTTTAATGAAACTTTAGGGAAGACATTTTAAAGCTAATCAAGAACTCCGCCCTCTTCAAATAAGAAATTCAAAAAAATGTTCACGGCGCCCTAGTTTGCTGATAGTTTTTTTTAAATTTCTCTTCTTTATTTTTTGTACTAGCAGTGAAAGCACGCGCGCTCAGCGTGCGTTCACGTGCCTAGATTTTCATTTTCTTATATAAAAAATATAAACTGTTTGAAGTTTCGTAATAAGAAATTCTTAAATATTAAAGCTTCGGAAATTTTTTTTAACGAGTTCAATAATTTAATAAACGAATAATTGTAGTAAGTGAAAACTGTTTGAAAAAAATCTTATTTCAGTAATTTTAATATTTCCATGGATGCTGGTTTTTTTTACGAATCTGGAGATCTTAACAGTATCCATACATTATTGCAGCTTTTTTTTTGCTGATCCGTAGAAGACAATTCATGTCTAATAGAACATTGTTATTCAAATATTATTAGTCAAATATGGTTCAATTCTGAAAAGTATTTTTTTTTTAATCTTCATTTAAAAATTGTTCATATTTGAAGAACTTACATTTTTACCTGCACCTCTTCATACAAAGCCGTTGTCCATTGAAGTCGTCGCACTGTAACTGTGAGGAATAAGGTGTATGAATATTTCCTCAATTTCATTCCCCCTAATACTTATTTTACATAAAATCATTTGACCAAATAGCAATTTGCTATAATTTTAATTTATCCTAGTTGCATATTCACCTAATTCTTTTATTTCCGAACTACTTTTTGTGAAAATTTTTATTCTTCTGAATTACCATACGTCATAATTTTTATATTCCCGAATTGCCATTTAACATTATTCTCATGCTACCGAATCATAATTTGAAATAATTTTCATAATACCGAATTGAAATTGAACATAATTTTTATTTTTCCGAACTACCTTTTGTCATAATATCTATACTTCCGAATTATCATTTGTCATATTTCTTATATTTGCGAATCACCATTTGACATAAATTTCATTATACCGAATTGTTATTTAACATAATTTTTTCCCCGGAACACTATGTGACACACTTTTCATTCTTCCAAATAAGCACATAACCTGAAATTCATTCAAACGAAACATCATCAGTTATGATTTCCATGTCATCGAAACTGCATGTCACATAAATTTCATTACTTCTAAAATGGTGTCCAGCACCCTTATTGGCTGATTTGAATCTGGCGGCATTATTCAACCAATGGAAATGCTGGATGCTATTTTAAGAAGAATGAAATTTATGTTACACGCAGTTTCAACGACTTAGGGATTATGACAGATGGCGCTTCGTTTGAATGCATTTTAGGTTATGTGCGCAATTCGAAGAATAAAAATTATGTCACCAAGTGTTTCGGGAAAAAAATTATGTTAAATAGCAATTCGGTATTATAAAATTTATAAAAATAAAAATAAAAATGATGTGAAATGGTAATTCGGAAGTATAAAAATTACGACAAATGGTAATTCGGAAGGATAAACATTTGCACAAGAAGTAATTAAAAATATAAAAATTAGGTAAATTGGCAATGAGTATAAATAAAAATTATATTAAATTTCTATTCGGTGAAGCGATTTCAGGTAAAATAAATATTAGGGAAAATAAAATTTGATGCATATTCATGCGCCTCGTGAGTCTTACCAAAGCATGACACTAAGGGTATCAAAATACGAAAAATTCGGAAAGTGCACAACAATATGGGGGAGGGGGGTAACAAATTTCGGAAAATAGTGTTCCGTCATTTATGGGCGACGCCCAAAAGAAAACTCCCTACAGAAATCAATTTGAAAAAATTCTTTCTTCAGTTAAGAACTCTCTGAAAAAAGAAAGAGACCATTTTATTCAGTTTCTATTAATACTAAATGGAGTTTGTCTTACATTATTGAACAAAAAAACTTTTTAATTTTGATTTTAACACATTTTACACTATTGGAGCTAACTCCAAATGATCCTCAAGTCATGTAATCATTATTATAACATGTCTAGCGTAATGACAATCCTTTTTCAAATTTAAATTAAAGAATCTCGATGCAATGAGAGACAACTTCAAATGGAAATTTAATTTTACAAAATGACAAATTCACCTTTAATATACTGTTAAACCGGGCGACAGAAAAAAATCGCAAAACAAAAACGCGAGGAGCGAGCTGAAACGTAAGAGCTTCAATTTGGACATACAAATCGTTGTACTTTATTATAGTTAATTAGCAAAATGATACGTGCACTATTAGGTTATTATTTATAATTCAGTTCGAGATTGATAATATTCACATCCAAAAATTCCGCAAATCTTTATTTTTCTTTACTTTCATTTAACACAAAAAATTTCAATTTCAAAATTGTACATCAACAATAATAATCAAACTATATCAAATATCTATAAGTGAAAATAAACAAAATATAATTAGACTTTTAACAGTAGAACAAATTAACATTAAACGACTTTAATTTAAATCAATTTAAATATAATTATTCAGAAATTGGAAAATTTGCTCATTGGAAAACTATAAAACTGTATAATTTTTTAGTGGAAGCTGCCAAAAGTGAACAACTTAGTTTTAAGCTAGCAAACCTAATTGAATCGAAGTACTAAGGTTTTAATGAATTTGATAATTCAAAAATTGACGAATTTTAAGCTCAAAGCGCTGGAAGTTAAATAATAATCCGAAGCCTTTGTAATTATAAAATTCATTATTCACGGATTTCAATACATTAACGTTCAAAATTTCCATTGAAATCGAAGTACTAAGTTTTTAATGAATCTGATCATTTAAAAATTGACCAATTGAAAATTCAAAGGGTTCGAAATTGAATAATAATTTGGAGCCTTCGTAAATATATAATTTATTATTGACGGATTTCAATACCATAACGTTCAACATTTCCAAATTTATGTTTTCAAAATTGAACAATTTCAACGGATATAAAAAAAATTTCTGCACCTTATGAATATAGCCATTTTATTATTAGGCATTCAAAGTTTCGTTGGTTTTGACAATTACAAGTTTTTTAACATTAAAATTACTATCTGAAATAATTCAAATCTACAAAGTTTTCAGAATAAGAAGAGGTTGAATTATTAAGATGTAAGATACATATTTACTTTCAAAGAGATACCTCTAAACAAATGTCACTCACTTTTCAACAAATTTCACGAATTTTCCAGATTTTCTAAAAAAATTTAAAAATTCCATAATTTATTCATTTTTTCTAGGTCCTGCAGTAACTCAGATCTCAACTATATAGGACCGTTGGCACTGAAAAATAACTTCCTATTATCAGATGATAATACTTCATTTCGGGACAATATTCGAATATATTTTGGAAGATAAAAACTTATTTCTTCAAATTTTATTTTCTGATGATTTCGGAAGACATTTCAGAATAACCTTTGCTATAAGGAATACAAAAATGCTATTCACCTATTAATACATTCAAAACAACCACGTATTTTATATGCCATCCTAAAGCGACAATTTTCATTGTTTACCCTATAATATAAACAAACAAATTTTAAGAGAAAAGCACGCGATGAGCGAGCTGAAACGTAGGAGATTCAATTTGGACAGACATAAATCGTACTTTGTTATTATTAATAATTGATATTCGCTTCTATCGCATTCTATTGATTCTTGTTTCACTTTTATATAAGGAAATGCTATCCAATCGCTTTTCACTATTTTGTTTAGAGAATTATGTAACTTTCTCTGAAAAACTTTAAATTTGTATTCCCATTCGTTTTTTAAACCATTAAATCTATCAATTTCCATGATGTTCAATTTTATAATTGTTAATTGCCTGCTCTAGTATGCAAAATATATGGTTAGCTATACACAAAATGGAAAACACTATATAACAACACATAAATCGATAGAATGAGGTAGTACTGCTTAGCTGTAGGATAGGATAAAAAAGGATACATACTCGTATACGCTTGAAGATGGATTTGATTGCCTGAATAGTGGGTATAATAAAATGTGATAAAATTGGATCGAAAAAGCATAGGATGGTGTAAGTGGTAGTTTGGATGAGAGTGAAAACAAAATGTTGTAAAGGAAGACTGGATACAGATTAGAACTGGATAAAAAAGGATAACGTTTCACAGAAATCGATTGCAATTTCTATATCAGGTTTGGCATAAAAGTAAATAAATTGAATAGCAATGGAAATCATTGTCCCAAAACAGGGTCAGATACTAAAATTATCTAATTTTTTCAGAAAGAAGAATAGGATAGACCCAAATCATATTAAAAGTGACGAAATTAGATCAAAATGGATAGCAGGACTGTTATATAGAGCAAAACATTATCTAATTCTCTTGGAAAGTAGAGAGGATAAATCTTTAAAAAATGGTAAAAATGGATAAATTACAAATACGGATAGGTTTGCCGGAAAGGGAAATATGATATAATAGAAAAGAATAAAATGTACATACAATACACTCGCGATGAATAGTAATTAGAATACTCGTATGTGAAAAATATAGATTCAAAGAAGAATAAAATATTTTGATAGATATGGAATACTATGAAAATAGATAGAAATGGATAGAATATTCAAAAGCAAATGTCATAAAATATATATCATTGATGTTACCAATTAAAAGAAGTGAGAAGGCATATAAAGGCCATTTGAGGAACAATATAAAAAGTTATTCAGTTGGATAGAACTGAAAGAACGATTTAATAGGGAATGAATTTATTATGGGATTTAATATGGGATGAATGTGGACAAAAAATTTATAGCACTGAATGATTAAAACAGTAACGTGATAAAAAGTGATAAAGGATAGAAATGGAAAGCGTTCTCTAATTGTGGAACATAATGAAAAGAAACAATATTGAATAAAATTGGAAAGAAATGTTATACAATTGCATAAGAATTAATATAAAATGCTTATATGGACGTATACAGATGACAAGGTTCCATTTCGGAGAGACCATATAAAAAGGAGTTAACTCGTGGAGACCATATGAGAAGGTACTACAGATTAAGGGCGCTGACGTTCACAATACAATATAGTATATATTGGGATGTTGTGAGAATCTGCCACGCGCGTTAGCATTTTTTCATTTTGTCTCCACGAGTTAGCACAATATTATTTGATCTCTTTGAGATTGAACCTTGTCATTTGGACACGTTGATATTTATACATTTCTATATGAAAAATTATTTCTATCGATTCGATTCATCAAGATAGGACAAGAACCAAATAAGTTTTGTAATAAAGAATAGTTGAATTCAGAGCCTGATTTTTTACAGGAGGATGTTTATAGTCAGTTGGCCACAGCCTAAAATGGTCAAGAAAGGACAAGTTTATCCAGCCGTTTTTCCGTCATGAATGTCATAACTGCTTTCATGCCGCTGGACAAAAGACTTGCTCAGTTCGCTTGGGAGATCAAAAATAAATATACATGCCAACATTCACTGAGTCAACAGTGAAGAACAGATTGACAATTGAAAACAGACTCTAGATAAACTACATTTGCTATTTTCGGCCTTGGATACTTGATTGAATTTCTCCTGAAATTAGAGTTTCCAAACAAGAGTGGAAAAATATAAAAGGTAAAAAAGAGTCTCAACTGAGGGAATTTGCAAATGAGTTCGTTGGCATTGGGAACGATTTACGCGAGCCTTCGTTCTTCTTTTTACGCCACAATCCCATTCGAAGTGTATTGGAAATTTCACCAGAGGATTCTACTTTTATAAGACGGATTATAGGGTTTCGATACAGAAAACTCGACGGTACTTTGCAAAATATTTTCCTTGATCGTATATCTATTTGTGAATTGTATTTGATAGATCAGAGAGGTTGATTATTCGGATTTTTCGTGTACACTGAAATGCAAGATTGCAAGATTGCATGGGACTGCGAAAGATTGCATATATGTGACTAAAAAATATTGCATGAGATTGCAAAAGAGTCCATGGATTATAGGAAATTCAATATAGAAAATCATTGTATAGAAAACGATTATAGGTTAATCAGCATTAGAATGAATAATGGAAAAATGGTGAAGGAATTATGCAGAAAGTAGAAAAACTACAAAGAAACGATTTATTTTAGACCACTCATAATCTAATATGGAAGTACTATACAAGAAGATAGCGATTCGACACAAATGAACTTTAAACAGCAAAAATCTGTGAATTTCCTTGATATCTTTAAAATCGCTTGAATTTTTACTGAAGTCCACGGACATCTTTTGAAGTCTCTGGGAATTTTTTTTAAATCCATTAAAAACTTTCAAATTTTTCAAATTCGTAGAAGTCTTTGAGATATTTTCACCCTCTTTGTATTCCTTTGAAATCTTTCAAATATTTAGGAATCTGTAGACATTATTTAAAAGCCCTTGACAATTAAATAAATCTTATTTATTCCCTTCAAGTTTTCTATAAATCCCTTGAAACCTTTGAAATCCTTGGATATACAATACATTTCTCTAAATCTGATGAAACTTCTGGAAATACCTTGAAATTCCTTAAAATCTTTGCTTCAAAATCGCTAGAAATCCGCGCCATGAAGATGTGCCCGCGAAGCGGACAGATTTTTCTATCTTTATATTGTCCACCGAAAGTAAGGATTATATAAACATTTAAAAATTTATAAATGATATGTACGCCACTTTATCGTTAGATAAATATGCATTATTCACAAGGTTTCAAACTTTTTTCACGGCAAACGCAAGATAGATAACGAACAAACATATAAAGTTAATTTACCAAGTACCCTACCAATTTTAAAATAGAAATCAAGCCTGTTTCTTATGAAATTCGATGCCATACTCTTAAACTACTTGTAACTTGGCGTTACATTATACAATTTGTTCAAATCGTAACCTTATAAAATGATAATATTACCATTGTAATTTTTAGTTCGTAATTATTTATTTTGAAAAAATTAGCTTTTATCTTATATTTCGAATGGAATCGCTCAAATTGAAATTCATTGCTTAAATTCGAACACTTTTGAATAGCATTTTCTATTTTCTGATTTTGATACTTTTAAAACTGTTTAAATTTTTGAAAATTGGAATTTGATAGGTACTGTTTGATTTCGAAATCTTCAAATCGAAATTTCTCAATTTTCAAAGTTGTCAATTCAAAATTATACTATTTAAAATAATTTCACTCGAAACGCCATAATTTTAGCGATATTAAAAATTGTCCAATCAGAATTACTTCATTCTTCAATGGTTCAAATTTCAGATTCTAAAACTCAACATTTTTTCAATTTTTTTTTTTAACAAAAGGAGATATATACCCCGAATCATGTATTTTCCGAAGCTATTAGGATAGTTACCATCCTCATTTCGATTCGTATAGGGATTTCTCTCTATTTTATATTCCGCAAAAAATATTAGAAACTGAAAATCAACAGAATGGCGACAGGTCTTTTAATGATTAAAGGCTTTGTTTTTTTTTCAAATATTCGAGATACGTAAAATAGTCAAAGAGCAACATTTTTTCCTTCCAGGAGATCTACAAACAGTTTCTTTTCCATTTTTCGACATTTTGCACTGGCATGTATTCCTCATAGAGGAAGCTTTGTCATAGTCACAATTTCGAAGATATTTTTAAATCGTTCATTTAAACGTTCTTCAATTAAAAATAATCTAATACACTGTTTTAAGCAATTATCTGGATATGGGTGCGAGTATGTTTTTAGCTAAAAGAACTAGGGGTGGTTTTTAGGGGTTGGTAATTATTACTCTCGAGTTGAGAACATAACATAGAGTCTTTTGAAAGTGCTGTTACGTTAACGACACTTTTGTCATCTGGAGACATGGACTAGATGAACTACACAAGTTTTCCGATTTCATCATTCGATTACACCCTTATATCCAGTTTACCATGGAAATTGAATGAAAAGGAAAATTACCTTTCTTGGACGTAGTTTACAGAAAACCCACCCATACAAACAGATACCTACATGCCTCCTCCCACCACCACCCATCTCAAAAGCATTCGGTCATCGAATTCCTTGTACCTGTATACAGAGTTGTCTCTATACCAGATAAAGATAAATTACAAAAAGAATTACGAAACGTTAAACAAATCCTGATACAGAACGATTACACAAACAAACAAATTGACAAAGCAATAAGAAAATACACTCAAACAAACAAGTCAACACAACCTACTAAAGAAAGAGAGAGAAAAACGACCACCATCCTACCCTACATCCAAGGTATCACAG
>JAUMHM010000049.1:17548485-17588619 GCA_032362435.1 Melikaiella ostensackeni
TACCTCGGTCCTAGGACCACCCTCCTAACCACATCACCTATCACCAGGATTCCCTCCCCCCCCCCCCCCCAAGAAACTAAACAAAGGCGCACTCGCCGACCACTTTTTTTTACTGAGTCGATAGACCACTGATGGACGGTCTCACCGCGTAGTATTATTTCATGCAACCACAGGGTGCGAAACGCACTTACCTCGACCCACCCGCGAGTCGAAAAGAAGAAGCCAAATCCATGAGGCGGCTGGAAGCATTTCTCCGCAAAAACAACCAACTGCTTCCCATTCGGCCCGCACCTCGCACCAGTGCGTGCCCCACTGTCCGCCTATAGACCTGGAGATGATCACGCACGACTGTGCTCACTCCTAACGGACCACTTCGCTACGAGTGGGGAGTGTCGCCGCTCCTCACCCTATTACCCTAAGCACTGTTCCTTCCCCCCCCCCCTGCAAGCTTCTATATCTGGGGTAGAAAGCAGTATACAAATATTTTGCTATAATCTTTAACGACTAGGAAATTTGTTTGATTCCTGAAAAATTTCAGTTTTCAAATCCAAGAACCGAACAGAAGATACTATTCGATTTTAAATTTATTTTTCACAACATTTTTATTGGGAATCGAATTTCCATTAGAGTACTTGTGAAAAATAATATGCATTACACGGAACGGAACACAGAGTGTTCAACTCGTGTGATAGCTGCCCTCGCTTCGCTCTGTCAGCAAACTTCACGCTCGTTGGAAACGCTGTGTTTCATCCCTTGTAATGCAACATACTATTTTGCTTTTTTCTTATGTCTACAATTATTATAATACATTAAAGTATTGTATAAAAATCGAGGAGAGTTATAACTTTTCTTTATAGGGTGCTTAAAATTTATCGACATTCGAAGCTTAATTGGGCATGTCTTGGTTTAAATAATTATAATTTAGAATACACTGAACATTTTTACAATATTTATTTCAAATAATAATGATGACAATAATAATTCGCAGCTGTTCTTAAATACATTCAGAATATGTAATTCACTTATTTCATTCTGTGATTGGCACACCTTATGGCATATTATTATAGAGAAATATGAAGCAAGTGAGATAGAATTAATAGTTTTCTCAAAATGAGTTTAAAAATTTTCATAAACTTATGCATAATATTTTAGAGTAAACGTTCAAATATCATACTTGTTTCTTATTCATATGTCACCTACAGGTAGATGGCAGTAGCATGCACAATGACAGAACCTAATGTTCTATATAGCTTGAGGATGTGTGTGTAAGTAGAGTGAACTGTGTGCGACTGCCTTCGGTCAGTCTGGCTTAGCGACAAGAAAGTGTTCGGTACTATGCTCTTGTCTTCCTGGCGTCATTTACATTTTGTATTGTTTTTGCACTATTTCATTATAATGAAACCTCCAAGAGGTTATGGGCCCAGAGCATCGTGGCACTGTGGCAAGAGTGGTTCTGAGCAAAAGTGTGAAAAAAAACGAATCTGTTTCTCAGTGACGATATCGCATTTGCTTTTCGAAGTTATGATTTGTGTCGATTGCAATAGAATGCATGAAGCTCGTGTCGTGTGTAGTTTCTGAAAGAAATGGGATATAGACAGCAGTGAATCAGTCTTCATTGTGAGTACTGAACGCAGTTTTATTTCTTGTTGGAAAGTTGATTATTTCTGTGAAAATGGCAGATAGGTCAGAGGTGCAAGTGCATCACGTCACCAAGTTCGACGGAAACAACTACAGACAATGGAAGTTCCAAATAAAATGTGCCTTACGTGCCAAAGAAGTCTACGAAGTTGAAAGTGGAACGACATTGAAGCCTGAAGCAGCTCAGAAACAGCAGCTTAAATCATGGAATAGCAAAGACGCAATTGCAATGTTTACTCTCACCACGGCGATGAAATTCACTCAGATTACACTTGTGGTCAAACTGTGAGTCATCTAAAGAGATTTTAGATAAATTAGATTCGATTTATGAACAGAAATCCGAGTTAAATAAAATGTTATTGCATGAAAAATTTCATCAGTATTAAATGAATTCTAGCTAGTCAATAGCACAACATATAGCAAAAGTAGAAAATCTTGCACGACAAATAAGAGATTCTGGAGAAACTCTTAGAGAAACAGCCGTGATGACAAAAATTTAAGGTAGCTTGCCGTTGAAATATCGAAATATTAGGCAGGCTTGGCTCTCTTTAGTAGAAAGAAAACAGACAATCGCTAACCTGACAGCACGTCTTTTAAATGAAGAGGTGAATTTAACATCTTGTGAAGAGATTGCAAATGCGCTTGCTACGGCATCGATTTCAACAAGAATTCAACAAAATTATGACTCAAAGAAGAGACAGAATAACGAGCCGAAGATTAATAAATCAAAAATCACCTGTTATAACTGTCGAAAGAAAGGGCACTTTGCCAATGAATGTCGTAATCCAAAGAAACAGCGTGAAACAAGAACAGAATCTCCTCAACAAAGAAATTTCTCAGCTTTCAGTTCAGAATATTTGGAAGAACACTTGTCTCTAACAACGTTGGATAATGACTCTTAGATTTGAGACAGGGGAGGCTCCTCCCACATGACTTATCGAAGAGAATTCTTTTCCGAATTCGAAGAATTTCCTTGTGACAATCTGGTCTTTATAGAGAATAATCAGAGCCTTTCTGTCAGAGGAACAGGAACTGTAAAAATTCTAAAATTGATTGATGGTAATCGGTACAATGCAATGATTACTGATGTTTCATATGTTCCAGATCTTAGGAAAAGTCTTTTCCCAGAAGGTGGACTTTCAGAAAATAAATTTAAAGTCATTGAAGAGGGTAAAAGTGTCAACATCTTTGAAGGAGAGAAATTGGTGGCAGTTGCTCTTCGTCAACCAAATAAACTGTATAAAATGTTATTACGTACCATTTATTCAGAAGAAGCAAATGTTTCAACTAATGATAATCTGAGAATTTGGCATAAGCGACTCGGACACTCAAATCAACGCAAATTATGTGAGATGGTACGTTCATGTCTAGTTGAAGAAGTGAAATCGATAGATACTACAAATTTTCTCTGCGAAGCCTGCTTATATGGCAAGCAGCACTGGCTACCATTTAAACAAAAACAACACGTGAAAGCAAAGGTAGGTGAACGTATTCATAGTGATGTTGAAGGTCCAATGGAAATACCATCAGTTGGTGGATCCAGATATTCTGTCGCTTTCAAGGATGAGTACACTGGCTATCGTGTAGTTGCCCTTATGAAACACGAATCAGATGTATTTGAATGTTTTGAGAAGTATCTCAATATGTTAAGTAACAAATTTGGATATCTGCCAAAATTTCTTCACACTGATAGAGGTGGAGAATACCTGAATGATGAATTGATGAAGTATCTCTCGGATCATGGCATCGAATTAGAAACAACTGCACCATACAGACCCCAACAAAATGGAAGGGTAGAACGCTACGTGAGAACTACAGGAGAAAGTGCGCGTTCCATGTTGTATGCCAAAGATGTGCCCAGATACGTGTGGGTAGAAGCTGTAAATACTGCTGTGTACGTTCTTAATAGGACTGCTACGTCTCAGGCACCTGGCTCCACTCCTTATGAATTGTGAACAGGACAACAACCTCTTCTTTCTCTCCTGATAGGTATTTGGCAGCATGGCACACATGCATGCTTCAAAACAGCACAGGAGAAAGCTGCATTCGAAAAGCGAAAAGCTAGTTTTTTTCGGCTATGAAGGAAATTCGACGAACTACCGTCTTTTCAACCCTACGACAAAAAAAATCACTGTATCCCGTGACGTGATTTCTGATGAGGCTACGAAGGTTCCTGTTCCAAGGAGAAACACAGTTTAAGTACACACCAAGAAACTCGAATCACCCAGTCGAATACCAGCAGCAAATTCCTGTTCAAAATCATCAACAAGAAAATCAACAAGTTGACTGCGAGAGAGACGAAGAACAGAAGCAGGATCCAACTATCTCAGAAGATACGACATCTTAACAACTAGAGGAAGATAAGAAGGAAGGAAGGTATCGTCTTCGGCCCAGAGAAGAACTTAGATCACCAGATCGTTACGAGGCAAACTTCATGGAAGCTGAGATTCCACAAACCTATGAAGAAGGTCCACAGTGTCCTCGAGCGAGACACTGAGGCATGGCAATAAAAGAAGAATCAAATGCTGTCGAAAAGAATAGAACTTGGACCCTGGAACCACTTCCACAAGGCAAGACTGCTATAGGATCAAAATGGGTACTTAGAATCAAAAGAGATAGTTATGGGGGAGTTTCAAGGTACGAAGCAAGACTTTGTGCAAAAGGTTTTGCACAAAAGGAAAGAGTCGATTATTTTGAAACTTATGCCCTCACTACAAGGTATGACTCTATTAGAGTTTTGCTTGCCATAGCAGTACAGATGTGTTACGTAGTCATGGAATTCGACGTTGAGACAGCCTTTTTGTATGGTGAACTACAAGAAGATGTCTACATGAAGGTACCAGACGGAATAATCTTTGGAAAGGAGGTGGTGTGTAAGCTGAAAAAATCATTATATGATCTGAAGCAGGCACCCCAGTGCTGGGATTCAAAATTCGATCGATTTTTGAAAAAGTTTGGTTTCATTCAGTCTAGTACTGACAAGTGTGTTTACAAAGGGAGCTTGAATGGAAAAGTTGGTCTGCTCATAATTGACGTCGACGATGGATTACTTATGACTGAAGGTAAGAGCTTGTCAAGAATTATACTGAATGGATTAATGAGAGAGTTCGAAGTAACTGTACATGAGCCTCATAATTTTGTGGGTCTGGAAATTCATCGAGACGATCAGCATCGTGCAATTTATATACGACAGACTTACTATATTAAGCAGATCATCACGAGGTTTAAGCTAAGAATGCAAAGGCAAATAGCGTGCCTGCAGATCCACATACGAATTTGAACCTGGCTGAAGATCAAGAGCCTATTGAGAAGAACATCCTCTATCGAGAAGCTGTCGGCTGTCTGATATTTGCCGCAATAGTTAGTCGATCTGACATCATGTGTGCAATATCATACGCCAGCAGAATTATGTCAAGTCCAAAGATGATATACTGGAACGCTGTAAAGAAAATATTTTAATATCTCAAGGACACATCAAATTATGGTATCAAGTTTAAGAAGAATGGAAGTCCATTGATGTTAATAGGATACTCTGATGCAGACTACGTCAGTGATATCGAAATAAGACGTTTCACGACAGGTTATCTGTTTATGATAAACTCTGGTCCTGTCACTCAGGCAAGTCAACGTCAACGATCTGTCTCGTTGTCTACTACCAAAGCAGAATATGTTGCTGCTTCCTCAGAAACAAAAGAAGCAGTTTGGATGCGACATCTACTCCAGGACATTGGTGTAGCAGTGGGAGAACCAACGACTCTGAAGACGGACAATCAAAGTGCAATGCGCTTGGTACGAAACCCAGAATTTCACAAAAGAACCAAGCACATTGACGTGCATTATCATTTCATACGTGAAAAATATGAGAAAGGTGATATTGATGTGGTGTATGTGCCTTCAGCATTACAGTGCGCGGACATTCTAACAAAACCACGTCAGCGAGATTGTTTTCAACGTCTATGTCAGATGATTGGAATAATTAAACAGTAAGACTTTTTTTCCTTCATTTCATCTAAGATTGAAATAACATATTTGTTTAGAGTATTCGATTATCTATCTTATTCCTAGATGGCAGCAGCATGCACAATGACAGTACCTAATGTTTTATGTAGCTTGAGAATGTGTGTGTAAGTAGAGTAAACTGTGTGCGACTGCCTTCGGTCAGTCTGGCTTAGCAACAAGAATGTGTTCGGTACTATGCACTTGTGTTCTTGGCGTCATTTATATTTTGTATTGTTTTTGCACTATTCCTTTATAATAAAATCTTCAAGATAATAATAGTAATATAAAAGGGGATTATTCTTAAGTAGTAAATACCAGATAAAAAAGTGGGTCATCATAGACAGGTGTAAAACATAAACACTAGACTAAAAAGTCTTTGGAGCATTCGCTATGGATGTATACGACGACCTTCATTTTTTTATGAAGAATATTAAATAAATAACGAAAAACGAACTAAAAAAAATATTTGCTACTTTTTCATGTACACTGCTAACAAAAATCAAGTTGACACATGTTTTATATTGAGGAGTATGAATGCTGTAAAAATTGATAAAAAAGATCAAGCTTCGTATCTAAGATAACTTAAAATAACATGAAGTTTCTTTAGTTTCGCAGAAATTTCTAATTTTGCGATGGTGTCCTCCTTATTTCTACCCTTTCGACAATACTATATAAAGATATAATTCGAATGATAATGTTTGGTATTTTTATATTGACGAAATATGTTATATATGAATTTGAACGTTTTAGATATTATACTTAATGCATTTCTGAGGTTTTATAGTTGCTAAGTATAGTATTTTTTTACAATAAAATGATAACCTGTAGACATTTTTAATTTTCCCAGTGTAAAAATTAAACATTAAATATTTTTAATTCGTTTAATTAAACGTCGCTCAATTAAAAGTTATCTAATACAATGTTTCGTACAATTATCTCGATGTGCATGTGTGTGTGTGTTTTTGGTTGAAAGAACTAGGGTTTGTTTTTAGGGGTTGTTCATTATTACCGTTAAGTTGAGAACATTGCACGAAGTCTTCTGTAAGTGACATATGTTACTATTTTTGTTCAAAAAATTTGATAGCTGTTTTAGATGGAAAAACTGTTGAAACTTTCCGTTGAAAGAACGAGGGTTGGATTGTAGCGGTGATTGAATATCAGCGTGGGATTAGAAACATAATCTAGAGTTTTTGAAAGTGACCTGTGTAACCATTTTCTTTTTGAAAATTTTATAGTTGTTTTAGATGCAGACACTTTTGGAATTTTTCGTTAAAAGAACTAGGGGTGGATTAAAGGGTGAATCTATTTTTAGTTTGTAATTTTTTATTGCTGCTCTTTACCAAAAACTGTACATATGAAAAATTTGCGCTAAGCTTTCAACCAATCGGAAATTTTTCTGATTTTTAAAAAATTTGAATTTGAAAATCCAAAAACCGAGCAACTACCAAACCACAACTTTTTTCCTTCATCTTAAAGGATCCGATGAATTTCATCATTTTCACTCTGCCCTAGTCATTAGGTCTTTCCTCTTTGTTTTAATAATCCAATTGAAATAATTTGAGTTTGGGAAAAAATGTTTTCTTGAATATCGAGCGAAATTCATTTCAAAGGAGGCAAGACAAGTTTTGATTTTTGCTTAAAATAACAAACATATATCAGGGTGATTCATTCTACATGATTATTATATTACGTCAAAGTATAATATATGAATCGAGAAGAGTTACAATTTTTCTTCATGCGATGCTTAAAATTCATCGACATTTAGCATAGTGATGCATATCAAGCGATTCGTCCGAAAATCTGATGAAAAAAAAGAAGTAATCGTCTTTTCAAAACGTCATATTTATTCGAATCGTCTCGTGAGACGATCATCTCGCCAAGTCGATCGAACCATGCAAATAGTTTCTAAGATTATTTATGAATGTGTGCTTTATAAATCATTCTAAACCTAATTTAATGACACATAAATTTAACTCATTCAACAAAACAAAAGATTTCAAAGAAAACCTTTTAGAGAAAATTTCTCAAGCTGACTCGTGAGCTCAAACTTTTAGAGCTAATTGAAGCTTACAAACCAGCTCAAAAGTCAGCAAGATTTTCATGAAAGTTGATATTAGAGATTTCTTGTGTCACTAAATATGAATTTTGCGTAAAAATTGTGAAATTCCAAATGGTGGATTAAATATGATGCCCATTTTTCTTTAATTCAATATAATTTCAGATTTTTATGAAAATCGGTACTTAGGGGTTTTTTGGGTCGATGAATAAGAACTTAAGATGAAAATATACATTTTTAACCTAATAGCTAAAGTTTCCAGGTCAATTCATGGTTTTGAGCTTATGCTTGCAAGTTAAGTTGATGAATTTTATTACTTGATTTGAGCTTTTAAGTTAAGTTGAGTTTTCCATAACTCAAAAGCTCATCTTAACTTAGCTTAATTAGAACAAGTTCAAGCTGAAACAACTTTCTTAGCCTCTAATTTGCTAAGTATATTAAAGTATTGAAAGCAGTTTTATATTGTTATGAAATTAATGCTTTATTGATTAAATGAATATTAAAATTGAATATGTACTTTTTATATCACTTTTACATAACAACCAAACAAAAAGTAGGGATGGGTTCTATTTATCTGGTAACTTTTGGATCTGGTGTGCCAAGCTACAAGTAACCCACAAATTCATGCACATTAAAAATTTACTCGAGTCATTTTTAAGTCGATTTCACTGCTCCCTGATAGTGAGGGAACGACGAGAAAAAACTCTCTCAGCTGATTCGAATGTGCCTGGTATGCACAGTAAGTCGCGAGTCATTAAAGACCGAGTAGGAAAGACCTTCTTGTTCTAATGCCACCATTCTAGCACACTTTGTTCCTTATCAGCACATTCTTGAGATTCGTAGAGATCTATTAATTTTCGACATTATCAATTAAAGTCTTATGAATTTCGAGTATTCTGCTTTTTCTTAGTTTTCTTTTTGAATTCGGCGAATGTTTTAATTTTGCCGGTCTTTTTTGGTGTTCCCAGATCTTTAATTGCAGGAGGACCTTTATTAACTTCTTCTTCCTGAGTTCCCCATATAATAAGTAAAATCTTTCCAATTTATAATAATACTAATACTAATAATGAGAACAATAAATCAGATACCTTCAATTTCTTCAAATGCGTGCACTTAATTCAATATAAAATTGTTCCCAAGCAACCTTGCTTGGGATTGAATTTAACCATCATGTGTTTTTTTTATAAGTCACAAATATCACAAGTTGTCTGAAAAAACTTGATTATACTTAATAAAGAAATATTATTGTGAGCATATACATTAGTTCATTACCTTTTACTTGTAGTATGATGTCCGGTAGACATTCTCGAACTTCTGTAACGAGGCAGCAACCATTTCTTGTCCACAACATGTTCGTAAAACATTTCGAACGTGTGTCTTGGATCTATAATCAGAACCGCATAGTAAATCCAGTTACCCTTTAGGTAATGTTTCATTGACTTGTCTCTCGCAGCTGCCAATGCTTCAAGCATGCACTCATTTACCGTGCTAGGGTCAGTCATATTTGTTTGAAGTGTCCATCTTCGGCATATAAATTCGGTAGTAAATAGGACAATTCGTTCATGAAAGTCATGTTCGCAGCAGCATTATCCAATGTGAAGCCTGAAATCTTTTCCCTTGGATCATAAAATACAAGAGCTTCATGGAAAATTTTTGTGATCTCTAGGCTCGAATATTGGCCATTCGAAGGAAGAAAAAAAATCATTAGAGAATGCAGTTCCCAATTGTCGTTTAGGAAATGAATCGTTACTCCGAAATACGACCGATTTGAAATTGATGTCCATCCACCAACGGTATATGCAACTTTTTATCGATTTTTTTTCAAGATATCCATGATGATCTTCACCCTTTCGTTAAATCTACTTCCAGTTTTTGAGCTGCACTTGCATGGATATGTCAACCTTTGGATTCAAGTAGTGGAACAAACTTTGCGTGTCATCATCGCCAAAAAAAGTATACGGTGGTATTTTTTCGTAACCCAGTCGATTACTTCATTATTGAAAGTGCCTTGAACAAATACTTATAATCTAAATCAAGTGATAGCAAAGACATGAATTTGACTATACTTGTGTACTAGCCTCTTAGATGTATAGAAAATTTTATTTCTATGAGAAATTCCATGACATACCTACAGATTGTAGAATAAATTTCAGATCAGATCAGTTTTTGCTGAAATGACTTCAATTCGAAATATATTAAACTTTTTCACAATGTTTATTTCAAATGTTGGGTAGTATAAATGGTGTGAAAGTTGATAAAAAAATTAAATTTCGTATCTAAAAAAACCTAACTTAACATGAAATTTCATTAATTTTGCTTAAATTTTCAATTTTGGCAGGGTAGTGTACTTATTTTTATCTTCTCGACACTTTAAAGAAATATTTTGGATGCTCATGTGTGGTATTTTTATTTCAACGAAATATGCTATGTATGAATTTAACCCTTTTAGATTTCATACTAAATTAATTTTCGAAGCTTTATAGTAAGTATATACCCAGGTAAAATAATTATGTATAATCTTTATATATTTCATACAAATTATGTATAAAGCAAATGAATATAATATAGAATATTTCCGACTATATCTAAACTACGTATAATTTTTACGCCTGAGTATAGTTTATTCGCCATAAAGTTATTATTTTTAGGCAATTTCAAATTGTCTAGTGCAAAAATCAAACACTAAAATAGTAGTACGTATTTGATTTTGATTTAATTCAATGAATTCAGTTAACTATAATGCATGACTACCGTACAGAATTTCAACTTTCCAATCTTAATATTTTCCACCAAAAATTATGATTTTATGAGCACTTACAAATTTGTAAATGGTATGTACCAATTTTATGGCCGTTTTATTGTCAGATAAATATGTATTATTCCCATGCCATTCATGCCATGATTTTCTTTTTGACGATGGGAATCATACTCTTGGAAAATTTTCAAGGATATAAATATATATTTAAAATATTTTCAAATTACACGAAAAGCAATTGTATCAAGTCACTGAACTTGACTTTCTGTCGAATTTTTGAATTTTCAGATAGAATGGGCATTCAAAAATAGAAAATTGAGATTTCATGCAGAAATTCAAACAATTTCTGGAAACTGAATTTTTAAAAATATAGAAATCTTATCTAAATATTTAAATATGAAACATCGTTTTCGAAAATAAAACGTGTTCTTCTGTATCTGTCATAAATATTTCGAAACAAATTCGATAAATCACACAGTTCAACGCAATTCACAAGGTACCTTACTCTTATGACGAACGCAAGATTGATAACGAACAAACACATAAAGTTAATTCATTGTGTACCTATGGATTGTAATATAGAAATTACGCCTCTTTCTTATGAAATTCAATGTCATTTCCTTAAACTATTATTAACTTGGCGCTACATTATATAATTTCTTTAAATCGTCACGTTGCAATATTTCAAGCTTCTTTAATTATTATCTTTTTTGAAATGACTCAATTGTTTCAAAGATGCATTTTCTTTGAAGTTTTCCTGTGAGTTTGATAAGCTATCAAAACTATTAATTCAATATTCTCGAAGAGCAGATGCCAGGCATTCAAAACTTTTTTTTTGTAAAAAAAGGGTACATTTTTTTGAATCCTTTATTTTTCGAAGTAAATAGGACAATAACTATTTTCTTTTCATTCGGATGAGGGTTTCTCACTATTTTGATAGTTTTTGGTTTGAGGAACTAGGAGTGAATTTAAGGGCTTGTTGATTATTGCCGTTGGGTCGAGAACATAACATGGATTTTTGTAAGGGTGACGTGTGTTACTATTTTGGTTTGAAAATTTTTATGTCTGTTTTCGCTGAAGTCACTTTGGAAATTTTTCGTTAAGAGTACTGGAGGTGGATCGTAGGGTAAACTTATTTTTGATTTGTAACCTTTGTAACTGATCACTAGCGAAAACTGCATTTACAACAAATTTTCCAACATTTTCAACCACTGGAAAATTTTTTTGAATTGCGAAAAAATTTGAATTTTCAAATCCAAAAATAGAAATGAACATTTTATTCGAATTCAATTTTTTTTTTTACTTTTTTCGGATGCCGAACCACAGTCATTTTCCTCTCATCTCAAAAGATTTTATTGATTTCATCATTTTCACTCTGCCCTAGTAATGAGGCCTTTTCTTTTCGTTGTAGTAAGTTAATTAAAATAACTTGAGTTTGGAAAAAATTGTTTTTTTGAATATATAGCGAAATTCATTTCAAAGAAAGCAAGACCAGTATTGATTCTAGCTCAAAATAACAAACAACAACCCACATTAAGGTGATTCATTATATATCACTATTATATTACATTAAAGTATTATATAAGATTCGAGAAGAGTTGAAATTTTTTTTTCGTAGGATGCTTAAAATTTATCGACATTCCGAGCTCAATTGGGCGTTTTTTGGTTTAAATGAATATAATTTAGAATATAATAAACTTTTCCACTTCAGCAATCTCAAATAACAGTAATAGCAATAGTGATTCCTAATTGTTCTTGAATATAGACAAAATATTTTATTTACCTATTTCAGTTGGTAATTGGCACACCTTGTCGCATATTATCAAAGAAAAACATGAAGGATGTGAGATACAATTATTATTTTTCTCCAAAATGAGTTTAGAAATTTTCATCCAATCATGTTTAATGATTGTAATATAAAAGGGGATTATTCTTGAAGAGGTGTGGATAACAGATAAAAAAATAGGTTATCATGGTAATGTAAAAAATATTTACACTAGACTAAAACGTCTTTGGGGAATGTGCTATGGACATATAGGACGACCCTCAACTTTTTTATGAAAAATCTTAAATGAATGAAAACAAACAAACTGTGGGAAATTTGTTACTCCTTTTTCAAGTCATGGCTGACGAAAATCAAGTTGACACGCGTTTTATGTTGAGTAATATAAATGCTGTGAAAATTGATAAAAGCGATAAAATTTTGTATCTCATATAACTTGAAATAACATGAATTTTTTTTAAATTTGAAGAAATTTCCAATTTCGCGATGGTAGTGTACTTATTTTTATCTTCTTGACAATTTAAAGAAATATTTAGGATGAAAATGTTTGGTATCTTTATTTTAACGAAATATGTTATATATGAATTTAAGCCTTTTAGATTACATACTCAATTTTTAAGGTTTTATAGTAGGAAAATATAGTTTATTCGTAAATAAAATTATCATTTTTAGACATTTTACATTTTCCTGGTGTGTAAGTGAAACATTAAAATAGTATTAGGTATTCAATTTTGATTTCATTGAATAAAATTAATTAACTATAATGTATGACTATCCTACGAAATGTCAATTTTCTAATCGTAATATTGTCCAACGAAAATCATGATTTTATGAACTTTCAAAAATTTACAAATGGTATGTACTAACTCCACTGTCGTTTTATCATTGGATAAATATGTAATCTTACCGTGTCATTTATGCCACAATTTTTTTTTACTTCACAAATCATACTCTTCGAAAATTTTCCGAGAGTATGAATATATATTGAAAATATTTTTTCATTGCATGAAAAGCAATTGTATCAAATCACTCAATTTCACTTTTTTCGACTTTTTGGATTTTTGAACAAAACGGACGTTCAAAAATTAAAAAATTTGGCTTTATGCGAAATTTTAAACAAATAAAATTTTGAGAAACTGAATTTTTCGAAATATTGATTTCTCTAAATCTTTAAATATGAAACATCGTCCTTCGAAATAAATAGTATTTTTCTGTGACTGTCATAAATATTTCAGAATTAATTTGATAAATCATACAGTTTTGCGCAATTCACAAGGTGTCCTACTTTCTCATGAGGAACGTAAGATAGATAGCGAGCGAACATATAGAATTTATTTTTATGTACTCTACCGATTGTAATATAGAGATGACGCCTATTTTTTTATGAAATTCAATGTTTTGCGCCTAAAGTATGTTCAACTTGGCGCTACATTATACAATTTTTTAAATCGTAATCTTATAAATTGATGAAAGCACCATTGTGAACATTTTAGTTCGTAATTTCTCATTTAAAAAAAATAAGTTTCACATTATTTCAAATGTGATTGCTAAAATTGGAATTCATTGCTTAAATTGGAATACTTTTGAATAGCATATTGTATTTCTCAATTCTGATAATGTTAAAATTTTTCAAGTTTTTAACGATTACAATTTGTGACTGTTCAATTTCAAAATTTTCAAATTGAAATTGTTCAATATCGAACGTTATCAATTCAAAATCATTCTATAAAGAATAGGTATTTGAATATTATTGCGGGGTCAGGAGCGTAACTTGGAGGTTTTTTTTAAGTGACTGGATTGACTAATTTCTTTAAAAAAATGTTATGGCTGTATTTGCTGAAGATACTTTGGAATTTTTGCCTCAAAGGAACAAAGGGTGGATTATAGGGGTATTTGAATATTAATGTGGGGTTGGAACATAATTTGTAGTTTTTTAAAGTGATCTAAATGATTGTTTTCATTCAAGAAAATTTATGGTTGTTTTAGCTGAAGGCACTTTGGAAATTCTTTTTTAGGAGAACTAAGAGTGGATTGTAGAGATGTTTAAATATGATTGTTGGGCTGGGAATATAATATGGAGTTTTTTGAAAGTGACCTGTGTGACGATTTTCAACTAAAAAATTTCATAGCTGTTTTGCATAGAGTCACTTTGGAAATGTTTCGTTAAAAGTGACAGAGGTGGTTTTTGGTGGTTGTTAAATGTTATTATTCCCATTGTTTGCACAATTGCAGAACGTGTGAAACAAAAAAAAATTCAACGTTAATTATTAGTATCATTATTTGCGGAAAATAGAGCTGTTTTATGAATTGTAACGGAAGCGCACTTTCTTAAACAAACAATAATCGTTTAAGCAATTGGAAATTACTTGACAAGTAGACGAAAGCATTTCCCTTACCGTATAAGTATTATTCATGCAAAATTCTGCAAAAAAGTTCTGAAGCCTTTATGTTGAGCTACCACTTTCTTAGTGAAAAACTAATAACAATTTTTAGTAAATGGTGTTGGTGGAAAAATAATACAACGCTTTTTTTGTGCTGAATCTGTAGTTTCATTCTGCTTTTCCGAATTTCTTGAATGCGAATTCCAATTGGAAAAAGCTAGTAGTTTGAGTTTTGAGATCAGTTGAACAAGCCCCCACGCAATCATAATTTCAGAATTTTTCCAGCTTACTGAATTGCGCAGAAATGCGCTCATACGTGCCATTAATAGAAAATGTTGCGCTACGAAACCCTAACAGTAATAGCCAGGGTTAGGTGGGGGGGGGGCTGTAGACACGTCAACCCCCTATTTAATAAATCAAATTTCAGCTTGCATCACCTTGGAGAAGTCCAAATGCGCCGGTATGCGCCATTGAGCAAAAATTTTGCGCCACAATAATAAGCGAGTTATCAGCGACACAAATGGGGGCAGAGGGCGCGATTTTTCTTAAATAATAACATCCTTTAAGAATCTATGATAGCCATCCATCAGAATTTCAAATGCACTGAAATGCGCCACCAATGAAAAATGTTGCGCCAACTTATCAACGAATATATCTTTTTATTGGGAGGGGGGCAGTGTGACGTAGGCAATAAAGCCTCTACAGGGATACTCAATTAAAAATAACTGACCGGAGGGCATTCGTCTTCAAATGCGTTGATATGCACTGCAAATAAAATTTATAATCTTAAAAATTGTTCACGTTACGGAGGTTTAACACTTCTCAAAGTGATGGTCAGAGAAAAGAAATTGGTTAATCTTAAAACTTTCTGCAGCGTTTTCGGCACAACCTCAAATGTGCTCTTATTCGCCGCAAAAATTTTCTGCAAGTCTCAAAAATTGTTCAAGGTAGGGTGGTCACAACATTTTGGAAAATGATAAGAACTGAAATTATTTCTTAATTTTGAAAGTATCTGCGCCCATTTGAATACAGTTTCAAATGCGTTATATGCGTCACAAAAATTTTTCCACAATTCTAAAAAAAATGTCCAAGATATGGAGGTTATGACACTTTGCAAGGTGATGACCACTAAAATGAAATTTGTATAGTCTATGATGATGACGGACATTTTGTAAAGGATTCCAAGTGCGCTTATATGCGCCACAAAATTTTCTACAAATCTGAAAAATTGCTCAGGATATGGAGGTCATAACATTTTCCAAAGTGATGAACACTAAAAAGAAATTTTCATAATCTGCGGCGATGACGGACTTCTCGTATAGGATTGTCAATGCGCTCATATGCGCCACAGAAATTGTGTACCTATCTTAAAAATATCATCGAAATTTCTTTCCTTATCTCGGCCCATGTTTGTTCCAATCATTGGTCCATCAATGGCAGCCAAGTTACCCATGTTTTCGAGAATATTTGTCAGTTTTTTAATATCCTAAGCATTTAATTTTCTTAAAAATAAAATGGAAAAAAATAATGTATCCGTATCTGTCCTCTGCTAACCATTTCAATCTATACCTATCTCTTCTTTAAACCTTAATATTGCCAATTAAAGTCACTTAGAGAAAAAGTTGTCTTGAAACAAAAGCTTTGTCCACCTGCCTCTTCTGTTTTGAACTACGCAAATATCTTTTTTACACAAACAGAATTATTATTCTACAAGATTAGGTGAAGTTTATCGCATAAGGATAATTTTTGCTGCGAAAGATCCTTTCGAGAAAAATAAAAATTCTCTCAACCTTAAATTGAAGAGAAAATTCAATTTGTATCAATAATCATGGTTTTAATTTTGAAGAAACGCACTGGCGAATATATGAGCGAATTTAAAATCCTCTCCAAGAAACTAGTTATCGACTCTGATATTGCAAGTTGAAGTCATTTGGTGATATCAGTGTGGGGTGGATCGATGATAAGTGGTAATAAAAGAGTTGATTATAGTTATTTGTCAAATTTTAAGGTAGCGGATTTAAAGTTCTATACCAAAAGTCCGTCATCATCGAAAATTGAAAAAGTTTTTTTAGTGGTCATCACTTTGCGAAGTATTATGACCTTCATATCTTGGGCAATTTTTAAGATATGCACAACATTTTCGTTGCGCATATGAGCGCGTTTGCCGCACAACATGCTCGAATTTAAATTTCTCGAAATATTTTTATGTTTTTTATCCGCCATTACCGGTTGGCACACAGGTACTGGGACACCCTGTAGATCTATACTGAATTTCCTACAATATTTTTGCAAATGGGGATTCCAAGGGATTACAAAACATTGCATGGGATTGCAAAGTCTTGCATGATGTTGCACGAGATTGCATACGATTGCAGAGAGTGTTACACCAGATTGCAGGAGTAATTAACCCCTTGAATAGATTGAATTTTTGTTATTGTATATTGGCTGTCAATAATCTGTTTTACCGACATATAGTGCACGATCTCCAAATTGATAGCAGGTATTACTTATCCGGTACGTCAGAGGTTAAATAAAAACTACTGGAAGCTCATCTTAAGGTTCGAATGTGGTGACATTCATGTGGTATCAAAGTGGTGTGGTGAGTGGTCATTACTATACACTTTTGTGAGAAAGTGTATCTGTCTACCTATGATGTGCAAACTTTGCTTCAGTGATCAACCACCCTTCTGAAAGTCTAATAGGTTAACGCTCAGTAGAAGGTTGCCAATGGCAACGAGTTGGGAATGAACACTGTTAGAAATACTTTACTCCTACGAATCCAGTTTGTGTGAAAAGGTCTGTCGACACGGTGAGAAGGATATAGTAGAAGTGGTTGGTGGGAAGGAAAGGGCGTTAGGAATGGTTGACCCGGGGTTTCCGTTCGCGACAGGGCTACGGGACCCTTCTATTCACGAGCTACTCGTAAACCTCAAATTTCTCTCTCGTAAAAGTCCTTACACCTTGCGAATTTCCGCAAGACCTCACCACTATTGCTTGAAATATTCCTTGCTTCACGGTATTCCACGTATACCTTGAACAATAGAACCCCATGACAATGAAGAGAAAAATAACGCAATAAATGCTGTCCATTGTTTAGGAGATTTAAAACAATTTTTGTATGATACTTGGTAGTATTAAAAATGACAAAAGTTTAAAAAGTCAGAGCTTGCTTTTCAAATAAAAATAATATTTTTCCGACTTTTCAGTTACTTCCATTAAAGTATGAGTTATTAATCAAAAGGACAAGTGCTATTAGCAGAAAGAATCAGGTTAACAACATCAGGTAGAACTGAAGGACTCTTGAAAAATTGAATGCTTTTAAAGGAGATCAAAATTGTAAAGAACAGCAGTGAAAAGCGTAGCTTTCACATTGAATAGTAGAATCAGTAGCATGAATCTTCATGAATTATATCAGCCACAGTTTTTTTAAATTCAATATGGACGATATGGGTCTATTGAATTTCAAGTATTCCAATGAACATCTTTAAGCTGAAGTACCGAGAGAAACTGTCTAAAATGAATCTGCTCCTTTAATTCGCGACGATGGAATTAGTTCACCAGAGAGTGAAATCGTAGTTCTTTTTCCGAGGTAAAAGCCGGAACTGAGATTAGTAAGCACTCACTTTTCTGTAATAAGCACATCCGGTGTGCTTAAAATTCTCTCAGTACGACAAGGTTCTGAAGCATACTGAAAAGTACATTCATTTCCTAACATAAGTAATATACAGCAGAAGGAAAATGCTCTGAATGTACTTACAACGATTTACTCGAATCTCGTTGAGAAATTTTCATCCCTTTCATTACCAAGGAAAAAACGGCTGGGAGAATTAAACATTCCATTTGTAATTTGTGTGATATGGTGAAATATTCAAAGCCGCTGAAAATTTAGGTGGATTTTTCACTTAATTTGAATACCAAGGAAAACATTCATCGGTACGTATTCTGGAAAAACATTTAAAGTTTGAGGATGTTTTTCTTACATAGTATTCTATGGAAACTCTTACTTCAAAAACGTTTAATTTCGAGCAAAAATGTTATTAAATTTCAAAATTGTTAATCCTTCGTATAATTTCTTGTTTTTAAACAGATGATCAGTTTTTCAAGTACCGTAAACTGGGCCTAAGCGGCGCATATGCGGGGAAAGGAATGCACCCTTAATTGCGCATTTAAAATGCGATGTCGCTTCTTCTAGGTTTTGCAATTGAAGTTTGATAATTGTTAGTTACAAGCCATTATATGTTTTTACCTAGAAGAAGCAAATATTTCATTCAGAAATGCAGAATCAAGGGTGCGCTGCTTTCCCCCATATGCGCCGATTAGTCCCAGTTTACGATAATCGTGAAGCTCGGATTTCTACATATGTTTTTGCTATTGTTATTTAATTAACATAACGTGATGCAGAAAGAGCAATTTTGCACATTTCTTTATTTCTCCCTCCGTGAATGTCAGTGAGAAACAAATATTACAAAATATCTTGAATTTTAAAAGGGACCCTCACAAAACTAAATAATTTGCAAGATTATCAATTCAATTGTTATAAGAAAATTAAATAAACAAATTCAAAATAACTGAATGACCTTAGAAAGGATTTTTTTACTAAAACTAGTATAATACATTTATCTTTCGTGCAATAATGAATCGAGTGAGTTAATATGTAAAATTTAGGTAGTCAAAGTAGGCGAGATCCGCCTACAAAAAATGGTTTCATAGACTATTGATTTGTTAATTAAGTGGCTTAAATCTCCCCCGTCGAACCACATAACGTCTCATCAAAATTTTATCACAATCTCGTCAAAAAAATCTTCTCAAAATTTCATCAAAATTTCATCCAAAAAGCTCCTGCAGTTTGAAACTGCTGCTGTTTGGAACTCCCGTAGTTTGAAACTGCTACATTTTGAAGATCCAGCACTTTGAAATTCCCGTAGAATGTAACTGCTGTGACAATGCAAATTATTTTTCATTAAATTTTTTTAAACAAAACATAATTTTTTATCGAAAACATAGTGCTTTCGTCAAAATTTTATCATCATCTGATCAAAAAAATGTACTCAAAATTTTATCAAAATTTTATCAAAGAAGCTCCCGCTGTTTGAAACTGCTACATTTTGAAGATCCAGCAGTTTACAATTCCCGTAGAATGTAACTGCTGCAGTTTATCTCCCACAGTTCACAACTGTGACAATGCGAATGATTTTTCATTAAATTTTTTGAAACAAAATATAATTTTTTATTGAGAACATAGTGCTTTTATCAAAATTTTATCATAACCTCATCAAAAAAATCTACTCGAAATTTTATCAAAATTTTATCAAAAAAGCTCCCGCAGTTTGAAACAGATGAAAATTAAAATTCACGCAATTTGAAACTGCTGCAGTTTATAACGATCGCAGTTTGACTTAACTACAGATTGAAATTCCCGCAATTTAAAACTGCTACATTTTGAAAATCCAGAAGTTTGAAACTCCCGTAGTATTTGAGTGCTGCAGTTTGAATCTTCCGCAGTTCACAACGGCGACAACGTGAAAAATTTTCCATCCACTTTTTTCAAACAAAACATAATTTTCAATTGAAAACATAGTGTTTTTATCAAAACATCAAGTTCTCATCAAAACATCGTATTTTTATCAAAACATCAAGTTCTCATCAAAACATCGTATTTTTACCAAATATCGTGTTTTCGTAAGAAACTCGTGTTTTCGACAAATCAACGTGGTTTCATCAAAACATCGTGTATTTATCAGAACATCGTGTTTTCTTCGAAACATCGTGTTTTCATGGAAACAACTTGTTTCCGGCAAAATATCGTGTTATCGTTAAATCATCGTGTTTTCACTAAAACATCGAATAAATCTGTTTAAAACATGTTCAAAAATTCGGTTCAAAATCACATCACATCACATTACATCGCATCACATCACATTATATCATATTACATCACATCACGTGAAATCACATTATAAATATTTTTCAAAATATGCTAACCATAATTATGATAAGCAAAAGGAATAAACAAATACCGTTTTTTCATTACCTTTGAAAATGTATACTCTTACTCATAAAACGTACTCCACAAACTGCAGTTTGAAACTTCGGGTGTTTGAAGCTTTCGCAGTTTGAAACTTCTGCAATTTGAAACTGATACAGTTTCAGAACCCAGCAATTTGAAACTCCCGCTGTTTAAAATTGTTGCACTTCAAAACTCCTACAGTATGAAACTGCGACAGTGCGAACAATTTTTCATCAAATATTTTGAAACAAAACATCGTGTTTTCATCAAAACATCCTACTTTTATCAAAACATCGTGATTTCACCAAAACATCGTGATTTCACCAAAACATCGTGTTTTCACCAGAACATCGTTTTTTCTTGGCAAAACATCGTGTTCTTGGCACAGCATCGTGTTTTTCGGCAAAACATCGTATCTTCGACAAAATATTGTGTTTTCGTTGAAACATCGTATTTCATCAAAACACCCTGCTTTTATCAGAATATCGAGCTTTCATCAAAGCATCTAGCTTTTATCAAAACATCCTAATCTTATAAAAACATCGAGCATTTATCAAAACATCGTGTTCTCAACGAAACATCGTCTCCTCGTGAAAACAACGTGGCATCATTAGAACATCGTATTTTTATCAAAATACCGTAATTTCATCAAAACATCGTGTTTTCGCCACAACATCGTGTTTTTGGCACAGAATCGTGTTTTTGACACATCAAGCCTTTATCAAAACATCGTGTTCTTAACGAAACATCGTGTTTTCATCAAAACAACGTGGCTTCATCAGAACATCGTGTTTATATGAAAATACCGTGAGATTCCATCAAAACATCGTGTTTTCACCAAAACATCGTGTTTTCGGCAAAGCATCGTGTTTTTCGGAAGAACATCGTGTTTTCATCAAAACACCGTCAGAATATCGATCTTCTATCAAAACATCGTGTTTTCGTTAAAACATCTTATTTTCATCCAAGATCAAAAATTCAGACTCAAAATTCTTATTGAAAAATTCTGATCAAGAATTCCGCTCAAAAAATTCTGACCAGAAAATTCTGCTTCAATAGTTTTTTCAAAAAATCGATTCAAAATCACATCACATCACATCACATCACATCACATCACATCACATCACATCACATCACATCATATCACATCACATTAAATCACATCAAATCACATCACATTAAATCACATCAAATCACATTATAAATATTTTTCAATATATGCTTACTATAACTATGACAAATAGAATAGATAAACGAATACCGTTTCTTGAGTACCTGCAAAAATGTGTAATTTTACTCAAAAAACGTAATTCAGAAACGTACTCAGAAAACGATTCAAAATAACGGTGAATGGAAAAGAAGCTCTTTGTTGCTTTCTTGTGGAAAAACAATTTTTGATTCGAACTTTTTTCCGTTTCTAGCATATTTTTAGAGAAAACCCCAAATTTTGATCTTCAGAAGTATAGCCGCCAGTTTCTCAATTTTTAAGTTTTTTCACCTTTTTTTCGCATTTGGAAAATTAGGGCAACCCTCCACGAGACTGAAAGGGAATTAAAAATTTAACTCCATTTGTCTAAAAAATACGAGATTTTCAAGAAAAAAATTCCAGTTTCATACCTTTTTAGCATTTTGAGCCTATTTTGGATAATTTGCATTGTACCGCAGCGACTAATTATTAAGTATGCCAATTCAATATTATTCATAATTATTACATTATAAATAATTAAATAATGAATATAATATACAAATATTATGTGTATATAATATTATATATATGTACATATGTAATATAATATAATTACTAATTATTATCATTAAAATATTTTCAAACCATGCTATGAATAGAAATGTGGTTTTAAAAAGCATCCGATGATCCCAGAAGTCGAAAATTTTGAAAAAATCCACGACAGTGCTCAATTAAAAGTTTTAAAAATAGCTCGCGCCTGGAATTTTTAATGAAATATTCCTAAACTTTTCTAGAAAAAGAAGTTCGACTTCAAAAATTATTCGATGATCACAGAAGTTCAAAATTTGAAAGGAAATCCAAGAAGACGGCCAATTATATATTTCAAAAATTGTTCATTTCTGTATTTTTCAACAAAATATTTTAAAACTTTCCTAGAAAAAGAAGTTGGACCTCAGAAAACATCCTATGATCCAAAAAGTTCAAAATTTTGAAATTTTTCTTGCGTTCCCGAAATTCCGTTTAGAGTAATACAGCTTGCAACAAGACTGAGAATCTTAATTTTCTTGGAAAAATAAAAAAAATTTCGTGAATACATTTTTGAACTGATAGATTTTTGCAAAGCTTTCCGGCTGCCATCTTGAAAATTTTCCAAAATTTTAGAAGTCTAATATCAACACAAAATTCCTTGAGACAAACTTGATTTTCTGGCGAAGTTTAGGATGATTTTGATGAACAATATGATAATAATACCATTTTGAAAATTCTACTAGCCACGATCTTGGATTTTCTCAAAATTTTGGACTTCTAGGATCATAGGATGATTTCTAAAGTCAAACTTCTTTTTTAGCAAAGTTTTAAAATATTTCATTGAAAATTACAGAAATGAGCAGTTTTTCGAATATTTAATTGACCGCCATCTTGATTTTTTCCAAATTGTGAACTTCTAGTATGATCGAATGATTTTCAAAGTCAAACTTCTTTTTCTAGCAAAATTTGAAAATATTTGATTAAAAAATGCAGAAAACAGCTATTTTTGGAATTTTCACTTGGCCGCCATCTTCAGTTTTTTTCAAATTATAAATTTACCTTCCCACTATTCAATTTACTATAATTCAATAGTTTTTGGCAATGTTTGAATATTCTAAGTAATGACTATAGACAAAGCAATTTTTGTCCCTCATAGTTGGGCCCGCCATTTATGAAATTTTAATTTTTTCATTTTTGGAAATTAGGATATTTTAAGCACTCCATAGAGATTATCGTAGTTTAATTTGAAACGTTTTAAATTTTTCAATGTTGTCTAATTATGAGTCTATGAATTCAAAATGACTTGAAAATTGAAAATAATTTATAAAGCTTTAATCCAAAATTTACAATTGTTTAACTCTGTCTAACTTTCAGGACTTACGATTTGAAACAGAACAATTTTGAACCATTGCTATTTTTAATGCTTCCATTTAGGGAAATTTTAAGTAATTCACGGTAGGCCTCAATATACTGCTTTCAGTAGCATATTAAAGTTGAATTTCCTTGATTTCACAGGATAGTGAAGCTTCACTCTACTCATCACACTTTCAAAACCCGTCAGCACTTTGCTTATGTCAGAATCTTGAAAGATCTTTACCCAAGATCAGAAAACGTTGTACATAAGTTAGGTCTTTAAATCCTTTGTTCTACCCTGGAGCTCTTCGAATGGTGAACCTTTGGTATCAGCAACTTTCCCGATACGAAAAGTGTTCGACTGTATATATATTATGTATAAACGAGTAGAAGACGTCAGTCGACTTTTGTTGATGCCACGATAAATCGAGCAACATTGCTGAAAACTTGGTGACTTATATTAGGAAGAGACGAGCAAAAACGATCTGGTATCGATAGTGCGGATCTAGCTCTGAGAAGGGCTTCTGGATTTTCTTGAAGTACTCATCATTTTTAGAGGACTCACGATTCGAACCAAATCTCGCTTGATCCCACGGAAAGGAAACATCGGAAGACGCAATACCACAGAAGATAGATCGCTTCGTTTTATCGGGATGTGAAGAAGAATCGCCTGCATTCAAACTGTGCATGTTTCTAGTATTAGACGTATGAAGCACTTACCCGTTGAAGATGAGGGAGAAGACTGGAGACAGACATGCAAGAAAGTCCCCCAGCGAAATAGATTTAGTGCCAGAATAAGTTTCCAAGCGAAAAAATAGTGGAGATTCATTTTTCAATATCAGAAACGCGACAAAGGGTTTAAGGCTAAGTCTTTCCGAAATTGTAAAAGATCTACATTTCGAAACTGTTCTAGTGTATTTACCGACTTCGGATATTGTTTTTCCTCGACTTAACACAAAGTGAAAAATAATTTTGGATGTAGAGTGTTTTTTTTTTAAATTAAGTCTAAATCACCGCGGTGAAGTACTATAGCTGAATTCAGCATGGATGTATTTATTTATACTCACTTTATGCGCATTTTACTTCATCAAAGGCATGAAATAAATTTGCTTTCTCATAGAGAGAATTCATTTCCACTAAAAAAAAAAAACTGACACTTATTTCATCAAGCTAACGTTTCTGTCTTATACCGAAAATCTTATTTCTAAAAAATTGAAGACCATCAAAAGGTTTATCAATGTATATCGTTACAATAAAGAAATATCAAGATAACATTAGTATTATATTTCAAACATTCAATAATTTTTCCTCATATAAAAAGTTTAACCATTTACTTGCATTTCATCGATCATCATTGATAGATCTCGAAAGGTCGTCAAAGATTTAATGATAGATCATTTGAAGTGACTTGAAGACGCAAACAATTACGTTATTAATTATACTATTTTCTCAATATCAAAAAAGTTTCTCTCATATAAAAAAGATGAACAATATATTTAAAAAGAATATAAATCACTATTGCTATATCATAAGAGGCCATGAAAGGTTCATCAATTCATTCGATGTGCCTCGAAGAAGCAAACAAAAACCTCATACACAGTACTATTGTTTTCTCGTTATAAAAAAAGTTATCCTCAGGTAAACAAGATGGACAATATATTTTTCAATTTATTCATCGGTATTTCTAGGTCATAAGAGGTTATGAAAGGTTCGTTGATAGGTTATCTGATGCGTCTCGAAGATTCGAACAAATACATCTTATATAATATTGTTGTATTTTGAATATAAAATAATCCCATATTAACAAGGTACCTTTTTCCAATTTCTAAACGCAAAAAGAAACACTTCTACATGGCCGATCTAGCTCAAGAGCTTATCAGACCTGGGCATCAACTGGATCTACAATCCGGCTAAATTTCATCATCATAGCTATCGTCATCCCGGGCTATTTTGAGACAAAAAGGCGATTTTTTAGTATCGCGCTTCGCCAAAAATCTGAATTTAAACTGAAAATTTCTCAAATCGTTTAGACATATTTTGAACATCCTTCTAAAGGTGTCCAGTTAATTCCATTAGGAAAACAAAGTTCCTTTCGGAGTTGCGCAGACTTCGGTTATGTCCCAAAACAGCCCCATGGTTGAGTCTATCTTGGGACAAGCTTTTTGTTCGGCAATAATAGTAAGTAAATAATTTTGTCTTTAGTCTCAACCACATGGAACTTCTTCAGTAGGTCTTCTTTAATAAAATTAGGAAGGAATCATAAATAAATATCAGTTTTTTTAGTGATTGCGTATGAAAAAAGCAAGTAAAACACTACATGTTCACGAAAATTTACTTCTACGAAGTGTGACTTTCAAACAACCGGACTGATGTTTTCGCCACTTGCGTGGGGCCTCGGCTACAATAAGCAAGGTCTGAAATTGCTATGTGTTCTTTTCTTCCCCTACTTTATAATTTTCGAGGGTGTAGGAACCTCAGCACGGGTCATCTTTGTTTGAAGTTGATCGTCTACCTGAGCTCCGTCGGTATTATGTAAAAGAACAGCGCATCAACGTGAAGCTTCTTGTCACACGTGAAAAATCCGCTTCAGAAACGTATAATTTGTTGAAGGAAGTTTATGGTGATAGGTGTCTATCTCGTGCTCAAGTTTTTGATTAGTTTAAAATCTTCAAGGAGGGGAGGGAAGCGACTCAAGACAATCCGAGTCCCGGCCGTCCTCGTATATTGAAAACCGACGGTAACATCGAAAAAGTGAGTAAAATTATTCGAACAAATCGATGCCTGAACACACGAGCAATTACTGACTTAGTAAACATTGATGAAGAAACTGTTAGGCAAATTTTAAATTAAAATTCACACATGAAAAAAGTTTGTACTAAAATGGTGCCGAAATAGCTTGTGACGGATTATGGTTTTTCAGGACGACCCTGAAGCTAAGCGCTAATCCATGCATTGGAGAGTCCCAGTTCACCGAGCTTTATGCACTCTGTAGGCAATGCTATGAACTACATTTGAGCCAGGCGCCAAATTCAAACACTTCACCTTAACAATTCTAGGGATGAAGTACTAGCGTGTACCGGAATAGTCCTGGTCGACCTTTTTACTTTTTGAGACATAGTACACAGAAAAAAATCACACAGGCACATTTCAAAAATTGTTTTTTTTTCTCAGTTCTTAGGGTCGAATTATATCGCAAAAGTAGAATTGAAAATTAAAATTATAACAAAACTCCCATTTCGAGGAAGGAATTGAAGAGTTTCAATCCTTCTTGGGTTAATTCATTTTTTAAATTTATTTTTGATTGGATTTTTCAAATATTTTCTTATAACAGATGCTTGGATGTAACTTACAAAATTGATCTTTATTGTGTTTTTTCTAGAAGACAGTGCCTTGTGAAGTAAATTCTACGAAATTGCCGTGACAGAAAAGAACAGCTTGAGAAAGGAAGTGGAGTGTCGAAAGAGGAGCCACTGAAAATCCTAGTGCTTGAGTGAGAGGCGCAAATGGAAGTCTGACTTTACCGTGAAAGGTAACGACATTGAATAAAGTCTAGCCCAGTGTGACTGTCGTACTACAGCTATACAGTACAATCGAATGTGCCCACCTTCGATTTTAGCGATAAAGTCGATCAGTAAAGTTGAAACGATGTGGCAGACTCTTTGGTGCTTGAAATGGCTCTTTTCGAAGCAATAAACGATAGGACTTTTGCACGAGTAAGTGTAGATATGATAGTTCAAACGATACTTTCAGATAAAAATGTGTACACGCTGTAAATTAAACAACATCAACACAATATGAAATTTAAATTAATGCCTAAATTATTTGAAAAGTGTAAATAAGAGTGTTACGGTAATGGAAACAAATACCGAAGAGGATCTTCTTGTCCGAGGTCGAAGATGAAATTCTTTTTATTTTTACTATTTTTGCAAGCACACCCAACTTCTGTGACTCAGAAGCTTAACTGAGACTCATTTAATGTTTTCTACTGAAAACATAACATATTTAAGTTTTAGGTTAGCAGAAATTAACTATTTCTTCGGCAAATGGTTCCTCCTCGGTAATTGGTTCCGTTACCCTGTACGAAGACGTTGAAGATGCGAATTACAGTATCGAATTTTTGATAGAATGTTTATTTCACATTTTTCCTCTTTACTTTAGGCGTTCTGAAATTCAAAAATAAAATCAAGTCGTCCACGTGATAAGATTATTCTGCGTAAAATTGAAAAGACGTTTTTTCGATAATCAAAGTGAGTGCTTTGCGACTATTGATTTTTTTTTAGTGGATATCACTTTGCAAAGCGTTATAACCCTCACATTTTGGAGAATTTTTTAGATATATGTAGAAAATTTTTGTAGCGTATATGAGCACATTGGGTAACCTATACGAAAAGTCCATCATCGCCACAGATTATAAAATTTTTTTTTCAGTGGTCATTACTCTGCAAAGTGTTATGTTCTCCATGTTTTGGAAAATTTTCAAAATATGCACAAAATTATTGTGGCGCATATGAGCGCATTTTAAGTTGTATCTGAGGGGGTACAGATACTTTTAAAGTTTAAAGAAAATTCACTGGTTATCACTTTCCAAAATGTTATGGCCGCCATATCCTGGACAATTTTTTAGATATGCAGAAAATTTTGGTAGCGCATATAAGCGCATTTGAGGTTGTGCCGAAAAGACTACAGAAAGTTTTAAGATTAAACAATTTTTTTTTTCTTTGGACATCACTTCGCAAAGTGTTAAGACCTTCGTATCGTGGACAATTTTCAATATTCGCAAAATTTTCTTGTGGTGCATATAAGCGCATTTAAAAGCGAATGCCTCCCTGTTAATTATTTTCAATTGGAATTCACTGTAGAGAATTTATCATCCATGTGACATTGCTCCCTTCTCAAAAAACGATATCTTTGTTAAAGAGTTGCCCTCCCCTCCCATTTGTGTCGCTGATAACTTGCTTATCAATGTGGCATAACATTTTTGCTTGATGGCGCATACTGACGCACTTAGAGTTCTTCAAGGTCATGCATTCTGGAATTTGTAATACATAAAGCAATGAAGGAATAAGGCATTATACAGTGCGAAGTAGTTATGCATATATTGCACTGCGTAAGAACAAATACAGGGCTATTTTACAAGTTTTTAAGCGTTTCGGCTCGTATTGATGAAATCACAGTCATTAATGCTATTTGTCATTCAGTAAGCTATTGTTTAGCAATTGTGCCAGGACAAAAAAAAGACGCAATGCATGTTTTATTGTATGCGCTTTCAGATAAAGCAGCATTTTTGATAGGTGGAGTGACTCTACATGCAACCTTTAAGATGCTAGTCAATCAAAATGGTCATCCTATGCCCAATTTAGGTGCAGAAATCGCAAATACAATAAGGGCAGAACTATTTCACTCGAAAGTACTTATTATTGATGAAATATGAATGGTTGGTGCAAAAATATTATGTCGCGTAGATACAAGACTCCGACAAATCAGAAAAATTAATGAAGCTTTTGGTGGAGAATCCGTAGTAGTTGTAGGTGTTCTTCATTATATGTCACCGCACGAAGAAAAATGGATTGTCAGCTTGAACATCTAGAGTGTCATTCTGACTATATTTCAAGTTTAAATATGGGACAACAGCCTAGATGGTGTGGCTTACTATCCGCGGAGTGTCAAAATTTTGAGGTTAGGTTCACTATTCCAGAGTGTCAAGTCGACGATCCTGGAGTGTAAACCTGATTATCCCAGGAGTGTTATCTTGATTGCCTTGGAGGGTAAATTCGATTATCGTAGAGTGTCAAATTGAAACTCCAAGAATATTCAAGTCAAATATGCAAAATGGTTAGATCTACTATATTCAGATATTCGAAATGATTATCTGTAATAATCGAAACAACTATCGCTGATAATCAAAACGACTATATCTTATAATTGAAGCGACTATCTTGAATAGTTTAATCTTTTTTTTTATTATCTACAAATTAATTGAAAAATTAATTGGGCCACATATTGGAAATGTCTTATGAGGTCGGTATTTCGAGTTACATATATTTCATGATTTTAAAAACCTATGCTAGTTTTTTATAAAACAGTATATGTGTATTGGAAATGCCTCATACAGAGTACAAGATGTGTTTCTTACTCGGATGATTTTGATCAAAGTCTAATAAAAGCAGTTTAAATCCAAATTGTACTGATAAGCAGTTGCTGACGATTCTTTCGGTTTAAAAACAGGGCCTGAGACAAAAATAAGTGAAAAGTAAATACTTTCAAATAACATTCCTCGATGAGCTAAGTCAATATTAATTTAAAAATAGACCATGTACATCTTCGATTTCCTCACCATCACAATTGACTTCTTCAAATCCACATAACTGTTTTTGCACATTGTGGTACCTGTGCCATAATTTACCGACATGACCAGTTTTACTGCTGTGATTCGTTATCGGTTTTCCAGGTATGAAGTACACCGATTTACTCTCATCCTGATATACATAGATAATTTCTGCAGCTGCTCGATGTAGTATTCCCTTCTTAATCCTGAAAACATCACTTATTATGTCCGTAAAATATATTAGAGATCTATCATATTCAAAATTCATACTACAAAACACATAAATTCACAATATGCTCAGGTAAAACTTATTTATTTCTGTTAGAAAAATTTTGAAACAGATATTCCACCACGGATCGGAATAGGTGCGTTCGAGCCTTGCGGTCTAAGTTTTCTCTGGACTTCAAAGCAAGTTGGCCTTCAAGATTGGTCGAAAGATATGCTTCGAGACCCTGAAAATTATATTTTATATTCGAAATTATGAGGATTACATAAAGATAGCACAAGATAAAATTGGCACGGAACAATAAGTTCATTTCAAATGAAGATTGTCCATTTTACTTAAATACGGAAATACCACTACCAACTAAATAGTACTACCAACAGCAATGGGTGTCGCAATTTTTTGTGTGGCCGGTGCTGGCCTAGTCGTTGTTTTTTCGGATCTTTTTCAATATTTTCATCAATATTTACTCTTTTAAGCGTGGGAGGCTCGTCATAATCATCTTCTGATTGAAATTCATTTTTAAAAGTTGCAGAGTCATTTCCATTGATTAAAATTAGTTCTCCGATCTCAGACACTGTTGCATGAAGCCCTGTTTATATAAAAAAATTGCACAAGTTATTCTTTATCAGTTACATAATATAGTTATATAAACAAATACTTGCATGATGAAATATTTTTTAAATGCTTACACGAATTTACTTATTGGACCTGCAAGTTTAATCATATCGCGAATGTTGTCGTCGCTTAAAAGAAGAAACGATTCATCATCGATTTGGTTGTCTGAACTGAAATTCAACAGTAAACAGAGATGAAGGTGATAGATCCATAAAAAGCAATAACTTTAAATATATATTAAAATTAAATATATATGAAATTATATAAAAATGAATAGATACGAAAATTAAATCTATAAAATGAATTGTTTCGAATGAGAAGTATGAAATATTGAATTTTAATAGTCGTATTCTATAAAGAAATTGCAATTTGAAGTGCTCGAAACTGACAAATAATATTAAATCAAATGAATTTCAAATGCGCAAATTTCAGAAATAAGAGCGAAATACCCGGTAAGAAGGCTTGTATAAAAAAAAATCAAGAATTTTCGATGTTAATGTAAAATTGAACATTAATGTATCCTATTTAAAAATATATTATTATTTATTGTTTCTGGCATAATTACGAAGTGAAAATCTTTCGAAATGACTAAATCACACATTTTATAAACTTTTTAATATCCTTCTTTAGAATGTAAGAATTTTTCAAATTTTTACGACTTGCTTGTTTCAATTTAGATTGGCAAAATTCAGGTAAACTTTACAAAAATGGTCCTGGCTCAACAGTCGTGTTCCATGAAGAAATTGCAATTCAAAGTGCTCGAAACTGACAAATATTAAATTAGATCAATTTTAAATGCGTAAAATTTCGAAAGAAGAGCAATATGACGGTAAGAAGGCTTGCATAAAAAAAATAAAAAATTTCCAATGTTAACGTACAATTGAACAATAATAAGTCCTATTTAAAAATATATTGTTACTTATTGTTTCTGGCATAATTATTAAGTAAAAAGCTTCCAGAAACACTACATCCATCAAATTAAGTCTTTGAGATTTGTTGGTGCTGAAATATTCGAGATTTAAAGTAATTTTTGAATTTATTTCTCATGATTTTTCTTTTCCTCCATAATACAATTTGAATGAAGGTCGAGTATGCAGCTCCGGCAAATTTTCCTGCATTTAGAAGTCCTAGTTCGGCAATTTTTTTTTCTCAAGGAACTTTCTGTTCCGTCAAGACTTTTTGCTAGTTTAGCAAAATAGTACAATATTTTACTATTTTTTAATAAAATTGAGAATTTTAATTTCCAAGTACACACAGAATGTCATATATAATCAAGAACACCAAAAACTAATCTTGATTTCTATATTTTCGAGGATGTGACCAATTACTCTTTTATGACCAGTCGTGGACGCGTACTTTTTTGAGAAGGAGACTTGGAAAAAGGGTTCGAGATGTGACAGATCACGACACGTTAATCAAGGAAGTTTCTAATATTTCTTTAAGCAATTTACTTACCGCCAAAAACTACTCAAATAACTCAAATTGCCAAGGGCTGGACCAAGCATATTTGGGCGAAATGCGCTTCAAATGTCACTTTTGGAGAGACCTAACCTCGAAATATAATATTGGATTATTGGCATAAAAAACCCAGTATGGGAAGTGATGAGCGATTCTAAGTGTGTTTTCAGTGTTCTCGATTATATGATAGTTTATGTGTATTTAGAAATTAAGAATCTTAAGTTCATGATAAAATAGTAAAATGTAGCTAAGGTTGAAGAAATCTTGCTGGGAAAGGAGGTTCCTTGAAATCAAAATTTGACGGACAAGAAAGTTTAAGTCCGGGAAAAATGTCGAAGCTGTATACACAACGTTAAATAAAACGAAATCTTCACGGGATTTCGCAGATTCCATGCTTCTAGAGTGCTTTTCATTCAAATATAAAATTTAATTTTTTGATTATTTTGAGGTTGAGTTTGACCGCGTTAGACGGTACTGAAATAGATTGCGCTTAGCTTTTTTTCCGCTGTGGCATAAAAGACGGGAGGAAAAATTATTTGTTGAGGGGAATTGAATTTTGTAATATTTTTCAACACGAGCCTATATATCGGGTAGCTCATGATTTGCGTAATTCATTAAAATAATACCTTCAAATATCTCGATTAGCTGCTGCCCGCATCGCCAGCTCTTCGTTAGCTCTAGGCATATAGCTTTTCCTGACTCTGACGATGCCATTATGCTAGATATGTCCTGCAAAATAGAATCAAAGACTAATGAATACAATTATACTTAAAGTAATTAATAAAATGCTTGCAAATGATCGATAAATAATCAAAAAAATACAACTTTAACTTGTGTTATTCTAACCCTAATCTCAAAACTATCAGTCTCGAGACTTCTACATTAAGTAAAATAGATACTTACCGATCTTGCCGATCCAAATCACAGCAGAAACACTCAACTGTCAACAGTACTTCGCAAATCACGAACTATTTTATAATATTCACAATCAGAAAAACGTAATAACCATACTCAAAAGAACTTCAACCGTCTCGTCCGCGTCCTTTGCGAGAATTAGCGCGGAATTACAGTCAGTGACGCAAACGTACAGCGATTTCTTCAACTTGCGCGCGCATCGCACAGTTGGTGAAAACAAAATGGAAGATATTTGACCTGAAAATCCCAGAGTGTCGATTTGATTATCCTTGATAATGAGTTTCACCCTCTGGAATGGTCAAAATGAGTGAAATCAAGATATTTAACTTGAACATCCTAGAGTGTCGATTCGATCATCCATGACAGTAAGTCTGATTTTTTGCGGATGGTTAGACTGAATATAAAATAAAAGTCTCTCTGACTATGAAGAAAAAATTATGGATTGTGCATGATACTGTCTGGGAGACCAAATTGACAATCCATATTTTGACAATCAAAGTTTAACTATCAATTTTTCTCCGTGCGATTATGGACGTACCCATGTTTAAAAGTCCAAAAGTAGCACCTACGAGTGGAGTAGTATATAGCGTATGGGATATGTTCGAATTTCGCGAATTGACGGAAGTTTTGTGACAAAGGTATGAGCTCAAATTGATAAATGTTTGGAATAATTTAGGAAATGGGGTATAAGAAAGGAGGATATACATTTAATTAATGAACGTTGTGTAGCTGAGAATCAGGTGCTAGATAATGGTATTAGACTGTATGATCAAAATAGTCTAGTTGATTTGCACAATAGATTAAAAATTAAGTCTTTTGAGGATTTAGTTTAGTTTCGATGAAGTTGTCAGGATAGCTCGAAATAAGTTTGAAGGATTTATACTAAAAGAAGGTACTTAAGGAAATCCTACGCCTATTCGTAAAAAGAGCAAAATCAGATATATCGAACATATTTAATTATAAAGTTTCCAGAAAACAGTTTCCTATAGTAGCAGAAAAATTATAACTATTCATGAAAGCCGAAAAATGAAATGAATCGCTTAAAAGGGGATAGAATATTAGATCTATTCTTTGATAATTCAACGAATGTTACGGGTTATGCGGTTATTTTCTTAAGCGCTAGATCATTCAGAAACCACGTGAGTAAAATTGTTAACGATCAATGGTATGAAACAGGTGACATTTAAATTTTCGTTGAAACGCGATTAAATAAAACTAATATCATGGAACTACCCTCTTTTGAAGAAATTTTTCAAGCGATAACTTTTAAAAATGTCTAGTCGGAAGGCAATATATTTATTGCGAAGAAAGAATTAGGAGTCGAAGTGTTAAAGCATAACCCGCAAATCAAAAAGGATAATAATAAAAGTAGTTACTCTGGTCAAGTTGATTTGATATGCTTAAAACCGGAGGACATCGTAACAATTGGTGGTTATAAGTCTCCATAAGGCAATCATTAAAATCTTGCTAAAAATTCAACAACTGGTACATAGTCTTTGTTTCAAAAAGTAATTCTTAAGTACTTGTTATTGGTGATTTTAATATTGATCTGAATGATGATGCACGATCATCAGTTTTCACAACATTTATGTTGCAAAATAAATTGACATCACTGCTGTCTAAAGGTACTGCAACGACAGATTGTAGTACTCAAATTGATGTAATTTCTTCAAACATCGAAAAGTATTCTTGCGGAGCATATTAAACCTATTTCTTTGATCACAAATCAATATGTATTCAAATACCTTGTTATTTCGTCAAATCAGATGGTGAAAATTCTTGAAATATGGTTAATAAAAGTATACAAATAATTGACGATAATACATGTTTGCATTTATTTCATATTTCAAGCATTCATGAAAATACAGATCTACATGATGCAACTAAACAGTTATCTTAAGAATTGTAATATATATGCGTTTTTAAAGATTCTTGTCACAAGGAAGAAACAAACAATCAGAAAATATAATATTAAGGATGGTGATGAAGATTTGAGCTATCTTTCAAGCATTCCAGATCCTCAATCAAATATAGAGGTTATTGAGTCTCATGAATTGTGCTTGACATCTAAACAGATTAATTGATTTAAAGACTTGATTAATCAACAATTCAATCATTAACATCGCTGAGATTCTATGTTTGTGCAATTTCCTCACCGAATAATAGAAATTTCAAAGGAACAAAAAATGTTCAAACTTTATATGGTGGTGCCACAGATAAAGATGGTATAGGTCACTGGATATTTACGTATCAGGATGGAACAAGAGTTAAAATATATGATAGCATGAACAGTGGCATATTATACGATTTGCAAACGTTATTTTTGAATAACCTCTATTCATGGAAACGAAAACTTATATTTTATTCAGTTCAACAGCAACCTAATTCTACAGGTTGTGGTTTACATGCTATTGCATTTTCTACCCCTATATGTTTTGAGGATAGACCGGAAAATGTAATGACGAAAGTCAATTAAGAGCATGGGTCGTAAAAGTGCTCAGTGGAAGTAAAATGGAGCGTTTCCCATAAAAAATGTTAATTTATAATGATACACTAGGAATTCACGGAAAATTTGAAGAAGGCTTTTAAGCTACGTAACTTTATATGTGATTTAGAATGTTCCAGATATAAAGCAATCTCAATTTCAATCATTTTGAGTCATATAAATAATTTTTTAATATCTTCCAAATTTTCAAATTCATTTCTTGTACATTGACATTCAAAATCAAACAGAGTTTTCATGTTCAAGTTCCACTGCAAAGTACCTACAATCTTAATTTAAGTTTGAAGTACAAAACAAATTTTTGCCAGGGCGAACCTCAGCTACTGGGCGGTCCGCAGGCGGCGGATAGCGAATGCCCTAAGTGAAGTTTTATTTCAATAAAAATGTATATTTATATAAGTTTTTGATTATAAAAACGAGAAAATGAAATCACGGTTATTTCAATTTCGATGCACATTATAAATTGTAATGATGTACGTTTATTCGATTGATAAGTTTCTCAGGGTAGTTGCGAATAGAGATTAATGCAAAATAAGGAACAAATATTAAAATAATCATGAAAAACAAAATATGTACTTCATTTTTAAATATATGAATAAGCAGCTTCGGACAGAAGTACAGAAATTATTATGATATACATTTAATATTTAATAGAGTTGAATATAATATAAAACATTGTAAGTTCATTTAGAACCAATCTATTCAGATTATTCCATTTTTCAAAATATAAAAAGCTAATAGTCCAAACAATGACACATTTATAAAAATTGCTATCTTCATCAAAACTTTTCATTTTTTTTTAATTATTTTTAAAAACTCCATTAAAAGAGATATCTTTGTTAAATTGAGTTAATAATTTATACCTCAATTAACAGAAATCTTAATGGTATTCATAGGCAACTCTGTAGATTGGAACAAATATTTGCTTAATGCCTCTCTTATAAAATTTCATGAAGATCGAAATGAAATCTACTTTCTTATGAAAATTTGTTGTGTACTAGAGAAGAACACCCAAAAAGTCTACCACTCAAAAATAGATCTCGTAACTACCCACTTTCACTGCTCATCAGAAACAAATGTACAATAAATGTACAAAAAATATAAAAAAGAGGGAGAAAAAGAAAGAGTCAACCAAACCAACCTCTCATTCTTCCTTTTCTCGTATTTTTTTATACTACTGAGGACCAACATGTTTCGAAGCCAATTTAGACTCCCTTATCAGCGGTAATTTATATGAAAACAACAGGTACAAGTCACGAAATCATTATTAGACTAGAAAAGCATTATTACATGAAAATAAAACAGGGATAATTAATAGCAATTGTTATTTTGGTACATATTTCATTCCTTAATTGAAAATTATTTTCATATTAGCACACGTTCTGCATAAAAACTAAAGTCAATCGTTTCTTTCTTTAATTGAAAATTGATTCGCACGTAGGCAAAATTCTAGCCGAAACTACAGTCGATGTATTCAGTTATTGACTTCATCACAAATTTTGTTATATCTCAAAAGATCTCTTTTTAAATTAGAAGCTTTGTTACCTCCTCTCGTTAAAAATAGCATTTCCATGAATTCTCTTCTTTTTCATCTTTTTCGTGATACAAAATTTTAACATCATCCTAATTAAAGTCATGACCGTGTGTATGTTTTGTGAGGACCGAATAATACCTTGCACTCCTAAGAAAATTATTTTTATGTTCTTCTTTTCTTGTTCTGAGTGACCTCCTTGTGTGCCCTTTATGAACAGCATCACACTGTCTACATATAAATTTGTAAATCACACATTGTTTATAAAATTTTTCATATTTATCCTTACCCAATTTTACGATGAAATTACTTTTGAATGGAACTTTATATATCATATGAAAGTCCAATTTTCCTAACATTGATTTCAAGATACTTCAGACTTTTCCAAACTAAGGAGGCTTTTCGTGCCTTTTGAGGCTTTTCGTGCAATTTTGTTACACAAGATGACTTTGTTAGAGATTATTCTTCTGAAGATTTTTTACAAATTTTGAAAGCTAAAAATAAAATTTTAATCAAAATTCAAATTATGGCATCCGAAAACCCTATCTTAGCTACGAACAATTGTTTGTATTCAGGAATTTGATGCAAATCAAATTTCCATACTCACCAATGACGTTATTCTGTAAATAGATGATTTTACATTTTTCAAATTTGAAATACCATAGCTATTTTGAATAACATATTTAAAAACTCGCTTTCAATCGAAAAAAGGACGTAATGATAAATGTAGAGTCTGCAGCTATTACTTCTTGTCTGTTACAAATACTTCACAGATAAGGTACAAAAATCGACGATTATTATTAATCTTCATATTTCTACATTTATCATTGGACTTTTAGTACTTTGATAATTAAAATACATTTAAATATTTCTCTTTTCACTTAAAACGATTTCAATATAAGTGCTCAAAATAAAAGAAATTGAAATTTCATTCAGACAAAATAAAGGAAATGCTTCAAGTGTAATGTATTAAAAAATAAAAATGGAAGGGTAGTCCTGTATGGGGGCATGAGCCCTATTTTTCTAAAGTGATATTATTTGCTCGAAAAATCAGATCAATTGTAATACACATTGTTCAAAAGGTTTTTCTTATAATGTTATTTTTTATTTTTTTTTTGCAGTTTTCTTGGAATTTATTTAAACTTTTCGCAATTTGACAGCTACAAGCCTATTTTGCTTTGTCTCATTTCAATCGTAGTTAAAAGAACTTTACTCCAAAAAAATGTTGTCTGCACACTCTTCTGAGTCAAGAAAGGTTATCAAAATGAAAACTTAATAACAGAAAGTATATGGCACTCATAAAAGTTTAAATCCATTTTTGGTTACAATCTTAAATATTGAATTTAAACTAAGGATATATCCCTTATTCGATTCAAACATCACGACCATCTTTTTGCTTAGAATCTCCACCCGAAATCAAATATTGAGTTGCATGTTTGGAAAATTATAGATAAAGATACTAGGAAGATTTATCTGTCGGGAAACAAAACTCGGATAAGGTAGGAGTTGGATGAGTGATACTTGGCCTTCAATGCTTAAATCGTATATGATCTAATAATTACAAATTTTTCTCATACAGCATCTTTGAATTAAGAAAGATATGGTCCTAGTTGAAACAAAAAAGGTTTAATTCCTATAAATATATATGATTATTTTAAAAATTGAAGACTCATATCGTAAATCCTGCCACATTTTTAATGTGAATTCAAAAAAATCATTTTTGATAATTTCTTAGAGATCGAAATGAAATCAACTTACCCATGAATTTTATTGTGTGCTGGAGGAGAACACCCAAGAAGTTCACAATTTAAAAATTGACTTTGAGACTAGCTGGTCTTTCGGCTCATTAGAGACAAATGTACAATAAATATACACAACAGGAAAAAAAGAGGGAGAAAAGAAATGTCCCGAAACCAATTTAGACTCCCTCATCAGGGGTGATTTAGAAGAAAAACAAAAGGTATAAGAATGATGCATTGTTAGATTAGAAAAATATTTTTTTTACCTGAAAATAAAAAACAGATATGACTGATAGTAATTTCAGTTTTTTGGTACATATTTTATTCTTTAATTGAAAATAGAAATTTTGACATAGGCGAAAAAATTCTGATTAAATCCCAAATTCAGATCCTTTTTATTTTTTGATTGAAAATTAATTCCCGCAATTTCAAAATTATGACACAAAACTAAAGCCATTATATCCAATTATTGATTTCATCGCAAATTCTGTTGAATCCAGCAAGATTTCTCTCTAAATCAATAGCTTTGTTATCTTTCCTGTTTATATTTGTCTATGTTAAAAAACACAAAACACGAACAGTTTCGTTTAAAATTGTTGTTTTTAGTTCATCTTTTGAGATAGGAAGAAAGTTCATAAAAAATAAATGCTCAACAGCAATAAATTCTTATCCGGAATACAGAGACCGAAGCAATATGTACACTGTGACGGCGCGACATATACTAGCTGCAAAATATCTAAATCAAGAGAAATTCTCATATTTTAACGAAAGCATTTTAGAAGCACTTGTAAAAAAATTTACGAGGTGCGACTTAGAAACTCTCGTTCGGGCGAAACTGTCGTTTTTTGGGCAGTATCTTTCAAACCCCAATCTCTTGTAAAAGACACATATTAGAAAATTTTCAAAAGACTTCATGAAAATTAGTTAGATCATTTTAGTCTTCAAAATCAAGATTTACAGAATACCTACCTCTGACAAAATCATTTAGTTTTCATTAATACCAATATGACATTATGATTATTTTTACAGAATGTTCAGTAAAGTTAAGCATAGAGTAGATATAAGATAACTAAAATAGATACAGAAAAATACATAAGCATCTGAAAAATTATAAAATTATAAAAACTAGAACATAA
>JAUMHM010000049.1:17597763-17608866 GCA_032362435.1 Melikaiella ostensackeni
CACGGATAGGGACCGAAATTAATTAAATGAAATACTTTTCATTTATAAACAATAATAATGAAACAATTTCAACAATACACAGTAATAATAATAAAAAATTGTTATCAAAAATTATTAGCAATTTCCAACAATCGATTAATTTTAATAATAGGTAAATTAAGAAAATTAAATAGTTTAGTTACAGGCTCTGATTACGGACAGGAATCGGAACTCCTCCCTCTCCTTTTTTTATCCACCTCTCTCTGTATCGTGAAAAATACTGTTGTGAAAATTGAATTTAAGTGGTCAAAAGTGGTCAATGGAAAATTTGTAGACCTTTTTAAGGCCAATAATTTTTCTCTGAAATATTTTTTTATAAATGACGTTTTTCGGCGGTAAGATTGAATTTATGATTTTTTAAAAGTATATCTTCCCTTTTAAAATATTCCAAAACAAAATTAATTCAACTATTTCATGTATTGAAATTATATTATTCAATAACAAATTTAGTAATTTGCACATGAGGAACAAATAACAACGAGAGCAAAGCGCGTGATCCACATGTTTCGGAGTGCGAAGCGCGACGATCGAAAATTTCGGAGCTCTAAGCGCGGCGACTGAATGGTGCGCCTTAGGCGCTCAAACTTGCAAGCGAAGCGAGTTGCGCGCGTGGAGAATATGAATTTTTTTCTTAGTAGAAGGTGAGGAAATATGAGTACTACAAGCTAATGAAAAGGAAAATTGAAGACTAAAGACTTTTATTTATTTAGTCAAATTAATGTTTTTTATTTACTTTTGTTTTTTTATAATAAATTGACAATTAGAAAAAGTTGAAAATTACTTTCAAATAAACCATAGAATGAGGATATTGAAGATATTAAAATGAAAAGACCTTCAAAATTTCCACAAAAGACTGGAACGGAGAAGGGGATAAGTAGCACATGTCAATGAAAAGGAGATTTAAAGACAAAGACTTTTATTTAACTATCTTTTTTTTATTTTATTTTCAATTCACCTTTATTTTTCAAATTAAAAATTCTTATTTATTTACTCAAGACACTGCCTTTTACCAGGCCTGCTGAAAGAGGAGAAGGACTCCTCCGATACCGTGTGTCCCCTTCCATCTCCACTAATCGTCCGAAGAAAGGGAGGTGCTAGAAGCCGCATGGTGTCGAGTTGACGATAGTTAGAAGTCAGTGATGTTGCTAGGAACAACTTTTCAGGGCATTTTAATGGATTTTCAAATATTTTGAGGGATTTTCAAGACTTAAAAGGATCTCGTAATATTTCGAAATATTTCGCGAAATTTTAATTATTCGAACCGATTTTTTGAGATTTCGAAGGATTTTTATGGAATGTTAAAATTTCAAGCGATTTCAAGGATTTCAAAAGATTTCACGGAATCCCGTAGGATTTTAAGGGATTCCACGGGTTTTCAAGAGATTTCAAAAAATTTAAAATGAAGTCACGGGATTCCAAAGAATATGGAAGGATTTAAAGAGATACCGAAGTATTTGTACATATTTTGATGGATATGAAGGGTATTTTAAGTGGGTTTCGACTATTTGATCGGACTTTAAGAAACTTCATAAGATGTCAAAAAATCGCACGAGATTTCAACTTTTATTTTCTTTTAATTAATTTCTGATTGAAAAAAATTGAAATAACTCTCAAGTGAGCCATAGAATGAGGTTATTTAAGATATTAAAAGGAAAAGGCTCATCAAAATTTCCGCAAAAGACTGGAACGAGTGAGGGGATCAGTAGCAATTCAATGAAAAGGAGGTTTAAAGACTGAAGACTTTTATTTATCCTTAATTTTTTCATTTACTTTTCAATTGACTTTTGTTCTTTCAATTGAAAATTCTTATACATTTATCTTAGACCCTGCCTTCGACTACGGCTGCTGAAAGAGGAAAAGGGCTCCTCTGAAACTGTGTGTCCGCTTCATCTCAACTAACCGTTCGAAGAACGGGTGGTGGTAGAAGCCGCATGGTCTCGAGTCGATGACTGTGAGAAGTCAGTAATGTTGCTAGGAACAATTTTTCAGGGCGCCTTGCAGTGACCTTTTGCCTTTCACCTTAATTATTTTTAACTTTAATGTAAGGCAAGGGTACCCAATCCGAACTTCGGATCACTGCACTGAGTTGTCAAAATAGGGATCTAGAAATTTAGTTCTAGATTCTTGAATTATAAATTGATACAAAAGTAAGAAAGTACTGTCACCCCAAGGCGCCCTGAATGGTTGTTCCTAGCAACATTACTGACTCCTCACTGTCGCCGACTCTTCGGACGATCAAAACAGGTGGAAGCGGACACACAGTATCGGAGGAGCCCTTCTCCTCTTTCGACAGGCCTTTCTTAGACCTTAGACCTTGAGGGCCTGTGGACTTTGATGAGACACCCTGGAATGTTGTAAGGGTAGACCTGAGGGCTTGGGCGATAGAGGATGTTGAGGGTATAGGACAATTCCAGAAACAGCGGCGGTACACGAAAGTGTTATGGCAATGGTATCTGGGGATTTCACTCTAAAAGGTGTTATCTGAGGATTTCACTCTGGAATGTGGTATCTGATGATTCCGCTCTAATTCCACTCAGGTTTTTTCATGAAGATATAATAAGGTATCTCAATCAATGCATTTTTAAAATTCTAATTCAATCAATTGTTGTAAGAAGGTACAGTAAGGCACCTTAAATGGATCGAATGGAAATAAAGTTCAATTGAGTTACCTTTAAGGATTGATGGGAAGGGAAAGGGCAATATGCGGAAATAGATAGAGAGACTCTGCAGGCCCTTGTTTGATGCTCTCAAGGCTCTTGGAGGAGACTTTAAAGACCCTCGTGAGAAGTTTCTGCAGGCCTAGGCATACGGCATAGAGCATAGCACACAGGTATAGGGGGCTCTGGAGGCTCTCGTAGGAGGCTCTAAAGGCCCTTGTGGGAGGCTCTAGAGGCCCTCGTGGAAGGCTCTGACGGCCCTCGTGTGAGGCTCTGGCGGCCCTCTTGGAAGGCTATGGAGGCTCTTTTACGAGGCTCTGGAGGCCCTCGTAGAAGGCTCTAGTGTCCCTCGTTGGCGGCCCTCGTGTGTGGCTCTGGAGGTCCTCTTTATTGATTCCAGAGACTCTTGTACGAGGCTCTGGAAGCCCCCGTGGAAGGCTCTGGTGGCCCTCGTATGAGATTGCGAAGGCTGTCGTAGAAGGCTCTCGTGGGAGACTTCAGAGGCTCTCGTAGGAGGCTCCGAAGGCCCTCGTGGGAGGCTCTACAGACCCTCGTGGAAGGCTCTGACGGCCCTCGTGTGAGGCTCTGGCGGTCCTCTTGGAAGGCTCTGAAGACTTTTTTACGAGGCTCTGGAGGCCTTCGTGGAAGGCTCTGGTGGGCCTCGTAAAAGATCATGGAGGTTGTTGTAGGAGACTCCGGAGGCCCTCGTGGGAGACTTCGGAGGCTTTCGTAGGAGGCCCCGAAGGCCCTCATGGGAGGCTCCACAGGCCCTCGAGGAAGGCTCTGACAGCCCTCTTGGAAGGCTCTCGTTGGAGGCTCTGGAGGACCTCCTCAGACCAAGGCTAAGCCAGAGCTGGGCCAGCGTCAGGGTTCTGAATTCCTGACACAGCGGTCTTGGCGGTGGCGGTGACATCTTTTTATAATATATAGAGATGTATATTATGGAATAAAGGAAATAAGATTATTTTTTAATTTGTTGGAGATATATAGTCTTATTATATTTTTATATGAAACATTCTAGAATAACATGACTTCCATTAAAATCGTACAAATAGTTTTGGTTCACTTAGAACCCGAAAACGTTCTTTGATGAAAGCTTTGGTAGCCAAATGGCAATTATAATACGTAAAGTTAACAACCAGACTTGTTAGTTCTGAGCGGCTTTTAAATACGGTAGATTTTCAATTTAGAGTCGCATCCATCTCTAGAAAGTTACACACATTTTCTGCAACTTAAAATTCATTACATTCCATTGATCAATATTTTAATTTTTCTGGACATTAAATATTTGTATTTCATTTATTTGATAAATATACAACTGTTAATTAACAATAATGGAATTTTCTAAAATAAACTTGAAAACATTAAAACACTAATTCAATATTGAAGAACTCATTCTTGATGTTTATAAGATAATAAACAATAAATGCTTAAAATATAATCGTAAAATATAAAAAAACGTTACTTTGAATTACAAATTTTACAGACATAAGTTTGCAAAAAGAAACTTTGCCGTTAGTTTCTCTGGACTCTGGGTGTAGCATAGCTTTGAAAAAGACCTTTCTTGTTACCTCGAGGGATCAAAGTTTCAGAGCATTTACAGCGACAGGTGAGGGACATGCACGTTAAACTCGCCAACTGGACCCCACGGAGGCGACAGCACTTTAGCACTTTTAGAGGAATACGTGTTGCTTGAACAACAACTTTCTGCATTTCTCCACAGTAGATTCTAAACCTTTTTCACTTTATAAAATTGACTTTATGGGCAGAAATTAAAACTGTAGACGTAGGGATGATTGTCAAGAAAGTGAGAATTTGAAATCCTATACTTTTTAGGGATCGTCCATCGATTACGTAAGGATGATTTTTGAAATTTTAGACTCCCTCTCCCTATTGCAAGGATAATTAAGATTTTTATGACCGACCCACTACCCTTCTTACGTAAGATTTAATATTTCTACTGAATATATCAACAATATATTAATTATTTTCACTGCAAACAAGGTTTTAAGGAATTTCCAAAGATTTAAAATATTTCCAGTGACTTGAAAGTATCTCAAAAGTTTTTAAGGCATCACAAAACTTTTAGGTGCTTCAAACAAGTTCAAAAGATTACGTGAGGTTTTATAGATTTTAAGCGATTTTAAAATATTTTAAGAATTTTTGAAAATTATCTAGTACAATTTCATATAGAATTTAAATTTTTCGAGGGATTTCACAAGATTTGGAGGACTTTAAGAAGTTCAATCAGATTTTAAGAGATTTTACGGGATTTGAGGAGATAACGAAAGAATTCGACGGATGTTTAGGGATGTTAAGGATTTGAGGACGATTTCCGCGGATCACAAAGGATTTTTAAGGAAATCCAAGCGATTTTGAGAGATTTCGAAATATTTCAAAAGAAGTCACGGGCTTTCAAATAATTTTCAAGTATTTCAATAGATATCGAAGTATTTGAATGGCGTTTGAAAGATTTTAATAGATTTTCAAATATTTTGAGAGATTTCGAAGATTTCAAGAGATCTGGTAATACTTCGAAATATTTTATGAATTTTTAGGGATTTCAAAAGATTTTCAGAGATTTTAAGGAATTTCAAAGGAACTTCATAGGATCTTGGAGATTTCGAGCAATTTCAAGGATTTCAAAAGATTTCACGGAATCTCGAAAAATATTAAGGGATATTTAAAGCGATCCTAAGAGATTTCGAAATACTTTCAAAGAATTTACGGGATCCTCAAATCATTCTAAAGAATTTCAAGAGATACCGCAGCACTTTCACGAATTTTGAAGGATATCCGGGGATTTTAGTGGATTTAAAAATTTGAAGGGATTTGAAGGAATTTCATAAGATGTGAGAAAATTGCACGCAATTTTAACAGATTTTAAGAGATTCAAAGCGGTACCGAAGCTATGACAGGTTTTCGAAGGATTTTAAGAGATTGCAAAGATTTCAGAGTATATCCACAGATTTTGAAAGATTTCGTGAGATTTCAAAAGTTTTAACGAAATTTCAGAGGATTTCCGAATATCATAAGGATTTGAAGGGATTTTTTAGGAATTTTAATGGTTTTAAAAAGGTTTTGATGGATTCTCAAATTTTTCACGGAATCATGAAAAGATGTGATTCCAAGCGATTTTAAGAGATTTAGAAATATTTCTTAAGAAGTTACGGGATTTCAAATGATTTTGAAGAAATTCAAGAGATATCGAAGTATTTTCATGAAAGAAATTTCGCAGAATCTTCAAAAATTACAAGGGATATTTCGAACGATTTAAGAGATATCGAAATATTTTTGAAAAAGTTACGGGATTCTCGAATAATCTTAAAGGATTTCAAGAGACGTGAAAGGGATTTTCAGAAATTTCATAAGGTGTCGAAAGATTGCACGCGATTTTAACGGATTTTAGGAAATTTTAAGCGGTTTCAAAGGTTTTTAAGAGACATCTAATATTCCAAAGTATATCTACGGATTATAGAGGATGTCGTAAGATTTCAGAGAATTTGACGAGATTTTGAAGGACTTCTGAATATTAGAATTGATTTTAAGTATTGAGGGATTTTAATCGATTTTTAAAGATCTTAATGGATTTCCGAATATTTTTAGGGATTTCAAAGATTTTAAGGGATCTCGTAATACATCGAAATATTTCACGAAATTTCAAGGATTTTAACAGACTTTTAGATATTTTAAGGGAGTTTCAAGGATTTTTATGGGATTTTGAAGATTTCCAGCAATTTCAAGGATTTCAAAAGACATCACGGAATCTAAAGAAATTGCAAGGTACTTCAAGCGATTTGAAGAGATTTCTAAATATTTTAGAAGAGGTTACGTGATTTTAAACAATTTAAAAGAATTTCAAGAGATATCGCAGTCCTTTCACTAATTTTGAAGGATATCAGAGGATTTCAGTAGATTTCAAAAATTTGAGAGGAATTGGTGGAGTTTCATAAGATGCGAAAAGATTGCACAGGATTTTAACGGATTTTAAGAGATTTAAAGCGGTTTTAATGAGTTCTCACGAGGATTTCGAAGGATTTTAAGGGATTTCAAAGATTTAAAAGAATCTCGTAATACTTCGAAATACTTCACGAATTTTCAAGGATTTTAACCCATTTTTTGAGATTTTGAAGGATTTTTATGGGATGTTGAGGTTTCAAGCGACTTCAAGGATTCCAAAAGATTTCTCGGAATCTAACAGAATTATAAGGGATTTCACAGGTTTTTAAGAGATTTGGAAATACTTTAAATGAAAACACGGGATTTCAAATAATTTCAAAGGATTCAAAGAGATACCGAAGTATTTTCACGAATTGTGAAGGATATCAGACATTTCAAGTGGATTTTGACGATTTGAAAGGATTCCAAGGAATTTCATAAGATGTCAAAAAATCGCACCGGATTTCAACGGATTATAAGAGATTAAAAGAATTTTTGATGACATCACGGGATTTTGAAAGTTTCTAAGAGATTTTGAAGATGCCGACGTATATCCACGAAATGTATAAAATTTCGTAAGATTTTAAAAGGTTTAACGGAATTTCAAAAGATTTCCGAATACTATAATGTATTTCAAGGAATTTCGAGGAGTTTTAATAACTTTCGAAAGATTTTAATATATTTTTAAACATTTTTAGGGATTTTAAGAGATTCGGAAAAATTCCCACGGATTTTAAAGATTCAAATCAACTTTAAAAGGATGTATTGTTCATGAAAGAATATTGTTCTTAAAATGTTTAGAAAGTCTTACAACAAAAAGCGAAGAAATCATAAAGTTATAGAGCATTAATGTTGTTTACAACAGTGAAGCTGAACCCATTTCTGATGATTTTCTATTTCTCTTCTATAAAAATAATTCAACAAACTCTTAGGGGATTCTACTGAAAATGCATAAATGAAATGGAAGTATTTTTCCTAGTCGAGATCCAGCGTCGCTAAGTTGAACGAATTTTTTGTCATCAACGCTGGTATAAATGTGTTAGATAAAAACGAGGTTCGTTAGCTTCTTTTCTCTACTCTACCTGCGTTCGTGTCTCTCGTTATGATATAGGGTGTCTACAAATTTATGGCTTGCAGAGAAAGAGTAAATTTTATATAAATGGCGATACTGCATAAAGGTTTAACGTGGATGAAAGAGCACCCAGGAAAGGGCAATCTTGTAAATCTGCCGTGTCATCTGAAAATTAGGACACCATATATATCTTACATATATATGTGAGAGAACACACAAGGGAGTGGTGAGATGGTGAGGAGGAATAGAATGAAGCAGTGACTCCCTAGTGTGCTGTTTGCAGTTTCTTGCACAAGCTTTGGGCTTGCATTCGTTTACATATGTGAGTGAAAGTTTAAAGTTTAGTAATTTTAACAGACGCTGTGCTGTTTTTTTTAAATTTGTTTGAATACTTACGCTTTCGAAATTACACGTGTAAATTTTTTCAGGTTTGGTGCTTTCCAGATTGAATGGTTTCAAGGTTTATTATTCAAAAAATAGTTAAGCCTCTTTCTTCCTCAGCTTTCAGATTTTTCAGTTTTCAGCCCCAGTAGCATTGACGTCGAGCGAGAAATACCAATAAGACGAGACGAGAATGGGACATACCTGCTGTGTTCGTGTTTATCGTCTCGTTTTGTCCCGTCTCGTTCTATCTCGTCTCGTTCTGTCCTTCCTCGTTCTCGTCTCGATTTTTCCAGCATCTCTTGGCAGATGTTGACCGACCTGCTCAGGACCAGTCATGATGCTGCAGACAAAGGGAAAAGGTGCATCCTGACAGAAAACCCTTCGTCGTAAACCATTTTTTCTCCAGACACGTCGATTTTACAAGAGAAAATTTTTTTTTAAAACAACAGACTTTTTAAATTATATATTCTCAGATTATTTGTTTCATGCTGATAAATTAGATATCAAACACGATATGTTTTGGTCTTGAGAAAGTGACTCGAACAAAAATAGGTACATATGGGAAAGAAAATATGTAGCTGAAAAATTTGAAGCTGCTGTCATGCTTAAACAAGACCTACACGGAGAAAAAAGGTTGTTTATTTGTACTAAAAATTTTAGAAGTTTTTACTGTTCCACATAGTAAACTGGTGACACATGCAGATTTGTAGTAGTTTGTAATGTTTCACTGGAGTAATTTAAAATATGAAGTAAAGGGATTTTATGTCGTCAACAACAGCATCGTATGCTGTGCTGCATAGTAGTTTGAATAATTATCAATATTAGACCCAACAAATAAAGATAGCTTCACTAACTGAGTTAAGAGCTGTTTGTACTTGGTCACATAGTAAACTAAATTCCTGTCAAGTAGCAGGTATGAGGACTGTAGGTATCTACGAATCCCTTGAAGAGTAGCCTTACGCGCTATGTCACATGGTAAATTCTGCTACTTCAAACTGTCAAGTATGCTGTTGTCCGATAATTGCGAGAACCATAGTATAATTAAATTTCATACTATGGTACATGAAAAACTCAACTAGATCCAACTGATAGATAAACATTTCCTGAATACTTACAAGGACTGTATTAAATAGTTTTAAGAACTGTGCCACATAGTAATTCTAACCGCTTCAAATATGAAATTATGCATTGTTTGATTGCTCTTAATGCTAGACAGAAAAGTTTTTTGTATTTTTATTTATTTTATGCCGCATGGTGCCTGAAAAACAATTTTAATGAAGTACCCAAAATAGTGAAGACTGGTCAAGAATATTTAATTGGAAACTTCCTTACTTCATTATTGTATGACCAATTACTGGAATGGGCATAGCGTCTGGACTACCATCTCTCCCGCCTACAAAATTTGTGAGGAAATATAAATGCACCATTGTTTGAATCGGCGTCTACTTGGCGTGAATCACTATAGCCAGGCGAGCCCTTAGCTCTACACCTAACTAAAGCAGTAATATACATATAATGCAGTATCTATAATTGTACCAAAATTTCGCTTCAAATAGCTGCACTTTTTCGTTGCACGTAGACAGTCTCGATACTAGTTCGTGAAGTTCTTTAATGCACAATGATTCTGCTTATAATAATATTGAGCATGAAGATCATTTTTAAGAAGATTTTTCAAGAAATGAATCGGCGTTTATTTTATGATTTATAAATTGTTTCCACAAGAGAATAATTCAAACTGACAAATTTATATTTCAAAATAATAAAATACCAAGAAAATAGTATTCATTCATTAAATTGACGTAATAATGAATTGTTCAAACAAGGATGCATTTTTTATAAACTTGCCTTGAAGTAAAAAAGTCCTCATTTTGATATTTTCTCACAGAATAATCCACTTTTTGAAACATACTATATATACAACGGAATATTCAGTTTCACTTTCCACTATTTTAATGAATACTAAAGTTAGTGGCAAATTTCATGAGCGTGAATTAAACTTTGCGTTGCGTTGAAAATTGTAACTTATTTCTCCCTGTGCATCCTTGAAGAAATTACATGTGGCACAGTAAATTTAAGCTACAGCGTAAGAAAACTTTTACTATGTGGAGTAGTATGAATTCTTATTAGACCTTAGTGCGTAGTGCTCGCATAACTATTTATTTTGTGTAATGGTTGATGGAAAATATTATTTTGCATTTATAGTGCAAATCGCTTTCGGATACATGGCATTTTTTTCATGTAATGTAGCCCTATGTCTTTGCCTACATCATTAATATTCCTCTACAAATATTCATTTCGCCTTCCTTAGATTGTATTTAGTCCTACTGTACGTAACGTATTATATCTGTCGCAGTCAAATAAAAAATACTCTTTAGAACAAGATAAATTACATAGATACCTCTCAAAATACCTCACGATTTTTAGCGTGTAGAACTTTAAAACTTTGCTAATTTTATCATTTAGGAAAATAATCATATTTACCACGCAAAAATGGTTCTAAATCCTGTGAAATAGCACTTTTTATCATAATTTTATGTTATTTCTACTATTCATGTGGTTGGTGCGAAAATTTTACTATGTAACCTAGTAATTTACCTCAGATGCCAGAAACCATTTTTCTCCGTGTAGAGGCAAAAGAAATTGTCGGAGAGTATCACAGGTACATCTAGGATTTTGGGTATGCCAGCGATTATAGCTACTTTACTTGATTTTACAATACAATTCTGTATAATTGTGTGCAAAACTACTAATCTTGCCGACGTTTCGTGAACATTGCAGTTCACTTCTTCAGGGCTAACCTGAAACTAGAGCTTCAAGTTATGTTCTTCTTATATATACTCTCTGAGATGCCTGTGATTGGCCAGAGCGCCCCCGTGGGGGCTGGTCGAACCTGATTGGCCGATCAAGTCTTTTTCAAAAAACCCGGAAAAAAACCTGGAAAAATATTGCATGTTTTTGCGATGACGGTTGTTTTGTCAAATAAAATGCTATGTCCTGTTTCGATATGATGCT
>JAUMHM010000049.1:17608966-17622936 GCA_032362435.1 Melikaiella ostensackeni
TCCAATTTGGCTTTCCGTCCTCCCGGTTTTTTGAAAAAGACTTGATTGGCCAATCAGGTTCGACCAGTCCCCACGGTAGGTGCTTTGGCTATTCACAGGCATCGCAGAAAGTATATATAAGAAGAACATAACCTGGAGCTTTAGTTTCAGGTTAGCCCTGAAGAAGTGAACTGCAATGTTCATGAAACGTCGGCGAAATTTGTAGTTTTTCACACGATTGAAACCCGAAACATCTTTTTTTTACTAACCTTTTAGTAATTATCAATATTTGACTCATTTCAAATAAATTTAAAAATCAAACATTCAAAACTGAAGAATTTAAAACTAAATTGTTTGAAATATGAAGACTTGAAACATTAAAATTTCAGAGTGCTAAATTTAAACTTTGAAGGTTATAATTTAATTTTTCCACTTTCAACAATTTTTATTTTGAAGTAAAAGTATTGAATTTTGATGTTTGATAGCAATTAAACAATAATTCATTTTAAAAGACTCAAAAAGAAAATAATTAACTTCTAATTTAAAAAGTTAACAGTTTAAAAAATGTTCTTATCAATAATTTTTTTTATGTATCCAACTTAAAATTGCATAAAATTGTATAATTTTCAACACTTGCAAATTCATTCATTCATTTTCCAATTCAGAGCAGTAAAAATGATAGCGCGGATTTACATTTTCTAACCAGGAATCTTTGAACTGTTCAATCTATAAGAGTTCAAAATTTGAAAATTTGCAATTTAACAGCATTTAATTTAAGATTGTACAATTCAAAAGTGTTGAAAGCTTTAATTTTGTAAGTGTGAATTGTTGAGCGTTCAAGCTGAATGTTTTTAAGCTTTAATTCTTAAAATTTGAAATTGAAAAGAGTTCCACTTTGAGTGCTTTAATTTGCAATTCGGTTTTGGTTACTACCAATGAAAGAATGTTCAGCTTACAGAATTCGATTTTTCTAATTTCAATGACCGAGAAAAATTTTTGCAAACCGGGAATTTGTCCACTTGATTAAAATGGCCACCCATATGAGATACGTTTATCTGTGACAAAAGTAGATCGGCAATAGTTTTTGTATATAAACTTATAATGCCCATGCTAAATTTACCTCTGATATACATATGCGAAATGTCATTGTAATAGAGTGTTCATTTTACTGTTTCACACATTTCAAAGCTCGTAATTTGTATATCTTAAAAGATATACATACGAAAATAACGTGTTATGTTAAAAAGCGATTATGGAATCTCGTGAAATTAATAAAAATCACCTAGGATTCATCCAAAAATTGTAATTGGATCATGAAGTTTGTCTCAAAATTGACGTGTCGCTTGTTTAATAGTTACATTTTTCACTTGGACACCGCCAAAAACATCCGTGTATTTTTATATTTTTAATGCAAAATGCACTCTCACTTTTACAGTGTGAGAAAATAAGTAAAAAGAATTATATACTAATATACATATATACAAATATACAGATATACGTACATAAATGTCGTAAGGGTCAAATAAAAAATCGATTGTGTTCTGATCTTGTTACTGAGTTACTGACATGAGAGCGTTAAATTTTTTAAAATTTCAACAGTATGTAATAGTGAAAGGTATTTTACGTATGAGTCTATAACAAGTAGGTATGCACTTATTATAATGTATAAAAATACAGAGCAATCGGTTTTTTAAAGGTCGCGATAAATATATTCAATTTCCCAACAATATAAATTAGACGCTACGTAATCTAAAAATCCCATTTTGAAATGTTTGAAAAATGAAGTTAGTGTTGAATTGAGGAAACTCCAAATCACTCAAAAATATACTTATCTTTACTAGCTTTCTGTTTCATATGTTTTATTTTCATAATTGGCCAAATAAATATTGAATAATAAAAAAAAGATGCCAAGAGAGTCATGTTAAATCTCTAGGAAAATCGAAATACAGTCGTGTTTGATATCAAATTAATCAGTAATGGATAAGCAAATACAATATGTAATAATGTTTCGTCTTCAACCATTCATTAAAGAGCGCTAATTAGCATTAGCGATAGAAGAACGCTTCTGCGAGCTGTTCTCTGCTAGTGCACATCTGTCACGAAGTGCTGGAGAAACTGAAGCGAGAACAGAAAATAACAAAACGGAACGAGGCAAAAAGAGACGGGGCAAAACGAGGAATAGAGCCTTGTCTCGGACGGCATCACTAACGGCTCCAGGCAGAAGCCCTTATGGTTTCGATGGTTGTTCGTCCGACGTATAAAAAGAGAAAGTGAAAGGAAATGAGGAGAAGTAAGCGGTAATGAGAGGAGCGGAAGTGAGGGGAGCAGAAGTGAGGGAAAGTAAGGTGTGGTAAGAATTGAGAGGAAGTGAAGGGTGGGCATTGTAAGTGAGGGGGGAGGAGGAGAAGTAAGGAAAAGTGAGTCCAGAGGAAACACGAGGAGTAGTGAGGGGGGAGTGGAGTGATGGTAAATAAGGGGGAATAAGGAATTGGGACGTTAAGGGAAATGAGGGGCAGTGATGGGAGGAAAAGTGAGGGGAAGTGAGGCATAAAGTTTATTTCTTCTCTCAATATTGTACAGAGGAAAGGACAGAATGAGATAGGAAACGATAGGATAGAAGAGAATATAAGAGAGCGGGGGAGTAAGAAGGGAGGGGAGATTTAAACGACTTTATTTACGACCTATAATGGGCTAAAAAACAATTTTTTAGAGGCGCCTGCCGCCTACTTTGACAATTTTTCAAACAAATTTTTTCAGTTTCTCAAAGCTTAAGATTCAAACCTACAAAACAGAACAATTTTGGATGTATTCAAAACTAAATTAAAAAGTGAAGCATTTGAAGTGAAACAATTCTAAAATCAAGAGCGTCTGAAATCTGAAGAAAACCAATTCCACATTGAAAGTATTCTAAACTGAATGATTTTCATTTTAATGCCTTCGAAATTATAACGGTTCGAAAAAAAAAGATTGCAATTTGTATAATTTCAATAGAACGTGTTCGGAACCTAACCAATTTCTAACAAAGTATCTCGTCCTCGCGAAATTCGGGATGCATAGTAAAATGTTTTTTATAAGTTTGACTAGTCCTCCCGAAATTGTGGGACGGCTAGTCCATCCCCTTTTCAAGCCTCACCAATTTTTCGGGGACGACTCACTTCTCCATTGAAAATTGCTCGAATAATTAATTTGTCAACTAAGTTTGTTCAAACAATAAAAAATGGTTGCCAAAATGTAAGACAGAACGGCAAAATACATTGGAAGCTTACTAATCATTGATTGTGCTGAAGAAACGAAACGTATCTACTCAAGAATGGCCAAAAAATATATTTGTTTATTAAATTTGTTCAAATAATACAGGATTATTGTTGCAGCGCAAACTATCACAGTAGAAGGTCATTGGTGTATTATTCATAACTAATTCTGCTGGAAAAGGTAAACAAAATTTAATTGAAAATGGCATAAATTCGTATTTTCTTATTGGATTGTGAAAAAATTAGGGACTGATGTTTAACGTCTTCTAATTTTAAGTTAACAGTATTCGATTTCCATTTCCTCCTCAAAATATTGGGTAAGTGCATTTGAATGTGGCAAATAAAGAAGATTTTACTTTTGTTCACTAATTTGTTTATAATTTGTTTGAATTGACACTTTTCAAATTGCATGTTTCGAAAGAGGGTTTAAAAATTATACAATAATTTTAATCTGAAGTCCTGAAGATTGAATAATTTAACATTGACAATATTTTCTGTGTATCTACGTAAATATTTTCACATTGTTCAATTGTTTTATTTCAAATAAAACATCGTTATTAGCTAGGCAATTTTAAATTGACCACTGTCTCAATCTAATAATTTAAAATTCAAATATGAGAAATCGCAGGATAATTTCGTTTTTAAATGTATCAAAATGAGATGATTTTAAATTGAAATTCCTGATAGTAAGTTTCAAGTATGAAGCATATAAAATTGCAGAATATCAAACTGAAAGCCCTATTTATTGCGTAATTTTCGGTTTAAAGCGTTTGAAATGGAAAACGCTCGTAATTAAAGAACTTTTAATTAAAAGCCTTCATAATTAAGTGAATTTAATTTCAAAACTTAAATAATTTCCGTACTAAGCATTTAAAACTGAAATTTAATGAATTTTTTTGTTTATTGTAGGGCTTGCTTGAGGTCGCATCTACAGCTCGGTAATTAACGACGGTTAATGAATTTGACAATTTAAATTTCAAAATATAAGAAATTAAATTTAGAATAAATCAAAATTAAAATTCTTCTTTAACTTATATTTTACTTAACGGATTTGCTAGGAGGGATAAGAATAAAGCTATGAAGTGAGGAAAGGAGGGAAGGAAACGAGACGAGGAAGAGGACATAACAAGGGAAGAAATAGTCAAGGTGTTTGGAATAATAAAAAGTGGAGGGGAAATGGCTATGATGAAATTCCAATTGAAGTTTGGAAATATGGGGGAAAAAAATAAAATAAATGTACATGAATAATGTGCAAGAGAGTATGGAAAGGAGGGGGGTGGATAGGTTTATGGAAAGAAGAGGTAGTGGTATCGGTAGTAAAAAAAGGCAAAGGTGGGGAGGCTAAACATTATATTGTAGCGACGCTTATGCCAACATTGTATTATTTATATGTACCTGTTTTATCGGAGAGGTTAGAAAAGAAAGTTGAGGAAAAATGACAGTGCCACCGAATCACATAGTGTTTAGGAAAAGAATAGGGGTGATGAACAACATATAAGTTTTGAATTATTTGGTGAATAAACACATCAAAAAGGAGAATGGGGGAGTGGTAGAAGTATTCTTCGACGTAAAGCCGTCTTTGACTCATTAAACTGAGCGAGGTAGTAAAAATTATGGTGGAAAAGGGGATAAGAGAGGGTTTAATAAGAAGAGTATCAGAAATTTTTCGAGAGACAAAAAGCAGGGCAAAGGTAGCAGAGCAAGTATCTTCTAGTTGCTGAAGGAAATAACACAAGATTGTCCTCTGAGCACACTTTTTTTTAATGTAATAATTTTAGACCTGGAAGAAGAAATGAACAGAAAATGATAGGAGGGGGGCTAGTGTGGGAAAGGAAGGTTATGTACATTGGCATACGCGGACGATATAGTGGTGATGTCAGATGATGAAGAAGGGATGCCTAATTACAGGATTGAAGAAATAGATGGGAAAAAGTTGAATCAAAATGTAAAAGAAAAAGATAATGAGGCTTAGGAAAAGAAGGGGAAGAAAAAAAGAATGAACTGTGAGATGGGAGAGAGTAAAGTTAGAAGAAGTAAGGGAGTTTGAATATTTGGGATATACCCTGCAAACAAATGGGGATCATAGAGCTCATACAAGAGAAAGAATATAAAAGCTGCAAAGGTAATGAAACGGATATGGGGAATAGGAAAAAGAAGGTTAAAAAAGATTAGAGAAATAGAATGTGGTTGTTTGATACGCTAGTATAGCCGGTATTAGAAAATGGAGTAGAGATATAGTGTTGGGAGGGGAGGAATGGGAAGAGATTGAGGGGTTACAAGAACCATATAAGGTGGACACTGGCGGTAGACTGAAGTACTTTTGGATATATGGTGAGATAAGAAGCACAATGGGACAAATTATATTCCAGAGCGGGAAAGAGGGCATGGAGGTTTGAAGGGAAGCTGAAGGAGGAAATGGGAGGAGAGTTAGCGAAAAGTATTCGAAAGAGGTAGAGTTGAAGAGTGAAAGGGCAATAGGGCTAACGAAATGGGAAGAAGAAAGAAGGGAGTTTTTTACGGATAGAGATATAGAAGATGAAATTAGAGTCAACTATGAAAATTCCAAAAAAAGACATAGAAAGACAATTAATAGAAAGATGGAAGATGATTGAGGAGTCAAAATGTAATACATAGTATAAGATGATGAAAAGGGAGGAGTATCGAAATATTACAAAAGGAAATGGGTACAGAGAAGATGGACCAGAACAACTCAACTTAGACTGGGAAACGGAGAAAGGAAAGGGATGTATTGGGAAAAGAAGGAGCACAGAAAGTGCATACTATGTGAATGGGAAGAGAAGAAAAAAACTTGTATGGGAAGGTTGTATGACAGAAATTGAAGATGAAGGAAGCTGGCAAGAGGATGTGGTGAAGATTTTAGGGAAGGAAGGATTGGGTGAGAAGTGGGTAAAATAATTAGAGGGGTTTAGAGAAAAAAATGAGGAAGAATGAAAGAGTGAATGTGAATAATATCAAAGTTAAGGTAGAAGAAAAGTAAAAGAGAAGGGAAATGGAGGTCGCTAAGTCACTTAGAAACGTAAAGATTTGTAAGTAATGTTTATGTGAAAGTATAAGTAGATGAAGATGCTGTGGTGATAGTGGTGATACTGTAAAAAAGGAGGTCACGTAAGCCCTAAGGGGACACGTTATGAATGAAAAAGAAGGAGAAGAATCCGAAGATCTTCGGAGACATTTAAGAATGTTGTCCTTTGATCGTGGGACTCTTTGCTTTTTTTATTTCCAAGAATTCCGTAGTTGAACTCAGAAATGGACATGAACAACTATAAACTTAGCCACTGTTCTTATTACTAGACGCTTGTGACTTTACCCTGGGCTTCCGTTTCCTCTTACCACTACCAATCTAAAAATTGTAGCTTTGTTCCTCAAAACTACTGTATTACTCTCCTTCTTCAGGAGTCATTTTTCAGTTTTCCTCCACCCCTTGAAACCAGCTCTTCCTTTCTTATCTCTTCCAGCTTTTTCACCCACTCCTCACCCCGACCATTCCCATTCAAAATCCACTTTATTCTCCCTTCCATACTCTCCGCTTCCCTCTCGTCACCTGTATACCTCTATAACGCATGCAACCATGATTCCTACTCAGACCTACATACTCGTACTGTATACTGATTCTCCCCTTCATTTATCCAATACCTACATGCTCCTAACCCCTCTCCTATTTTGAATCTCACCACTCTACTCCATTTACTTTCCTTTTTAATCTTTTTCAGGTATTCTGGCTCTTCTTCACTCTTCAGCATCCTATACCAGCTATACCATCCTATACCGCTACTAAAACAACATCGTCTGCGTATGCTCATGGATACAGTTTTCCTGTTCCCAATATTGTCCCCCTTTTTTCTTTCCTCTCCATCTTTGCCTCCGAATCTGCCAATAGGACACTAAACAGAAGAGGGCTCAATGGACACCCTTGACTAAGTCCTCTTCCTCTTCCTGTTCCTGTTCAGGATTCCTCTCTTTCCTTTTCTCTTATCTTCACCCTTATCTTAGTCTCCACAAACATCTCTTTCATCTTCTATATTGAACCTTCACCTACTCCTCCCTCTTTTAGAGCCTTTTATAGCACCTTTCTGTTCACGGAGTAAAATGCTGCGTTAAAATCCACAAACAGTACGAATAGCTTCCCTTTCTTCCACCTTAAGTTATCATTGACTGAGAAAAAAAATGAGTACGTAGATATTATCTGTGATCCCTATCCCTTTCTTGAACCCCGTTGGGTTGTGTGGTATACTTTCGTTTCTTCACCTTTTTTTGCAAATACTCCACATCTCTCCCTTCACCCCTCCTCTACCATATTTTAGTGCTTCCTTTCCCAATCTATCCCCACCTGTTGCTTTAATCCTTTTCAACCTTGCAATTGCCTCATATACCCCTAGCAGACTCTTCAAATACTCCGGCCACTCGTCCATTTCGATTGCTTTGTTTATACACTTCCTGCCTCATCTTTCCCTGTTCATGAATTTCTATTCCCTCCCTTCCTTTACCGCTTTCTCAACCTCTTCTATGCATTTTTTCTTCCCCCTTTGTCTTTTTTCACTCAACACTCTTTCTTTCTCTGTCTTTTTCTCCTGTTGGGTTCCTATTTTTCCATTTCCCCAATCCTCTATTTTCTTAGACTCTCCTTCATCCTGCCCTTAATTTCCTTGCATTCGTCGTCCCACCAACCTCTTCTACCTCCCTCTCAGTCTCCTTTCGTCCTCACCTCCTCCCTTACCTTATCAATCATTCTTTCAATTTTTTCTAACAGCGTTAGAACTGGCCCGTCGAAATTTAGTGACTCTAAATTAAAAAATTTTCAAACTAAACGTTTCAACCTCAATGCCTTGGAATTTAGAAAAATTGTAATTTGCGGGACCCAAAATTGTGGGACTCATACCGGAATAATAAGATTCTTGTTTTGCATTCATATAATTAATTTTCAATTTAATGTTCCTCGCCTAATGACATCGAGCCTACAATTAGAAAATAACTTTCAAAATAAAACATCAAAATTTGCATGAAGGTAATGGTCACAGTTCGTAACCTACTAAGAACCTGAAAAAAAAATCCTATTCAAATGCCTCAATCAATATTTGAATGCAATAAATTTTCTTCTTACGTGAAGAATAATCTATTTTCAATCGAAAATGTCATTGAAAGCAAGTTTCAGGATGCATGAAGCAAATAATTAAGAATTTGAACGAACATACCCGATGTGCTGGTTCGTAACCCCGAAAGTCCTCTTTGAGCCAGTTCGTAACCCAGTGATGAGCCGGTTCGTAACCGGCAATGGAAAACATTTCAAAAGTTACTTTAACTATTTTTATAGACTATATTAAATTAATTTTATAATTTTTAAGCTTTTGTTCGAAGGAGTTGACTTTTTGAGACTCGTCAAAGTTGACAATAGCTGGCGTCAGCAGCAAATTACGCCAAGTGCGTCAACTCATATACTAACCTCACAATCGATTCGGGGTTTTTCAATTTCTAAATGACGCATTCATTCTTTGTGTTTGATCAAAGGCCAAAGTTGATACAGATATTTAAAGAATATAAGTTGAAGCAAAGATCTGCTTCGGCGTTTTAACAATTTGTGTCATATTCTAATTTTTATAAGAGTTTTCGCCGGAGGGGTTACAGATGCGTCACTGCTGATATTTCTGTGTCCGTTCGTAACCGACTCGGAAATTATTGTATTTCGACATGGGAAGCTACTTACTCAAATGATTGCACTCAAAATAAGACGAAAATTATCACCTTCCACTGGATTGCCACTTTTTTCACTCACAACACGCCGGGCTGTCAAGTTTCGTGGAGTTATTTCAGTGCTGGTTTTATAGTCAGCTGATCTGAAAGTACATTGTGCTTGCTGGGTTACGAACTGGTCGGGGGTTACTAACCGGGGCCTTTACCTTACAATTATTGGAATCTCTTAGCCTGTTCGGATTAATTGAATGAAGCAGCTAATTTGTTTCTAAATAAAATGATTAAAATTGGCTTCAATTTATTTTCTCAGTCTAGCTCATGCAAAATGATGGCAAAATATGGAATGAAATGGAGTATCAGTAAAGGGGTTGAAAGATGAGATAAACATATTTGATATCGATAAATCATCTGCACATAGCCAATAGCCAATAACCATACACGAATTCTGTAAATATATTTCCAGCTCTTTGGCGACGGGGTTGGTGGAGAAGGGAGTGAATGCATTACTCTTCACGCGGTGGGTATGCATGGATGTGATTTACGGTATAGCAAACTACTTCGAAAGCTTCCCTGAGCATAGACCAACCGCATTAAATTTCTAAACAGGACCAGACCACCGAACGCTGCTCCTCTTCCAAGCTAGCCGTAAGACTGAGCTTAAGTCTTACAAGAAGTTTATTACCCCAACGCTGCTCTCTATTCCTAGTTTAAAACCAAGAGCCGTTCAATCAATAAAGGGCTAAACCCTGACACTACTCTATCCTTTTACGGAAAATCCTCCCACAAGTCTATTCCCTGTCTGCTCAATGAATATTCTCCACTAGAAAGCTTGATTTATCTTCCAACCCGAGGAATACATTTTTTAAGATATTCAATTTTAATAAAAGTTAAGGTGCTTTTAGAACTATTTTAATATTCTCTTTCACACTTCAGGCAACGTCAGTTTTCAAGTTGAAGTATTATAAAGTCGATTAGAAGACTCATGGTGAAACTTTGTCAATTATGACTCTTCTGGCTCATTAGAGTTTGTTAAAAGAAAAAATTGTAAATGGGGTATGGAGTATGAGGAATAGGGGCAGAGGAAAAGATGCAGGAGAAGAGGGTTTAAAGTATAAAGTGACATGAAGTAAATATTGGAAATGTGGGGAAGAAATGTATGTACAGACAACGCCTGATCTGAGAATTCGGATAAATAAATATCAATAACAATAATGACACTACCGTCGGAGATTATCTACATGGCTAACAATGTCTAAGCGTCACGGCGGGGCTGAACCAACTTTAATCGCGAGGTACTTGCATATGGGATTTTCCAACGGTTTATGATACTCTATGATTCCACGTACATTTTAAGACCAAAAACAAAAAATCTCATCTTTTTTTTAAAAAAAAATCGACTTTTATGTTCAAAGTATTTAAAAATAACAAAAATTCTAAACATTCAATTGCAAGTTCCTTGGATATGGGATTTTCGAACTGATTATGGTCGTCTGTAATCCTACACACATTTCAAGATCAGAAACAAAAAAAAATCCATCAGCCCTTTCTGAATAAAGTCGACTTTAATGTTCAAAATATTAAAAACTCAAAAAATACTGAAAATTTAATTGCATGATTCCTGCACGTGGGATTTTTCAAATAATTATGGTAGTCTATAGTCCCACGGACATTTTAAGATCAGAGACAAAAAATCCATCAAGCTTTTTTTGAAAAAGTTGACTTTTATGTTCAAAGTATTAAAAAATGAAAATATTCTAAAGATTTAATTGCAAGGTCTTTGAAGATGGGATTGAGAACTGATTAGGGTAGTCTGTAATCCCACAGGCACCTTAATACCAAAAACAAAAGAGTCCATCGTACCCTTCATGAAAAAATTCGCCGTCAAGATATTCAAAACTTAAAAAACATCTCAAAATTTAATTGCATGATTCTTGCATATGAGATTCTCCTACTGATCAAGGTAGTTCATAATGCCACGAATATTTTGAAGCCAAAAATAAAAAAGTGATTGGACTCTTTTTGAAAAAGTCGAGTCTTAGGTTCAAAGTAGTTAAAAATAAAGAATGAAACAATCACAACTTTCACTTATTTTAAAAAAAAATTAAAGGCACTGACTAGTGTTACCGAATTTTCTGTATGGCTAACCTAGTCAAGTACAGTGCGAGGGCTAGAGTTACAGAAAATTTCATGAACAAGCCATGAACGAGTTGGAAAGGGGTTGGTCTTACGGAAAATTACGTAACGATAGACAGTTCGTACTGTTAATCCTAGTTTTCAGGATGTATAATTTACAATAATTAAAAAAATAAGTAACAAGAATAATTTTTCAATTTTCAGTACTTTTAACATAAAAATCGACATTTTAAAAAAGGGCCTTGTGGCCTTTATTTGGTTTTCTGGCCTTAAGGTGTCTGGGATCACAGACTTTCATAATCACTTGGAGAATCCCCTATGCAAAGACCTTATAATCGAATTTTTTTTTTCTATTTTGAAATATTTTGAACAAAAAAAATCGACTTCTCCAAAAATAGCTGAATGGAATTATTCGATTCTGGTCTCAAAATGACTATGGGAATACAGACTACCATAATCAGTTGGAAAATTCCGTATACAAAAATATTATAACTAAATTTAAAAAAAAAAATATTTTAAACGACTTTGAAAATAAAAATCGACTTTTTCAAAAAGGGCCCGATCGACTTTTTTGTTTCTGATTTCAAAATGCCCGTAGGATTATAGACTACCATAATCGGTCGAAAAATCCCATATGCAATGAACTTGCAATTAAAGCTGGTTCATCCCCACCGTTGCTTGTCTGCGTTGAACTTCAGTTCACTGAAAAATTCTCCGATTTTGTACCTCAAATTCAAATCGTGATACGATTCAGGAAAGTTGTGCAAAAAATCTGAAATTCACAGAACGTAATTTTTGAAATCTTATCCTTACTACAAGCCTATAAAACTTTAAAAAATTCCACCGCTCACCAAGATGTGGCTAAAAATGTTCAAGCGTTTTTGCGTCGAGCTTCATTTCACCGAGAAATTCTCGGATTTTGTACCTCAAATTCAATTCGTGCTATGACTTAGGAAAGTTGTGGAATTAAACTCGAATTTACAAAATGCAATTTTTGTAATCTTATTCTTAATTCAAGCCTATAAAACTTCAGAAAATTTCATGGCTTCCCGAGATATGACTAAAAATGTCCATCAAATATAAGTTAAAAACTATAAAAATTGGGGCAAATGGTAGTCCGGCATAAAAATTATGGAAATTGGGCAAATAGTGATTCAAAACAATAGAAATTAGGTCGAATTACTATCTTTTGATATGAATTTCAGTAGAAAAAAAATTGAGGAAATTTTGATATTAAATAACTCAGTTTTATCTAACTTAGAAACAGTTTGACAGTAATTATTAAATTTGGTGGCTGGCTGTTCTGCTAAAAATACCTTAGAATGCAATTTTGGGTTTCTGTGCTTTTCTCTTTTCTTCTCCTGATAAATCCTTTAGCCTCAAAGTGAAAAATTTCTCGTTAAAGACGTGCTCTTGGTAGTTGTTAGTATAGTCTTTAAAGGGTGGAAAGGGGGTACGAAACAAGCTTGTAGCCAATTGGGTTAATACGGAAGGGTGTTACACGAAATGGATCCTCAAGCAAGGTTTCAGAGGATAAGGGTTCCTTAAATCACTTAAGTAAGCCTGATCCTAATGGAACGAGTTTGAAGAAAGAGATCAAGAAAGTCTTCTGCGTCTGCTTTCAATCCACTGATTCGATTGATTTATTCCTGTTTTCTTCTTAAGGAAAAACAACTATAAATTTATATTAACATTTTCATTGACGAAAGCAATAATTTAGGAAAACACTGATTTATGGAAGCACCGACGGCAGTAGCTAAGTGGTGATTCTCGATTCGTTGAGATATTGAATGTTAAGCGCGGACGGGGGCGGTTGGTGCTCGGATAGGTGACCGTTCAGGTTTCTCGCTTAGTCGTTTTTTCACTGTGTTTAACCACTGTCAAGCGGGAGGTTCAACGTCGAAGATGGAAGTAGGCGAGCAGATCACCCCTGGTTTCACTCACGGAGTGACCAATCGCTTTCTGGTCGCTATCTTTCGTTTTGAATGAAAGTTTTTAATGTTCTAAAAAGGAATTTGACGATTTTTTGGACTTTATGTTGGCGGAGCCCTTAGAAAAGTGGCGTCGAAGATGGCGGTCGCGACATATAGAATTAGCATTAATGAAACGTAAATAAACTGTCTAAAGTATATTAAATGTTTCAAAATTGAATAGAAATGCGTTCAAAGGACACGCGTAGACTATATTTGTTTAAATAAAGTCATGAAATCTATAAATTTTTTTAATAAACAACTTTAAATAATGTTTTTTCAATTTAAATAGGTCTATATTTGTAATATTTGCATTTATAGATCCTAAACTTTAAATTTTATGAAAAAATGTCTTAAGTAAATGTCGTAGAGAATATTTTTTTGAAGGAAATAACCAATATTAAATGGTTTATGGTCAAAATTAAACCGTCTAGCTTGACTTGACTTAGAAACACTTTGTCTTTCATTTAAGAAATAGTTCATTTTTCAATGTAAAATTGTATGAATTTTATACTTAATTGAATGGTCCTGAAATATAATAATCGGGTATTTATATTCGATTTAAATAAGTGGAAGAGACAATCAAATATCAGTTACTAACGAATTCAATTTGAACTGTAAAAATGAAATTCACTGATAACTTTCAATTTGTTTACAAAATGTTAACTTAATGCCTGATCGTTACGGTGCAAAATATTTAATTGTTTTTGAAAAAACATTCCTCAAATTATCGACTTTGATAGGAAAATAAAACTTGATTTCATTAAATAAAAAAATTATTCCTTGCCGTTGCCGTATTATACCTGTACACGAATATATGAGAATAAAAAAATATAAAAAATATAAAATATAAAATATATATATACGAATACGAAAATATATATATATATATATATATATATATATATATATATAATAATAAGAGTGTAGA
>JAUMHM010000049.1:17630365-17650449 GCA_032362435.1 Melikaiella ostensackeni
TAAAAATTTATTTATATATAATTCTCATTTAAAATGATATCAGTAATGAGGCCTTAACTGAGAACAAAAATATGTAACGTTTTATAAAATTAATAAATAAAATTATTGAATTTATTACATTCTTTTTATATTATTATGAATACATATATATATATATATATATATATATACATAATATTATTAAGAGAAAATAAAATAATCATTACAATGATAGTAATAATAAGTTTGGCGCGCGCAAGTGCGCGCGTATAGTAGTCTAGTGAACATAAAATGGATATGTTTGGAACGATAGAGGCCATTATTTCATTTCTAGGATTGCGTTTTACCCTAGACAACTGGTATTTTTTCCAAATTACAACGTGTCGTACAATTAGGACCACGAAAAATTCTGAAAAAATCGAGCGATAAATTGTTTTAACCCGTTCTGCATTTACAATCTATGACGGTAATGGCTATAATTTGCAAGCATTTACAAACCCCGGTGACATGTCACATCGCGCCTTTAAGATTTCGTGACTATGAAAATATCCATCATTATGCACGCGATTGTTCGACTCGGATGTAATTTTTTTTCACTACATAACAGACCCTTTTTCCTGATTCATATCAATTTTGAAAGAAGATTGATTCTTTTTGTAAAATCCAACGGGTAAATAATGATTGATTAACCTTCAGCGACCTTTGAAGTTTAATTAATAGCCTTTGCAAAGATTGAGATCTTTTCAAGGATGGTTGCGAAAAAGTTGATCATTTTGGATAATGAGATTTTCGAAAACACACAAATTTCCAAACCACGTGAAGTATGTAGGTATATATTTTTTCTATTAATTTTAATTTAAGAAAGTATAAAAATGCAGAACTAAGAGATCCAGGAATGTATATTCCACCGTCCTGATTTAAAGAGTGGGTATCTACATTTTTCATCGAAAATAAGTATTTTTATATCGCCAGATTCGTCGGGAAAATGCAAAAACTATGCGAAACTTAATTTAAAATTGTGAATCATGATTAAGATATTAACATCATGTTTTTTGTATCTACAGCGATTCTCGAGAAATCATGTTAAAGAAAGTGGGTATCTACAAATGTATTACCGTATCTACACTTTTTTCCAGGATTTCATCCTGAGTTGAGGCTAAAATCCAGGGTAGAAGCGACGTATCCACAGCGCCTCCATCCTGTTTAAATACCGTATCTGCGTAGATACGGCTTTTGAACAGGTTTTTTTGGAGATTTCACGTTTGAGAGATCGACGTATCTACAGATTCGTATATAAGCAATCAAAATTTGCAATTTATTTTTGCACTAATGAGAAGAGCAGTTCTGAATTCTTCCTTGACTCCTCCATTTCTGCCTTTCGTTCGCATATATTTTCTTTACAATAATAATTAATTTTACATTTTTCTTCATTTATACTCTAACCAGGTCTACTCATTCTCTCTTTTTTCTCCTTCTCATCTCCTTCTTCTTCCTTTCCACTTCCCTCAGCCACTCCACCACCTCTACTTTCTCTTTTTCATGCAGGATTATTCCCATACTCATGCTCTCCTTTTCTATTTTTTTACAATCATATAGTCAATGCGTTCATATTGCTCTGCATCGCTCACATAGCATGCACCTTCTTCTTTTTTCCTTTTCCCAGTACTTATACCATTCTTCTGTATTTCCACATATTCCACGCACAATTAACTCTTGCGATCCTCTTTTCTCTCTTTTCTCCAAATATTTTGCTACTCCTCTGCCCCTATCCATTTCTATTTCTTATTATATCTCCCCTCCATTACTTTACATACTATCTATTCTATGCTTCGAGACTAATCTGTCTCTTTCTATCAGTTCCTGCTTACCTTTGTACCCTATTCATGTCCTCTTCTGATTCCCTTTACCATACATTTCTATTTAAGTACCCTTCTCTTTCTTCCATTTCACTACCTTCTACTCCTAATTCTCTCTCCTCTAAACGAGCTTTACCTATCTTTCTACACCCACTTTCCAAGACTTTCCTCTCATATCTACATGACCTATTCCTCGCTTTTATTTTAATTTTCTATCTATCCACTTCAATTAATACTATATATCAAGGAGTACATCTGTCTGATCCCAAAGTCTATTCAAAATATTTTTCCTGCACACTTTCTACCTCCTTATATTCTTTGAAACCCCATACTCCTACTCCATACATCATTAAACTTACCACCAGGGCTCACACATTCTTATTCTTTTTCCAGAATCATCTTTGAATGATTCTCCTCCGATACGCCAAACCTTTCTCATTCACTACCCCAGCTCATTCTACACTTTCCTTCACATGTTCTCTAGTGTTCCCAATTTTTTAGAGCGAAAATCATAAATATACAAATTTTTCTACTTCTTCAAACTTTATTCCTCATCACTCCCATTCCTTACAATCTCTTCTTCTTTCCCTCTTTCTGAAGACCGTTACTTTCAAATTTTTTACATTTATTACCAGATTCGTTCCTTTCATGTATTTCTTAAATTCCTTCATCATATTTCTCAACACATCTTCCTCCCTTGCTAATAATATTATATCGTCCGCATATGCCAAAGACCAGAACCTACTTTCCCCCACGACCAATCCCCCTTTATTGTCTCTCTTAAATTCCTCTTCCGTGTGCGAAATGATTACTGCAAAGAGCAATGGGCTTAGCGGGCACCCTTTTCTCAGATCTAATTCTGTCCAACATTCCGTTGACATTTCTTCCAACACTCTTTCTCTATCCTACGTTTCCTTATTAATTTCCCTTACACTTTCTATTCAACCTCTCCTTATTTCCCTTTCCGACATTATCTCCCAAAACTTATTCCTATCTACCGATGGGAATGCTGCCTTCAAATCCAGAAAGAAAGCACATACTTTTCCTTCTTTTTGCTTCCATTCCTTCTCTTCTACATGTTGAATAATGTATATATTGTCTACAGTGCTTCTACCTTTCCGGGATCCTGCTTGGCTTTCTGGTGATATTTCCTTTCCTTCTACCTCCTCCTTTCGTCTTTCCGTTAACATCCCTGAATACAATTTATAATTTGTATTCAAAAGTGTTATCCCCCTGCTATTTTCTACTTTCCCCTTTTCTCCCTCTTTATATATTGGTATCATTAAGTCCATCCTCCACTCTCCCGGAAACCCTTCTCCTTTATGAACTCTTTTCACTACTTCTCTTAATTTCTTTCTGGATTTCACGTTACTATAGATCCACGCTTCACTGCTTAGCCCAAAACTTCCTTCCGCTCTCCTTTTTTTCAATTTTTTTATTTGTACTCACCCTCTAACTCTAACCCCACCTCATTCCCATATATTATTCTCCTCTACCAATTCCTTGTTTACCTTCCATCTAATCCTTGAAATATTTCTATGAAATATTTCTTCCATTTTTATATTATCACTAATGCATTTTTGTTCTCCCTCATTTTATTGACAAATTTCCACGTTTCCCCTCCTCTTGATGCTATTAATTGTCTCTTCTATTTCTTTTTGTTTTCTTTCTTCTGTTCCCTTGCATAATTCGCTATATTCTTTCTTAAACTCCACATATTTCAACATATCCTTTTTTCCTCTTTTCCAGTCTTCACATGCTTTTCTCACTTACTTTTTCACTTTTTATTCACCATGAAACTAAATTTTTGTCCGATTCTTATCCCTCCCCCTCCCAATCTCTATCTTTTTCATTCTCCTCGCTTCCTTTACTTTTCTTTTCCGTTCATCCCAAATCTCATTAAACTCTACTTTCTCGAATTTAAGTTTTTTTGTCTTTTCCAAATATTTTTTCCTTGCTTCCTCTGTTTTCACTTCTCTCACTACTATTTCCACCTCACCTTTTTCCTCTTCTTCCTAATTTAACTTTCTAATCATACCCCTGATATTTGATGATCTGACTCTTCTCCCATATCTACACTCGCTTTCCTCATGTTTCCTCACCTCTTAATGTTTGTAATTACATAATGAATTACTGTTGCCGATTCACTTTTTACATACGTGAATTCCCCTTCTTCATCGTCTGTTTTGTTACCATCAAGTACATACCTATCCCCTTCTCCCACTATCTCCAATGTTTCTTTTCCCTCTTTTTTAAGCAAATGATCTTTTGAATTCCTAACCTTATATTCCCCGTCCATGTATAAACTCCCCTCTTTTCACTATTCCTGCATTTCAATCCCCCCCCCCCCCATTCTCAGTATCACTTCATCTTCTTCTTTTGTGTAACACTCTTTCTTTCCTTGTATTTTTAATTCCTCTCTCGTTAAATATTATCACAATCCACTACCAGTCTTATTTCATCTTCATTTTTCTTTTCTGTACCCCCTCACTTTTTTTCGCTATTTCTTTTTCTTCTAGCGTCTCTATCACTCCTGTGATTATTCCCCAGCAGCTCTACCCTATGCTTTTGCTTTCTCATAGAGAAAGCTTCGTAGTGGTAACAATTTCAAAAAAAAATTTAATTCGTTTAATTAAACGTTTCTCAATTGAAAAGTGTCTATAATATCATCAAATTTTATTGAAGAGTGAGGAAGCTATGGTCATTTCTAATATTGAAAAAACTTCGTTTACTGTGAAACTTTTTTTATTAATATAATCCAAAGTTGATGTCAGAATAGAAACGAGGCCTTGATTCCAGACGAATCGATTGACCTATAATAATAATATACGTTGTTAAAGAGTAAGGAAATTATAGACATTTATTATAGTTGAAGAATTTAGTTTTTACAGTAAAAATGTTTTCATCGACCTAATTCTAAGTTGATCAAGAATAGAAAAGACTCCCTGATTCAAGGCGAATCGATTGACTTATAAAATTAATGCATTCTACTTAAGAGTGAGGAAGTTATGGTATTTTGGTCATTCGTAGTATTCGAAAAATATGTTTTTTACAGTACAACTTTTTTCATTAACGTAGTTCAAAGTTAAGGCAAAAACACGAAGGACTTCTTGATTCGAGACGAATTGATTGACCTACTTGTATTTTTGTGTTTTTACTTCCTCTATGAGGAAGCAAAGTGCTCATTGAAAATGAGCACCAGACAATTATAAATACAAAGTGGAAACACCCGAAATCGAGTTCAGCGCAAGTTTTCTTTTTTGCACCTTGTAATTCCCCTACAACGTTCTTATTTCTTTCATTTCTTTCTCTTTCACTGAATAAAATCTCTGAATACAATAAAATGCTTCGTAACAAAATTATTCACTTAAAAGGTCTACAAATTTATTTCTGACCATTTTTTGACAAGATACGTAATTTTCGTTTCAATCACTTTCAACCATTTTTCCACCAAAAGTATGCGGGATACGAAAAAGTGTTGAGATAAGAAATTCTTCATATTAGAAAGATCCACATATTTTTTCCTGACCATTTTCTGATAAGATGCATAGCTTTTGTTCTAATCATAAAAAAACATAAATTCTACTTTTCGTTCGCCTCACATACCTAATCATATATTTAGTATAATACAGAATTATGAAATTTAATTAGTTTGATTAAATTTTTTAAATTAAATTTAGTATAATAGAATTCAAGAAATCATAGAAAATTTTGTGTTATAGACAAACTTTCATCAAGTGCAAAGCGCGATACACGTGATGAGAATGTATTCGTTAAAGGAAATACAAAAACCGAGCGCGTAGCGCAAGATAAGTACATTATCGAGTGTGAAGTGCGAAATCCAACATTGCCGTGCAGATGAAAATAAGCGTATCTGCAATTTTTATCGAAATTGAGATGAAGTCGTCAGTACGCTTATGATACGTCCCTTTACTTAAATATATATGAGAAAGATAAAAGTTGATAGCGATAAGCAGTTGTTGGTTTTTGGTTATGAATAAAAAAATGTTCTGACAATTATGTTTCTTCTTCGATAGCATATTTGCAATATTTTAAGTGTTATTCTCATAAAATGAATACCAAATGTAACAGAAAATGTGATTTACCTTATGTTAATTGCCTTACGTGAATTGACAAGTAAAATCTTCGCTAGAAAATACTGTTCCCTTTCTTAGTCCCATTAACATACATTAATTTACGCGATAAAGTTATAAAACACCATTTATTTGCAAAACAAAATCACAATGGATGCAAATAATAATAACAAATTATAATAATATAAATAATGATAAGTTCGATAAATGCAAAATTTCATATTCTTATACATCGTTTAATATATTTATTTACATATATAGAAAATTAGCGCGCTTAAAACTGCGAGCCGCGCGCGTAGCGTGCGATAAGAATGTGCCCGCACAGCAGGCAGATTTTTTTGTACGTCGATTTTGAACCAATCTATTCAAACTATTCCATTTTTCAAAACAGAAAAAGGTAATAATCTAAACTCACGAACACATTTCTAAAAATTACTAACTTTCTTAAATTTGCGGACAATGTTTAAATAAAATGGAGATCTTCTTGTAAATTGATTTAATCATTCATAACCTCGATTGAAGAAACTTTAAGTATTCATAGGCAATCCTGCTGATTGGAATAAATCTTTGCTTAATGCCTCTCTTCTAAAATTTCTCAAGGATCAAAATAAAATCTCTATAAAAAAATGCGGAACACCGATAGGCTCAGTCTTGTCCCAAATTATTGCTGAAATTGTGATAGAAGATTCAAAAAATAGAGTTTTTAACTCAATTAATTTTGAAGTGGACTTTCATTCAAGATATTTTGATGATTCTGTACTTTATTTACATGCACAAAATGTAGATACCCTACCTATTTAATAGTATACCTACCCTATTTAATAGTATACATCAAAGATTACAGTCTACTGTTGAAATTGAAACAGAAGGTAGACTGAACTTTCTTCATGTAACCTGAATGAAAACTGATGAAGTTCATATTATTACTGATTTTCACAGAAAAATTACTTGTTCAGGAAGGACTAAGTTTTGATTCCAATCATTCCATTAAAAACAAAATAGATGTGAAGAATTTAATTGATAGAGCTCTTAAATTAACTCATCCAAAATTCCATGAAAAGAATATTGAATTATGCAAACAGATTTTTTTTCTCAACCATTATCCTATTACTTTTATGGACAAGCATATGCATAACAGAATTGTTCAAATTGAGGGTAAAGGCAATAATCAGAACGAAAACAATGCATAAGATTACAATAGATTCAATGCAGTTGTCCTACCTTATTTTGGAAAAATCTTAAGTATCTTGAAATCAATGTTAGGAAAATCGGGCTTACAGAGGATGTATAGAGTTCCTTTCAAAAGCATCTTGGTTGTAAAATTGGATAAAGACAAATATGAGAAACTGGAAAAGCAATGTGTAATTTACAAATTTGAATGTAGACAATGTGATGCTGTTTGCATAGGGCAAACAAGGAGGACACTTAGTACAAGAAAAGTTGAACATAAAGATAATTTCTTAAATTTTCTAAATCTTGATTTCTGAGGCTAGAATGATCTGAATATATTCCATAAAGTCTTTCGAAAATTTTTTTAAATGTGTCTTTTACAAGAGGTTGGGTGCTGGACAGTACTGCCGAAAAAAACGACTGTTTCGCCCAAATGAGAGTTCTAAGTCTGGGTCGTAAATTCTTTACAAGTGTCTTCAAAATGCTTTTCGTTTGAATATGAGAATTTCTTAGATTTTTGGGCTTAGACATTTCGTTTTTAGTATATATCGCGCGTGTTTAGTATTGAAAAATAATAGGATTACGGTTTCTGGATTTTCGTCACAGACACTAAGAGAAGTAACAACAAATTAATAGATAAAGATTGAAACTTTCTTGAACATTTTTTTGCTAATATGAACTTCAAAGAAATTGATGGAGATTGGGGTGGAGAACTAGTAGAAAATATTAGAGATTTTATTTAATCAGTAAAAAACTGAGATCAGCTGCATTACAGAAAGATTTTTTGATAAAATGTAAGATTCATGGGGTTTTTCCAAAAAAACAGATTCTTTTTCTCAAACGTTATCCTATTACTTTTATCGACAAGCATATGCATAACAGAACTTTTCAAATTAAGAGTAAAGGTGAAAATCAGAACATAAACAATGTACAGGATTACAATAGATTTAATACGGTTGTCCTACCTTATTTTGGAAAAATCTCAAGAATCCTGAAATCAATGTTAGGAAAATTGGGGTTACATACGATTTATGGAGTTCCATTCAAAAGCAACTTGATTGTTACATTAGGTAAAGAGAAATATGAAAAACTGAGAAAACAATGTGTAATTTACAAATTTGAATGTAGCCAATGTGATGCATGTGATACTCCTATACAGGACTTCCAGTAATATCTTTCATAAAATCACATTCCGCCAAATTTTCTCCTTATCAGTTATACAGAAAATTGTATTAGCAAAAACATGAAAATAAAAAAAGATAAAATAACTTTTAAATATAACTTTCTGCGTATGATCTAACTTGGCTTCAAAACATGTTGTTCCCAAATAGTATAAAAAAGACGGAGAGAAGAAAGAGTGTAAGATTGGTTTTATGACTCTTCCTTTTTGCTCTCTCTCTTTTTTGTTTTGTACATTTATTGTACATTCGTTTCTAATGATCCGAAAAAGCGGCCGGTCTCAAAGTCTATTTTTGAGGTTTGATTTAGAACTAATCTATTGAGATTATTCCATTTTTCAAGAAAGAAAGAGGCAATAATTCAAACCTATAACACATTTCTAAAAAATGGCCAACTTTGTCAAATTTGTAAACTATATTTAAGTAAAATAGATATCTTTCGGTAAACTGAGTTAAGCGTTAAGACCTCAATTAAAAGAAATCTTAAGTATCAATAGGCAACCCTGCAGACTGGGACAAATCTTTTGTAAACTTTTTTGGTGTTCTTTTTTAGTAGACAACAAATTTTCACGAGAAATTAGATTTTATCTCGATCTTTAAGAGACAGATTTTTTTTTTTGGTTCGCAGAATAAAAATAGAAGCAGTCAAGTTTAGGAAAATGCAGTTTATTCCCCAGAAGGTTGCAAAGTTACGTTGTTCATAGTACTGGGTAGGTTTCAGATCGATGGAGCATTTTCATTTACAACTTTTTTCTCGGCCATGGGGGATGGTGTTCTCGCTGAGGCCCTGGGGTATTTCCTCATTCCACCAAAAGAAGGGGAAATACCGTAGATGATAATGTATCGGTGCTGCGTGGGCTCGTAGAGACACGAATTGTTTCTCCCTTGAAACTACCGAGACTCGGATTGCGACGAAATAAAATTCTCGTAAAAACTTGCCAAGCGCGCATTCATTGCTCTGCATGATTCCTTCATGAGTCATAGGATGGACTTGATCCCTCTTGGAATAATCATGATCTCGTTTCTGATCTCTCTGGTTATTATGCAATTTTCTTTACTTAGGACACACAGATTCATCATCTCAGTTCAAATCTTTATTGAAGAGGAATCTCAAACCAACCAATTAGAAGAGATTTTTCATTAGGAAAAGAGGTTTTCAGCCGAGTGAGATCATTAAAAAACATTTATTGAAATTCATGTCTCACCAAAAACATCAACGATGCAAAAAATTACGCCAAGGAAAAAGTTATCAGTACAATCAACATCTTTTGTGAAATCAAAGTTGGCCAAGCAGTTCTAAAAGATATCTAAATTTAAAAAGATATTAAATGGATAAAATTACAGAAATTTTGAGAATGTATCGAAAGAGAAAATAAATGAAAACTTAGCTTGATTCTCTGCCTTTTTTAATAATAATAATCTCGAAAGTTTTCATTTATTTTCCCCTTTAATACACTCCCAAAATTTATGTGATTTTATCTACATTCTGAAACTCAGATAGCTTTTAGAAATAGTTGGCAAACTTTGATTTCACGAAATACGTTGATCGTACTAATAACTTTTTACTTGGCGGAGTTTTTCAAATTGTATATGTGTTTGATGAGATTTCACTTCCTTTTTGATAAAAATTTTGTTAAAATAAAATACTTGTCTCAAATTGTTAGTAATATTTAATACTCAACACAATATAACACATATAATCAACATTAATATTTATATTATAATTTAAAAAATAATTATCAGTCAAGTTACTTATTATTGGGAGGGGGGAGGACTAATTATAAGTAGGCTTTACGTAGTTTTCATTCGCTGCGTAATAAGTAGACAGTCTCAATATGAAATTTAATAACATGCTTCAATGCAATTAAGCATTAATTTATTAACTTGACCATTTAATAATAAATATACTAACTATTTTTAGGTCGATTAAATTGCTAAAAATTCGAATTTTGGGCGTAAAGAGTGAGATATCTCTAGAAATAATTATTGAATAAAAATTTTCTGAAAAATGCCCCAGAAACTATATGAATTCAATTTTTCATAAATATTTCAGACTCACCGGTTGAATATTGTAGGCTACAGGTCAACTGAAATGATAAAAAATCGAATTTCGGGCATATAAAGTTAAATATCACTAGAATTAATAAATGAATAAAATATTCCTAGAATGTACTACTGGGAGCTTCATCTAGTCGATTTGTTCTAAAATTTTTAGATGAATCGGTTGAATATTGTAGGCTATAGGTCGACTGAAATTCTAAGAAATCAAATTCCGTGCATAAAAAGTAAAATATCTCTATAATTGATAAATGAATCAGACTTTCGTGAAAAGTATTCTCTGAGCTTCAACTAGTCAATTCATCCTGAAATTTTTAGACGAATCTGTTAGATCTAGTTACAGGCTGCAGGTCGACTCTAATACTAAAAACTCGAATTTCGGGCATAGAAAGTAAAATATCTCTAAAATGAAATAATGAATCAAAATTTCCTGAAAAATGCCCCTGGAGCTTCATCTAGTCAATTCATCCAGAACATTTTAGATCAAGTGATTGAATAACAGATCCCTCATTTACCCATTCCATATAAAATACTTGATCCCCGGTAGCATAACGAGGCTGAACCGAAAGGGTCATACTTACCCCGAAAGGGATTTGGCTTAATGGTATAATAATAATAATGAAGGAATGTTTTTTTTTTAATATTGGAAATCGGATCAAACATAAATGAGACGTGGATTTTGCCGAGTTGGTGTATGGGCAATTATACACAGATGTTTTTTTTACATAGTGGAAATGGGGTCGAATGTCATTCAGGGATAGATTTTTAGACTTTCGACGTTTACAATGACATTTCCGAATATTGTCATGGCCATACTCGTAATCAGTGTATCGAAATCTATCAACATGCATTTGAAAACAATGAAAAAAATCTTATATTATTAAACAAAATGTAGTTTTTGAAATTTTGGGTATGGCCAGCGATGAAAAAATGTATTTTCAAACTTTTGACATTGATAATGGCACTTCCAAGTACTTTCATGGCCATACTCGTGTTCATAATATCAAAACATATCAATATACATTGAAAAACAATGAAAAAAACTCACATTATTAAACAAAAAGTAGTTTTTCAAATTTTCGGTATGGCCAACAATGAAGAAAAGTATTTCTAAACTTTTAACATTGCCAATGACGTTTCCAAGTATTCAGAGTATCAAAACACATCAATATGCATTGAAAGACAATGAAAAATCTTAACATTATTAAACAGAATGTAGTATTTCAAATTTTAGGTATTATCAACAATGAAACATAGTACTTTTATACTTTTGACATTGACAACGACATTTCCAAGTATTTTCATGCCAACACTCGTAATTCGAGTATTAAAATACATCAATTTGCATTAACAAACAATTAAAAAACTTAACATTGTTAAGCAAAATGTGATTTTGAAAATTTTGGGTACGGCCAACAATGAAGAAAAGTATTTTTAAACTTTTAACATTAACAATGAAATTTTCAAGTATTTTCATGGCCATACTCGTAATCAGAGTATCAAAACACATCAATATACTTTTAAAGAACAATGAAAAAAGCCAACATTATTAAACGAAATGTAGTTCTTAAAATTTAAAGTATGGCCAACATTGAAGAAAAGTATTTCCAAACTTTTAACATTGACAATGACGTTTCCAAGTATTTTCGTGGCCATACTCGTAATCAGAGTATCAAAATACACAATATACGTTGAAAAAAAAAATGAAAAAACTTAACATTATTAAACAAAATGAAGTTTTTCAAATTTTGGGTATGGCCAACGTTGAAGAAAAGTATTTTTAAACTTTTGACATTGACAATGACATTTCCAAGTATTTTCATGGCCATACTCGTGATCAGAGTATTAAAACACGTCAATATATGTTCAAAAAACAATGAAAATACTTGAGGTTATTAAAAAAATGTAGTTTTTCAAATTTTGGGTATGGCCAACAATAAAGAAAAGTATTTTTAAACTTTTGACATCGACAATCACATTTTCAAGTATTTTCGTGTTCATACTCATAACCAGAGTATCATACCACATCAATATGCATCAAAAAACAATGAAAAATCTTAACATTATTGAACAGAATGTAGTTTTTCAAATTTAAAGTATTATAAATAATGAAGAAGAGTACTTTTGAACTTTTGACATTGACAACGACATTTCCAAGTATTTTCATGCCCACACTCGTAATAAGAGTATCAGGATACATCAATATGCATTGAAAAACAATGAAAAAACTTAACATTATTAGGCAAAATGTGGTTTTCTAAATTTTCAGTATGGTCAACAATGAAGAAAAGTATTTATAAGCTTTTGAGATTGACAATGACGTTTTTAAGTATTTTCATAGCCATACTCGTAATCAGAATATCAAAATACATCTATATACGTTAAAAAAACAGTGAAGATACTTGAGATTATTAAACAAAATATAGTTATTCAAATTTTAGGTATGGTCAACGTTGAAGAAAAGTATTTCTGAACTTTTAACAAGTATTTCCATGAACATACTCGTAATCAGAGTATCAGAATACATAAATAAACGTTAAAAAAACAATGAAAAAAGTTAAGATTATTAAACAAAATGTAGTTTTTCAAATTTTGGGTATGGCCAACGTTGAAGAAAAGTATTTGTAAACTTTTGACATTGACGATGACATTTCCAAGTATTATCATGGACATACTCGTAATCAGAGTATCAGAATACATCAATATACGTTGAAAGAATAACAATGCAAAAACTTAGCATTATTATACAAAATGTAGTTTTTCAAATTTTGGGTATAACCAACAATGTAGAAAAGTATGACTTTTATTTTCGTGGCCATATTCATAATCATCGCGTCAAATTACATCAACATACGAGAATTTAAAAATATCGGATGTATGCGCTTTTCGGAACACCACCGCGAATCTTTTTCAGAAGTAAAATATGGTTCATGCCTGAGTTTCGTGTACAGAACTTATTTTGTACTGTTTTTTCATTAATTTTGATTAGATTCCTGCAAGTCAGTCAATGTATGACCAAGATATACCATTCAGATCAAAAAACCAATTTTGGATGTAACATTTACGTGTTTGTACTTGGCTGCGTTTGAGATATTCAAATCTTTATGTACCTATGTTCCTCTGACTATCATAAGATGCACTTTAAAAAACATTTCGGTATGTCAATCCTGTCCAAAGTTATAATGAAACATAAACAAAAAAGTTAAGGAAAAATTAATTTTCGATGTAACATTTTCGAGGTCATACTTCTCTGTGATTGACAAACGCAAATCTTTATGTGCCCATGTCACTTCGACTTTCATTACTTGACTGAAAAAAATGTATACACATGCGTCAATCCTGCCCAAAGTTATAGTGAAACATAAACAAAAACGTTAAGGAAAAATCAATTTTCGATGTAATATTTTTGAGAATCTACTTTTCTATGATTGACAAACGCAAATCCTTATGTGCTTATGTCACATTGACTATCATTACTTGATTTGAAAAAATTATCCAAATACGTCAATACTATCCATAGTTATAGTGGAACATATACAACATGAAAAGAAACCTTACAAACATATAAGCCTTTGTGCTGCGCGTATTCTACAATTAAGAAAAATGGAGAAAATTTGGTTATTCAGCCCCCTGTACTGGAAGTTTTCGTTTAGTCCAATTTTTTTTGGGAATGACTTAAAGTGTAGATCTTGGCTTGTGGAATCGATAAGAAATAGAATTTGCTGTTATATCTTTTTTATATCAGTGTTCAGTAAGAAGAAAGATAAGGAAAATGACCATTTCTTCAAATTTAATTCTACACCTATGAAACCCTAACTTGAAGTTGCTCTCGGACCTAATTTTTTAACAACAGATTTCAATCTCATATTGAAGATATAAAAAGAGTTTTGTTTGCGAGCGAATTTTTCTAACATGAAGATTAGTAATCACAGCCAAAAATCAATAAAAGCTTTTACATTTAAAACTCAAGAACTACCAGGAGACAAATTTTGGACTAGGAAAAAACCTGCCCTCATTCTTGAGCCAGTAGTAATACTAATACTAATACTAATACTGAAGGAAAAATAATCTGGCATAAAAACTAAATTTTCCTATCATTTTTTAATTAATCCACTAATTGATAAAACATTATTATGTTTCAGGTAGAACGAACAACTGAAAAGATCTCATAATTTAAGGACCTGAGATTGAAAAAATGCGTTTTTTATTCACGTTGCTCCTGTTATTTTCCTTATGCTTTTGTATCGATTATGGTTCATGTCAAGAGGGAATTGATAGTGAAAACGTCTACTTCCCCGAGCAAGTTGAGTACATAGAGTTATTGAGGAAATATTGTGAGGGGGATCTTATATATTGGCTTGATGGTCGATGTTACAAGGTCGGTGAACAAGGTCCCTGCAACTTGGGAAGAATTCTGCAATTTGATAGAAGGTATTTTAAACCATTCTGTACCGACCCTAATTCTGAAAAGGAGGGTTCATCGTCCCATGGTAAAAGCGTTTCCGATTCACTCGCAAACTCTCCCCTTTCCATGAAGGATGGCAGCACCGTCCACGAATGCCAGCTTTCTTCATCCCCAGGGATGTGCAATTACACATAACTCGAGGTTTTTCACGTAAAATACCTAAATGAGGTATTTTAATTAAAGAATAGTCAAAATAACCAGTAAATGGTATGACCAAGATGGTGGACTTGTAGAAGCACACGCAACCTCACTTTACTATATTTTATCGAATACATCTATGTAATTTCACTATTGGAATAAATGAACATTGTGTATTAAAAAATATGTAAATAACGCGTATCAAATATATATTTATGATTGATTTTCTTGACACTGTGGATTGATTTAGAAACAGTCTATTCAGATTATTCCATTTTTCAAAAAGAATATGTAATAATCCAAACCAATAACGCATTTCTCGAAATTGCTACCCTACTCAAATTTGTATACTATATTTAAATGAAAATAGATATTTTTGCTCGGATTGAGTTGATCATCAATACATTAATTAAAATCTCAACAGTATTCATAGGCAACCCAGCAGATTTGAACAAATCTTTGCTTAATGTTTCTCTTTTGATATTTCTTACAGATTGAACTGAAATCCACTTTCTTATGAAAAATTTGTTTGTGTACTGAAAAAGAACACCCAAAAAGTTCACAAATCAAAAATAGACTTCGAGACTACCCGAATTTCCGGCTCATTAGAGACAAATATACAACAAACAGAAAAAAGAGGAGAAAAAGAAAGAGTCAACCAAAACCAACCTTACACTCTTTTTCTTCACCGTCTTTTTTATACTACTGGGAACCAGCATATTTCGAAACCAATTTAGATTTCCTTAGCTAAGGTAATTTATAGGAAAACGACAGTAATAAATAATGAAAACAATTTCAAAAAGTACCCGAAAATAAAAATTAAATTTATTATCAAACGTTGTTTGTTCAATCTTCACATTTTCTTATTAAAAAGAAAAAATCTTAAATGTTAAATAAAGGTCACTCTCTTGTGAAAATTTTTATTGCATATTATCTTATTAATATTAAGTATCTTTTTTGTAAAAGCCCATGAATCTTGCATTTTATCAATTATTTCCTCTGTATTGCATTCAATCTAAGTAATTACTGATTGAATGAAATTCTTTCATACTTTTCAACAATCTTTCACTAACATCCATCATAAAATCGCGTTGTAATAAATTTTTTTTCAAGATTTCATTGAAAACCAAATTACCAAAAATAGTATAAACAGAAGAGATAAGACAATTTTTTTCACTAATCATGATAATCCAACGTTCTGTAAACAATTCACTACAACACTAATGAAGCGAGTATTTTAATTATTTATTAAACTGAAAAATTTATATTGATTTTTTTTCTGCTCAAAACATAGACAGCGTACTCTACTTTTTAAATTTTAATCTTAATTCATTAAAAGAATATTCTGCACTGTGAGAATTCTTTTCAATTTGAACACGGCAAGAAACTTTAGAAAAACGAAGCGTAGCAATCAACAGTTGGCTGTGAACTGACATTGACTGTGAAAATATCTCACATTTATTAAGAAGATCATTTTAAAAACACTTGTTTGCGAGACTGGCTAGTCAACCAACCCAATATATATTTATTATTATTCATTATTTATTATTATTTATTATTTTTTATTATTTAATATTTTTCAAATAATTTAAAATTTAAATGTAAAAAGTAGATTACGGTGTCTATGTTTCAAACAGAAAAAAAATCAATACAATTTTTACAGTCTAATGAATAACTGAAATAATCGCTGCATTAGTGTTGTGGTGAATTGTTTACAAAACATTGAATTATCATTATTATTGAAGAAATTTTCTTATCTTTTCTATTTATACTGTTTTTGGTAATTTGGTTTTCAGTAAAATTAGAAATACCAACCCAAACCCTCTTAAAAAACATATGCCTGAAGAGTGTCAATAGATCTCAGAAGACTATACAGAAAGTTTCAGTCCCAAATATTCATTCAATATTCTTCAGAAACTTATCCGAAAACACAATATCAAGGTATCAAAATATTTATACCGTCAAATATGAAATTCAATTTCAGTCGTATTCAATTACTATACTTTAAATTTATGTACATCCTTCTGGCAAACTTATTTTATTGATAATAAGTACCAAGATGACATTTTAATAATATTAGTATTATATTTGAAAAGAATGTATAGTAGACTGAAAAAAAATATATTTTTCAAAACAAAAAAGAATCCGTAAAAATCATAAGAATAGAGAAAAATATATCAAGTAGTCAATGGTACACAATAACAGAATGCACATATTGTGTATATGACATCTTCTTCTGAATACAGGTACCATTTTTTATAGGCAACGAGGGTATCATTTTTTTTACCTGAATGTATGTAAAACCCTTCGGAAACTTTATTTTTTGATAAGTACAGGTTAACATTTGAATTAGTTGTCAAAATGAAAAAAACTCGAAAAATTATTACAAGATTTATGTAAACAAAACATAGGAAATGGAAGAAATATATCATATTGCCAAGATCTTTGAACCAATCTATTCAGATTATTTCATTTTTCCAAAAAAAAGTTATTAATCCAAGCCAATAACACGTATCGAAAAATGGCTACCTTACTCAAATGAGAATACTATATTTAAATGAAAATAGAGATGTTTACGTAAATTGAGTTGATCATTAATACCTCAATTAAAAGAAATCTTAATAGTATTCATAGGCAACCCTGGAGATTGGAACAAATCTCTGCTTAATGTCTCTCTTTCAAAATTTCTCATTGATCGAAATGAAATCTATTTTCTTATAAAACATTTGTTTGTGTACTAAAAAAGAACACCCGAAAAGTTCACAAATCAAAAATAGACTTCAAAACCACCCGATTTTTCGGCTCATTAGAGACAAAATGTTCGTTTTAATAAGAAAATGTGAAGATTGACCAAACAACACTTAATAATGAATTCTATTTTTATTTTCAGGTACTTTTTGAAATTTATTTCATTATTAAGTACTGTAGTTTTTCTATAAATCACCCATGATGATAAAATCTAAATTGGCTTCGAGACATGTTGGTCCCAAGTAGTATAAGAAATACGATGAAAAGAACTTTTTAGTTGTTCTTTCTTAGTACACGAACAAATTTTTCATAAGAAAGTAGATTTCATTTCAATCTTTAAGGAATTTCTTGATATTGTTTATCCTGGCAAAGTTTGCTGACCCGCGAACGAAAATACTCTGATGATAAGAAATTTTACTGACGGGGCATGACGTCGTTGACTGTCGCAAAAGTTAGTTTATGTTGAGGTAATTTGTGTAATTTACATTGCGAAATAAACTGAGGACGTGAAATACCTAGTAAATTACTGTAAAAAACCATGTGATTCACCTCAGGTATCTTACTTTCCCAACCCTGTGCATCCCCCTACACAGTGGGCTGAGAAACACTGAAAAGTGGCCAAAACCCTACCAATACAAATTCACTGGAAATTCACTAAATATTCTCAGACTCAATCAAGCTTCTGAGATTTTTCTCTAAAAGTACCCTGGTAGCACTTTTCAAAGATCCAAGCAGCCCTTGGCTGCCTTGAAAGAACAGCTGGCCATAGTGAACCAGGTAGAAAGGGTTCTTGTAGTAAAGTTGCAGTGTAGTGACCAGATGTAAGAGCTTCCAACACAATTTTTTTTCAACTTCCAAATTGGAGACTCAAAAGTCATAAAAACAGAATTCACGGATTTTCACGATTACAAATAACTAAAATTTACTTTGAAAAATTCAATATCTCGTGAACTTTATGTGATACGTAAAAACAGATAGCATTTTTAGATTTATCATCAGAGAAATTCTCTATATAAATATAAATATATAGATTGTCACACATAAATATATGCATGTAAATAAATAAAGAATGATTTTTGAAGTTTCAAAAGGAATTAGTTTCATGAAGGTTTCATGATAGCGATACCCTTACGAACTTTGATATCCTCAAGATTCGATTGCCATAAATGAAGTCGTAAAAAAAGACTCAGATCTCTCATATTTTTTCAGAGAAAAAATCATTCAAATAATACCTTGAATTTAACTAAAATCGATCTGAACTGGCCTGAGACTTTCGTCTGAGATATTTCTGAGCTTTTGTTTTGGTAGGGTAATTTTAATGACGGGACATGACGTCACTGTCTGTCACAAAAGTTAGGTTATGTTCAGATAATTTGGGTAATTTACATTGCGTGGTAAGCTAAGAACGTGAAATACCTAGTAAATTACTGCAAAAAACCATCTTATTCACGTCAGGTATTTTTCTTTCTCAACCCTGTTCATCCTCCTACACAGTAGGCTGAGAAACACCGAAAAGTGGCCAAGAACCACAAATTTAATTTATTTTGATTGTTAAAACACGTGTTTTGCGTAAATATCTCTCGGAAAAATATTTTTTAGTATTTTTAGTTTCCCAAAAAACAATAAGCACTGATAAGAAATGGGAAAAGCATTATTCTTATGATTAAATACTAATACACTTCGCACAGAGTACTAATAATAATTGGCCGTTTCTATTCATCAGGAAATGTGATTAATAGCCAATTCAACGATCTGGGCTATATATCACGAAATTTCGTGATGATTAGCCAATTCGACGATCTGGACTATATATCACAAAATTTCGTGATAATTAGCCAATTCAACGATCTGGACTATTTATCACGAAATTTCGTGATTAACAGCCAATTCAAAGATCTGGGCTATTTATCACGGAATTTCCGTATGAATAGCTGATTCAATACTCTATGAATAGCTCGGAGTTCTCACCTAGCTATTTATACGTAAAATGTTATTCCATACAAAAATTGTATTTTCATGAATTTAAATTAAAGTTGAAACGTTGAATATTCTAGTTCGAATTAGTTTAAGTGAAAAAGTAATAATGTTTAATAAAAAGAACACAAAATGTCCATAAGGAAAAACGCTACACAAAAACAGTACATTTTTTATATTCTTTTCACTACAAATTAGTTTTCTAGGAATTTGCTATTCATCACGAAATTTCGGTAAAAATAGCCAATTCAACGATCTGGGCTATTGATCACGAAATTTTGTGATGAATAGCTCAGAACATTGAATCGTCTATTTGTACCGAAATTTTGGAATGAACAGCTATGAAAAATTAAGAAAAATCTCTGGAGTCAAATAAATTCACTTTTCTTTTTACTTTGCACATGCTTTGCATCCTTTGCATGTT
>JAUMHM010000049.1:17650549-17668043 GCA_032362435.1 Melikaiella ostensackeni
TATATGGGAGGTTTTACGACCCTCGAAGTAAACCGGCCGGAACCGAAACTCGGTCTACTTCGAGGTCGCAGTGTAATCGAAATTTCGAAAGCAAGGAATGGCAGAGGCTGCCTTGAAAGAGGAGGCGCCTATCGGCATCTAGCTAGCGAGTCAGGTAGAAAAGATTTTTGTTGGAAAGCTGATGTGCAGTGGGCAGATGTAGATGCAGATGAAATTTGCATTGAAAACTTGAGAATATATCATATCTTTCATGTATCTCGTGAACTGTATGTGTTTCGTGAAAACAGATAGCATTTTTAGATTTATCATCAGAGGAATACTGTATACAAATATAAATGTACAGGTTTTAACATATTAATATATGCATGTAAATAATTATTAATTTTTAAAGTGTTGAAGAGGATTAGTTTCATGAAGGTTTTATGATAGCGAGATCTCGAATATTCTAAGCGCCTGTCGTACTTCTGAATCGTCAAGGTTCAACTGCTATAAATTAAGTCGTAAAAAAGGACCCGAATCTCTCAAGCTATCTCGTGAGACGAAATCATTCAAATCGAGCCTGCAAATAGCCCGAAACAGATCTGACTTTTTCGCTGGAGAATAATCTGAGGAGTTGAGAAATTTGCTTCAAAAAGATGGATATTGTAGTTTTCTATAAGGATCTCCTGAGCCGTAAAAAATACGAAAAAACAGTCGGCATTTTTGGAATTGTCGCTAAACAAGTGCAATATTAACAACAAGTGGAATAAAATAAATTTATTTAATATTCATATTTCACAATAAATTTACAAAATTGTTTAAACATAAATAAGGATTAGCTTTTCTGATGGTAAGAATGACCCTCTTTGCCAGGGCAGGTGTAGGCATTGGGAAGCTTTTTCCTGAAACAAGACATGAATAAAGCCTATCTCCGTCTCATAAGCCAGACTTTTGAAACGTCTTCCTTAAGTCTTGAAAATTTCTTGATTGCCTGTCATCAAGACAAAACCCAAGACAAAATATTCCTGCACGAGCTGGTACAAATTTTTAACGAGAAGTTAGTAGTGATAAATTCTTGATACGTCTTGCAAGAATTTTCGATACCTTTGATAGTTTTTAAAATTGCCCGTATTTAGTGTAGGAAACTAAAATTCAGATTCGAAAAAATGAACAAGAAAACATGAAATCCCACCAGAAACATCCGCGATGCAAAAAATTTGCCAAGCACAACTACATGAATTTGTGAAATCAAAGTTGGCCAAGTAACTGAGAAAAAAATATTCATAATAAAATATATTAAGAAACTTTTTGCATAGAGAATGATTATAATGTCAAAAGGATGTCTATAATGTCTAAAATAGCTTTTTGAATTCGTTTTCAAAATTTCTATAGTGTTGTTTATGAAAAAATTTTCTTGATATATTTTATCCTGAATATTTTTTTCTCGAATACTTGGCCAACTTTGATTTCACAAATTCATTTAGTTATACTTAGCTGATTTTACTGCATCGCATACGTTTCGATTGAATTTTAATCTTATTTAAATACAATATTCCGAATGTTGATATTTATTCGTTTATAAATATGTACTTTAGTTATTCTCTATTCCATAGTATATTATATTATATTAATCATTCCTGTATACTATTCGACATATATTTTCTATAATATAATCATTTTTATGAACGTCCTGATTTTTTACTGGTTTGAAAACAAAATAACACAATAAGTTATTTTTTTTGCTTTAAAATGAAATATAAAATTTTATGATTTATTTAAGTTGGAAGTTAATTTCAATAATCATTATAAATATCCATAAAAATGAAATTCAATTGAAATTTAATATTTTTATATTTTTACAATATTTACAAATCGCAATGCTGAAAATTTCAAGTTTACTTTGTAAAATTATTGGTGTTACTGCGTGAGAAGTGTATTCATATTTTGTCATAATAATAAGATTTTCCTCGTTTTTCATTAAAACTTATTAATTTATTAGGTACTTGAATAAATATCAAATCAGATCAAAAATATTTTTTCCAGATAAATATATGCAAAAAAAACGTGTTTTAACAATTTTTTGTTTACTGAGTTAAAAAATATTGAAGAAAGTTTAATAGTTTACCTGCAGTGGATATAATAAATAAAAAACATTGTATTTTTCGGAACAATAAATTTTAAAATTTTGGAATCAATACATAGCTTGTCGAAAAATGTCATTTTTGCGATATTTTCGCGTCACATTTTTTTTCGTAAAAAGGAAGAATTTATTGAGACAAAATTTACATTTATAGATCGGAACCTCAAGAAATTGATTGAAACAGGGTACAACAGCTAAAAGAAGTGAACATTATAGAATACTTTGATATATTTTTTTGACATTTAACATTTCTGTTTTTAAATTAATAGAAACTTTAATGTACTTATTCACAAAAATAGATTCAATGATTCTTCGTTTGTGAGTATTTTTTTCCTGCGCTAAAATTTTAATATTTTTCAATTCAAAATCAAAATAATGGTCAAATTCTGAACAGTGTTGCGACAAACCTGTGTTTTGATTAACTTATTCGCAATCTTTTTTAAGTTCACCAATTCGAGTTTCAAATCTCCGGCCAGTTGTACCGATGTAAACCTCATTACGATAGTATATTATGAAACATGTGCGTAAAATTCAGTTTTACACACCACAAGTGGGTAAATCGTACGCACATGTTGTATACGATATTTTTTGACGCAGTGCACGTAAAAATGCGTTTTTACACACTCTTATTAGTACGTAGAACTAGTGTTATTTACTTTTCTTTTACGCACTAATATGGGTGTGTGAAAGCGCATTTTACACACACTGTATCAAAAAATTTATATTTGATGAGATACACTACACCAGTTGAGTTTTCTAATTATCTTTATCTTTGTTTTGGGAAAAATCATTGAGTGCATAGTCGTTAATAAAATAAACATGAATATTATATTTCTTTAAAGAAATTAAAAGTTCAGTAAGAGCTTCAATATGATGTAAGGAAACATTTAGGTCAGTTTTTTCACAAGTTCCAATCCATTTGTTATTATTTTTATCAGTAAAACTATTGTATATTTTATTAAATCTCTTATTGATAATGCTATAGAAAGAGGAAAGTGGATAATTATTTTGTAAAAAGGCTATTTCAAGTTGATCTAAATTTACTTTTCTGAATTTAATATCACTTAAATTCACACGTCCGTCTATCAGACCTTTTATTAGGCCGACTTTCTGACAAAATAAATTATGAGAAATATAATTAAGACAACGTCCTGACCATGATGGCTTTTTATACCAATTACTGATTGAGTACCTTTCAGGTGTTTTTATAATTAATAAATCAAGTTGTCTAATTGAAGTATTGATTTCTCTCTCAAGAGCAAGTTTAGTGAAGCAGTAGAACTTGTATTTGAAAATTAAATATTTTTTAGTTCATCTTTAGGGTCCCAAATATTTTGAACAAACACACTACTTTGTCCAGAAACTGGTTTTATAAGATTTGAAATATATTTTGCTAAAATATAAATAGGAGATCAACTGTAGAAACAATCAATCTGCATTTTCAGTTTGGTTTATAAACTTTTAAGAGAGCATGAGCTTTGGAAACAATAACATTCGTTATTTATCCAAACGGTCAAAGTTTATAGTTCGATCTGGAGGCTCCAAATTGACTAAGGTGAAAGTCAAAGTTTTTGGTGAAAGACTTGTTTTTCATAATGCAGAAGAGTTAAAGCAACTTTTTCCGAATTTCATGATCTTCTAAAAAGTTCCCTTTATTTTAGAACGCTATGAATTGAAGAAATATTTATTTTCCATTTCAGTTTTTTAATAAATCGATTCAAAAAACTTGCTCATAAGATTATGAATTCAATTATTAAAAATGTTTCCTCTCACTTGAGTACACTTATACCGCGGTTTCAGTCCTCACGGTTACGGCCTTCCTAGAACGGCTGGCCCACGCAGTTCCTCCGGCGCGCAGTACGATAGACGGTTTTCAACCAAGCGTGAAACACTAGCAGCGTATATACAAAGGCGCAGTGTACGGGTACTCAGGTTCGAACTCACGTTCGGAGATTGCGTAGTATTAGAAAATGGTTCTTACGACTCTGACTGTTTACGTTTAGATCCCCCCGATTCGGGACCAAAACAATTTGAAGACAACCACCGACACTGGACTGAAACCGCGGTTTGAGTGTAGTCATAAATCAATACGATTTGAACAAGAAATATGAATATTAGCTTGGTTTTGAATTCACTCACTTTATACTGATGCATTTTAAAAATTTACAATATAGACATTTTTTCAATCAAAAGATTCCCCAGGTATCATCTCGTATCTGAAGTGTTATGGTTTTAAAAGGTTGACTATGATGTTGATAGTCCGATTATTTGTCACCTTTTACCATTTTTGACATTTATCGAAGATATTCAGCCAATAATAATAATATTATCAATTGAATTTGAGCGCGCGCATGCACGGTGCAAGGATCGTGGCTCGCATTATATGAACCGCAAGGTTCCGTTAAAATGTCTTCAACCCAAAGTTACGTACACCAAGAATATTTTCTTTTATTTTGTATCTGGAATGTCTTACAACCATTTCTTAATGAAAAAACATAATCTTCGACGGGACCGTTTTTGAAAAAATCCATGTTCAATATTAAAAATTTTAAATTCCCAGATTTTCTTGAAAACGAAGCGAGATATGAAAAAAAGTTGAGAATGCAAAATTGTTTCTGTGAAAACTTACACAAAAAGACACCCTCAATCATTTTTGATCTTACTTTGTTTTTTTTCTAAAAGCTTGATTTTTTGATATTATTATAAATTTCTTCTTCTAAAAATTGTTCTCGATATAATTATTATAATTTCAAAAGATGAGAGTGTACTCATATCCATTTGTTTTTTGACTTAAAAAAAAACAAAGTGAGAAGAAAAATTATCAAAGGCATCTCCTCGTTGCATTTTCTATTTCATCTATCTATTCATCATTTTCATCTATTTCAATTTGAGTTTTGTTTTTTCAAAGTATTCATTGTTTGTGATTAAATACCTCCTTTTGCTAATTGAGTTTCAATAATTTTTTTAAATATTCCCGCTCAATAATTAGGTTATACACAGAAATAGGTACGCTTTTCGATATAATGTTGATGAAAACAAAATTTTGTACAAATCGTAAATATTTTAATATTTTTTTTACAAATTATATGACCCACATCTACTGAAAATCATAATTATATCTCATGGATCTCTTAAACCGAATTTTTATAATTTCGGAAATATCGTGACTCTTAGAATCTTCAACGACTCGAAAAATTTCATTGGGATAATTTCTAAATATTGTATTTGATATGAACTAAGAATGTCGATTGAAATTTTTCAATCTGAAAAAAACATTTTTTCCTTTTTTTGAAAATTTTGAAAATCATGTAACTTTTTTGACTTTCATCGAATTAAAAAATGTCATTGGGATAATTGGAAAGTCTTTTTGTCATCTGGCAGAATCATTGACAAATATTTCTAACGCTCTAAAGAAAATTTTCTTCTGAACTTTGAAAATGCTCTCATGAATGAGAATACAAAAATATCTCTAATTCAGAATATCATTAGGAAGCTTCTATTGATTACGTGAGGATTTTTGGGGCGAAAGGGGGCCTGGAAAATCTTACGAATCGTTATCTAGGAGGGGGCGGGGGAGTGCAATGCATTTCTTTCGTAAGTTTCCACTTTCTAATTATTTTCTTAAAGTATGCTTATTGTAACCAGTTGTCCTCTTAAAACTACTTGAGTTCCATAAAAATCCCTTGAAATATTTTGAAATCCTTAAAATCGCTTGAAATTTCCAAATTCCATAAGAAGCCCTCATAATTCTTTAAAATTTATGAAAATCTTTAAAAATCGGTTACAACCCTTGGAATCTCGTGAAATATTTTGAAGTTTCACGAGATCCCTTGGAATCTTTGAAATACCTTTAAAATTCATTGAATTCTTTCCGGAACGTATCCACGGATTTTAGAGGATTTCAAAAGATTTAACAAAATTTCGAAGGATTTTCGAATATTATAAAGGATTCTAAGGGAGTTCGAGGAATTCCAATTACTTTTAGAAGAAAATATGGATTTTCAAATATTTTGCGGGATTTCAAGAGATTCCGAAACATTTCCACGGATTTAAAAGATTTCAATGAGTTTTGAAGGGATATCAAAGATTGCTAGGAATATCGAAATTCTTCGAAACATTTCACGGGATTTTAAGGATTTCAATCGATTTCTAGAGATTTTTAGGGAATACAAAGAATTATAAAGGATTTTCATGGGATTTTGAAGATTTCCATCGATTTCAAAAAATTTCGATATATTCATAAAAATCTTTTAAGAGCCATTAGAATTCCCCGTAATCCCTTTAAATTTTTTACAATTTTCAGAAATCCTTTGCAATTCCGTTAATTCTTTTGAAATCTTGAAAAAACTTCTAAAGTTCGTGGACATACTTTGGAATCTGGAAAATCTTTTGACATCTTAAGAAATTCTTTCAAATCCCTTTAAATCTCCGAACTCCAATTAAAATCCCCTGATGTCCTTCGAAGTTTGTGAAAATACTTTGGTATTTCTCGAAATCCTTGAGAATCCCTTGAAGTTCCGTGACTTCTTTCAAAATATTTCGAAATCTTTTGGAGTTTCGTGAAATCCTTTCCAATTATTTGAAATGCCGTGATTTCTTCTGAAATATTAGGAAATCTCTTTTGATCTCTTAGAATCTTTTGAAATCCTTCGTAATCCTCGAGAATCGTTGTTGAATCCTTGAAATCCCTAAAAATCCGACGAATTCCTTCTAGATTTCTTGAGATCCTTAAAAATCCTTTCAAATACCGTGATTTCGTTTGAAGTATTTCAAAAACTGCTAAAATCCCTTAAGATCCCTCAAAATCTTCTGTGATCCGCTGAAATCGTTCTTAAATCTTCGAAATCCCTAAGAATACATCGTAGTCCTTTGGCATCTCTGAAAATCTTTTGAAATATAGTACTTCAAAATTCCGTGATTTCTTTACAAATATTTAGAAAACTCTTCAGATCTCTTGGAATCTCTTAAAATCCTTTGTAATTCGCGAAAATCGTTCTTAAATCCTCAAGCTCCCTGAAAATCCTCTAACATTCTTCAGCATATCTTGAAATCCTTCGAAATCCTTTGAAATCCTGTGATTCCTTTTAAAAAATTTAAAAATCTCTTAAAATCCTTTGTAGTCCGCCGAAATCGTTTTTAAATCCCTGAAATCCCTAGAAGTTCGTCGAAATCCTTTGGTATCTCTCGACTTTCTTGAAAGTGCTTTGAAATACCGTGAATTCTTTTAAAATTCCTAGGAATCTCTTGAGATCTTTTAGAATCCCGTAAAATCCTTTGTAATTGGCGGGAATTGTTCTTAAATCCTTACAATCCCTAAAAATCCGTCGAATTCCTTCGAGATCTCTTGAAATCCTTTTAAATCCAGTGATTTTTTTTAAGTATTCCAAAAACTGCTAAGATCCTTTAAAATTCCTCATAATCTCTTGTGATCCGCGGAAATCGTTCTTAAATCTTCAAAGTCCCTAAGAATTCGTCGTAATCCTTCGGTATCTCTTGAAATCCTTTGAAATCTTTGAAGTGCCGTGATTTCTTTGAAGATATTTAGAAAACTCTTTAGATTTCTTGGAATCTATTAAAATCCTTTGTTATCAGCGGAAATAGTTCTTGAATCCTTAAACTCCCTAAAAGTCCTTTAAGATCCTTCAGCATCTCTTGGAATCCTTTAAAATCTTTTGAAATTTCGTGATTTCTTTTAAAAGATATTGCAATCTCTCAAAACCTCTTGAAATCTCTTAAGATCCTTTGTAGTCCGCGGAAATCGTTCTTAAAACCTTAAAATCCCTAGAAGTTCTCCGAAATTCTTCGGTATCATTTGATATTCTCAAAAATCCTTTGAAATCTCGTGAATTCTTTCAAAATTCTTAGAAATCTCTTGAGATCTTCCGAAATGCCGTAAAATCCTTCGTAATCTGCGGAAATTGTTCTCAAATCCTTAAAATCCCTGAGAATCCGTCAGAATCTTTCGGACTCTATTGAAATCTCTTCAGATCTGATTGAACTCCTTGATGTCCCTAAAAATCGTGTGAAATCCCTGGAAGAATTGAGATTCTCTCTGCAATCACACTAGGCAATTTCTTCAAGTCCTTGAAATCTTTAAAAATCACTTAAAATCTGTGAAACCTCACGTAATACTTTGGTATCGTTCAAAATGGCCTAAAACTTTTGTAATCTCTTGAAATCTTAAAAATCCCTAAAATACTTTCCAGTCGTTGGAAATAATTTTAAAATCTTCTGAAATCTGCTAAAATCCTTTCATATCACTGGAAATCCTTCAAATCTTTTGAAATTCCCTAAAATCTATCAAAATCTGGTTTACAGTGAAGATAATTGATAGAATGTATCAATTTTAATTGTATAAATATGAAAGTTTATGTAAGAAGGGAAAGGGATCACAAAAATGTTACGAAACTTTAAAATTGGGTATGAGGGGGTCCAAGATTTCAAAAATCATCCTTGTGTAATTAACGGACGTTCCCTGAGCAAATATCAATTCTAGAATGTGTTCTGATTATTATTTGTATAAGAATTTTACACTGAAAAAAAAGATAGTTGATATTGATATGCGTAAAAAATGAACCACTTGATGAGAAATGATAAGAGGATTGGAAGATGTTTATCCTATCCTTAATGATGTAAGATTATGCGAATTGTTGTTAAAACTATTAATTTTTGACGAGACTATCAGCTTGATTTATTTGCCTGTAGAAAATTAATATTAGATCCTAAGATATATTATGATATATGGCATATCGTAACATCGATCAACAATTTATCGCTCTAGCTCTCAGCTAAGGAAAGAGGAGCAATATTCATGTATTTTAAGATCATAATATAATATGAAATTATCGGTTACAAATGATATAGACGTTTTGTTATTTTTTCTATATATTTCTCCTTGAGTGAATTAACTAGTTTATCTATTACATTTTTAGATCTCGGATATCATCAAGTAATCCAGAACTATTGATGAACTACTACAGTTTAAATACAGTTTTAATTAAAATTCAGAATAATTTTTTTCTCATGATTATTTGTAAATTAAAAAAAAAGAATTTATTGAAAAGTGAGTATGAAATAACCTGAAATAAACGATTTCTAAATAAAAATCCCCTTTTTGACGAAATTGAGTTTTCTTTGAAAATCATACTTTCTCGCTCTTGTACACCTATTACAGAGAGAAAAAATAAGGTTTTGCAATTTTTATCCTAAAATTTAGTATTTCAATGGATCAAAATATTTTAAAATTTCAAGGAGTTCAAACTAAATGAATGAAGTGTACTAAAACATTCAATTATTTTCACAATTCAATGGTTATTATATGATTTTAAGGAGTACTTAGAAACTGGAGATATTATTATCAAACTGTTTTGTGAGGATAAAAATTATACCGAGCAAGATTCAGATTTACCAAATGTTTCAAATCTAGAAGCAAGTAATATATAATAACAAATTAGTAATAATAAAATGAAAAATATATGGAAGTGTGAGGAAGGCACTTTGAAATACTAAAATACAAACATTATATTCAAGTCAACGCCGACAAAACAAGTTTTAATATTTTAGTGTTTCAAAGTGCCCGCCAAACTTCTATTGGCTGCTTCAGTCCAAATGCGCTGCGCAAACTACGATGCGCAAACCCATTTACCTCCTACAGTTCTATAGTCAATCAGCTGTTAGCAGTCGCAGTTCGCACACGCCATTTTATGCTTGGCTTGTGCAATTCTGTGTCAATCAGATATTCTTACAAATAAAAAGTAAGTAGGTGTTATTTACTATTTGATAATATGTGTGTAATTAGAGAAATAATTTTTTACGTAAGTTGATATTGAAATTCATTTCTTCGTGATGGATGTGATTGCGAATTTGGGAGATGAAGATATGAATGACCAAATTCTTTCAGGGCCTAAAGTGAATTATAGATTGGAGAAAGATGAAAATGTCAACTATAAATCACTCAATGAAGGCACATCATTTTGATGGGGGAACCCTTGTCATTTCAGATTTTGCTCAGTTGTGGAAAAAAACTTGAAGATACGTGTTTTCTCTCAGCCTATAAAAGGATACACTACGCAATAAGCATACATACATGATAATTATATCAAAACTAAAAACAGCTTCTTAAAATTTGAAACTAAACCTTATTTCTTAATTAAAATTTTTGATTTATTTTGATTTAAATCTTTTTTTTTAAATGGACAGAAAAGAAATTGCCCAACTTGGGCCAAACTAGTTTGCCCATTCTGGGCATTGGTTGGTCTAGGCATTACAACACAGACATTAACTAGTAATTGAGCAATTGGGTCGGAACCTAGTCGGACCCCAGTCGACTTTTCCACACAGGTTTTTGTCTCTTCTAAACAATTTCGATTTTGTGAGCTAGGCTCTTATGGGTTGACAACATTCGATTTTGAAGTCGAGAGATAACATTTTTTTTCTCTTCACTTTTAACTTTTAAATCCGTTTCTAAAGATGTCATAAACAACAACAAAAATTAGCCCCAAGCAGTGTAAAGGTATTCAGAGAGTCAAAATTCACGTAGACATTGTCCAGCTACATATCGCTAATGAAAGAAAAAATCCTCTAGCCTCCCTATATATTTTTCCCAGCATTTTCGCTTAATTGGGAGACTGCAGACCGAAGGAGATCCGGCTCAGCGCTGGAAACTCGATAAGTAAGAAGATACGATCCTGTGGGCGTATAAAATGTTCCGATTCAGATCTTTATCTTCTTACCATGCTGGATTCTGGAATCCTTCGTTACGCTGACGTTTCCAGATATTATACGAGCGCTCACCCTATTGAACCCTTGTTTAATACATTTCAATATCTGACGGAATAGTCTCTGCAGAAGGTCGCAGACCAGGAAAGAGGGATGATAGCAGGTGGAGGCAGGTGGAGGGTGGTTGGTCGAGGGAGACCAGAGGTAGAAAAGAGGTAGACATCGCGGAGAAATGGGGGCGGCAATATTCTTGGCTCGCATTGTACGTGTCCCATAAGTTGGCAGGCATGCTCCCTCTCAGCGACAGCTTGACAGAACATACGCTCCTTCCCTTGAAACGTTTCGTCGCTTGGCGGATACTGTTCTCGAAAATAAAAGTTTATAAGGTGGCATTTGTGTGGGTGAGTGCGATGTCAGAGCTCGGGGTGCAACGAAAAGAGGATACCAAATCGTAGAAGGAGAGAGCTTGGAGGGTGGAGGCATATATGGGGTGGAGAGGAAGAAAGATACACGACCGATAGGAAAAGGAGTTAAAGGGAGTGGAAAACGAAAGAGAGAAAAGTGGGGATCACGTGCTGAAATAACGCTCGTGTTTTTGATTTGAAGCACGTAACCGAACCACATTGAAATCAGATACGGGACGCAAGGACTCTAAACTGGCTTGGAGTTCGGAGCCTGCTACGAGAATACCTAAATTTTTTGGACGTGGTAAAAGGAATTCGTTTCAGCCAGTTTTAGTTACTTCAATATAACAAATACTCTGCCGTCAATGTTGTACGTTGAGTTTCACGTTCATGAGTTTTCTGGTCTTTACTTGTATTTCTTATAATAACTTTATTTTCGGCATTATGACGTAGAGAATGTGAACTCTCCATGTAGAGCGTCTCTGTCCGCCACATCATAGGTTACATATTGTTACATTCCTCCATTTGTCGATTCAGCTATTTCTTTCTCACTCTTGCTTATTCCTTTGGTGCTTCCTTTTTCTATTTTTTCACAATCATTTAACCAATTCGTTGATGTTGCTCTGTCTCTCTCACATGCCATGCACTCTCTTTTTTTCTCTTTCTTCAATTTTTGATGTGTGCTTCTATCGTCTTGTTCTCTAGCTCTGTCTCCTTCTCATTTCCCACGATTATCCCCCTTTGCCCATTCGTCGTTTTCCTTTTATCTGACCCTTGAAACATTTCTTTCAAATATTCTCTTCTGGTCGCTACACGTTTCATCCTGTCCTTTCTCCTTCTTCCCAGTCTATATGTTTTTCTAACTTCCTTTTTCTTGCATTCAGCATGCCACTAAATTGTTATCCAATTCTTATCACTTTCCCTCCTAACCCTTATATTTTTCACTCTCCTCGCCTTCTTCACTTTTCCTCTTAGATCATCCCAAACCTCATTCAACTCTACTTTCTCGAAATGGAGTTTTCCTCTCCCTTCTACATATTCTTTTATTGCTTCCTCTGTCCACGCCTTTCTTTTTATTATTTCGACCTCTGCTTCCCTCCTCTCCTTTTTGGTTTCACTTTTCAGCCATAGATTTAATGGGTAATGATGCGACTTTACTCTCGTCTCAACACTAATTTTCCTTACCTTTTCCCTTCCTACAAATTTTGTAATCACATAATCAATTACTGTTGCCAAGTTACTTTTTACATACGTGAATTCCTCCTCTTTATCCCCTCTTTTGTTACCATTAAGTACATAAAAAAACCTTTCTCCGCCCATCTCCAATAGTACTTTTCCATCTTTGGTGAGCAACTGATCTTTTGAATTTCTTAAATTATATTCCCCATTTATGTATAAATACCCCTTTTTTCTTTTCATACACTCCAATCTCCTCTCATTATCAGTATGTCTTCCTCTGCTTCTTTTATTTAATTCTCTATTTCCTTCCTTCTATGTCTCATTCTTTTCTTGTTAGAAATTGTCACAATCCTATACCAGGACTTTTTCTTACTCCTTTTTATTCCAGAAAAGGGATGATGTCTATTCTGAATCAATCTCATAATCTAAAAAAAAACTTTCATTCAAAATCCAAATATAATTCCAATAAACCCCAACAATTTTTCTGAAAATCTGAATGCTTTCACAAAAAAAATATGTGTAATTAGGTTGCGGGTAATTACTCAAGTGGGTAATGTTGGATCAAAACAAAAGAAGACACAATACAGTTGACATGGTAACCATACCCAATGCTGTAGGTAAACTTCACCCACGTAAAGGTAATTTTTGTCGAAGGCAAACTTTACTCTAAAGTCTGGTTGAGAGTACACTTTGTTTTTTCTGTGTTGACAGATTCAAGGACTTTTTAATAGGTTCTTGAATAAGGTAGATCTGGTGAAACGAATATAGAATTTGGTATCCGCTGTTTCATGATAGGAGGCGACAGGAGATTACGGATATTAGGGCCGAAAGGAGGGTAATCTGGCAAACACGCTCCGGAAATTAGTCGACCGAGTACATAATCCGATCGAGCCGCGGACGTTCCGAAATCCGATCAGTTAAACGGATGATCATAAGCAACTTTTAACGAACAATAGACCTTATCATTACCAGCAATGAAATCTATACTAGGTACCTAAAAAGTTATTTCTCGCAGTTAAATTGAAATTACTCCCCAAAGAATGGCTCTATCAGGCAAAGATGTTGATCTCGGAACAGTGAATGGTAGCGTACCCAGAGGTAGACCGAAAAAAGTATGGTTGGAATGTGTAAATGATATTCCGAAAAGAAGAGATATGAAGAGTCGTAGAAACGCAAGTGCTTCCATGAAAAGGTATATGGTTGTCGAGAAAATAAAAGATGTACGCGAGGATGAAGATGCATGAAAGACAATTGTTTATAAGAAGAAAAGTGACGTCTGAAACGAAAGATTTTGGATACTCATTGGTCCTGGTGAAGAGCTTTACTTAGTGAATGTGGTTGAGGTAGAAACTATGGATCTTTCTATGGGTTGATCATTTAGTTTGAGTGTTTATATGAGAATCGTGATGTATGATGGCTTCGTGAAGCCCTCTACCTGGAATGATTGTTAGAGAGATTGATCAGCGACCTGTGTCGGAACTGTTTTGTGAAAAGTGTGTGTCGTTTCAGTGAGGAACACATGACTTCTAGATTGATCCAAAACCTATCTCTTCTCCTACACATCCTTTACTTACTCATACCATATAAATTTCTTGAAACCCTGTAGTATAATGAGGCTAGAACAAAACTAGTTATGTTTACCCCGAAAAATATTTGTCTTAACGGTATAATAAAATCATATTAACTTGTGAATAAATCAAAGTGTAGTCCTTAAGTGACCAAAAAATTTGCTTCAATGATCTCGATTTATATCAAGCTGCTCTCTCACTGCCTTCGAGCTTATATTCAATTTTTTTTCTCAATTTTGAGATTTCTTCTACCTTTCTTTGACACTTCACACTTCAACACCTTTATACGATACAACTGCTGGAAACTGCATCATATTTCAAACGTCATATTAGCAGAGTCTATGCGTCTTCCATGGATGAGATGTCTATATGGTGTAAGAGTATAAATATCTTCAACATTCATAGGTTTCTCTTGACGACAGTCGATTCAAATTTCAGAGTCAATCGAAAATTTATGAAGAGGATTTGCTCGAAAACCTCAGAGAATTCTACCCTTTTAGTATATGCTGAATCGAATTGCTTTCTGTAGTGCAAATACTTAATTAAGATGAATTAGGAAAAGATGCTTAATTACGAAAATTACAACCTTGAACCTGTCTATTGCTTAATCCTTCAATTCAGGATCTTAAACTCTTCTGATTCATTTTGCGAAAGATAAAAATCTAACTTTTATATTCAAATCATTTATTGAATTACTGGCATAATGATACGCGCACGATTAGCTTCTTATTTATAGTCCACATTGAAATACAAATAATTTACATATCAATGTTCAACAGTAATCAAAATATAATTAAACTTTTAATTTTCAAAGAACCTTTCATTACCAGACTTAAATTTGAATGAAGTCGAATTCAAAGCTTTAGAAATTGAACAATTTCCTAATTGGGAAACTTTAAAACTGTATAACACTAAGCTGTACCTGCCAAAAGTAAACAACTTAGTTTCAAGCTAACAAAACTAACTAATTCTGGGTACTAAGTACTCTACAATGAATCTGATAATTCGAAAATTGACCAATTATGAACTCAAAGCGTTCAAAATTAAATAGGAATTCAAAGCCTTTATAATTCCAAAGTTTATTATTTACGGATTTCAATGCATTATATTCAATCTTTCCAAATTGATGTTTTCAAAATTGAAAAATTCTGGTCGACACGAAGAAAATTTCTGCGCTTTATAAATGTAACCATTTCATAATAAGACGATTAAAATTGCGTTAGTTTTCATAATTACCAATTTTTCAAAATCAAAATTTGTATCTGAATCGATTCAAAACTACAAAGTTTGTAATAAGAAGAACATGAATCAACCCAAAGCTACAGGGTTGCCTATTAATATTAAAGTTTTGTTTTAATTCAGGCGTTAATGGTCAACTCTATTCACCAAAAGATATCTATTTTCTTGAATATATGTAGTTTATAAATTTGAGGAAAATAGCAATTTTCTAGAAATGTGTTATTGGTTTGTATTATGACCTTTTTCTTTTTTGAAAAATGGAATAATCTAAGATACATTGTTTCTAAATCATCCCATAAAATTTGATCTTGGCACTATGATCTACTTCCTTCATTTCCCATGTTCTGTGTTCATAAATCTTGTAATAATTTTTTCTGGTTTTTCAATTTGTAAATCCAATTCAAATGTTATCCTGGCACTTATAAAATAAGGTTGCCATAAGGTTTTACATACAATTTCCACTTTTACAATTAATCGAAATGTTGACCTGGTACTTATAAAAAAATAAGGTTGCCATAGGTTTAACATACATTCAGGTAAAAGAAATTATACCCTCATTGCCTACAAAAAGTGGTATTCTGAGGAAGATGCCATACTAACAATTTGTGCATATTATGCACCAATGAGTACTTTTTTGTTAAATTTTCTCTAATCTTATAATTTTTCTCAGATGTTTTTGTTTTCAAATATATTGAATATTCTTTCAGTCTACTATACGTTTTATTTTTTCGAAGTATACTATCAATATAATTCAATATGTCATCGTGGTACTTATTATAAATATAAAAAGGTTCCCAGAAGGATGTACATAATTTGAAATATAGTTTTTGGATCCAATTAAAACTGAATTTTATATTTGAATGTTAAAATTTTTTTTATCATCTTATTATTGTCTATTTGGAATAAGTTCTGAATCTGGATATTTGGGGCTAAGACTTTCTATATAGTTTACAAAAATCTATTAGCATACTTCGAACAGATGATTTTTACGAGGGTTTGGGACTGGCTATACTCTGTCATAAAAAAATGGTAAAACGTTTTTTTGTCTAAGTGGCTATATAGACGAGTTCAGTCGTAGAAACTCTATTATTCAGTGCAGTTCGTGTTTCTCTGAATTTTCTTCCCGGTGAAGAATTTTTTATCATAATTTAAAAAATTTATATTAAAAAAGTGGATTCTTGCTTCTATCTCCAAAGAGAAAAAGGAAATCAACAAAGTTTACAAACATTTCCGGAAAATAATGAAAAATTTTGTTCAATTAGTGTTGTGGTGAAGTGTTTGCCGAACTTTGGATTACAAATTTTGGATTTTATATGCACGAAGTTATGTAAAGAATCATTTTATCTTTTCTCATTTTCATGTTTTTTTCAATATAGTTTTCGGTTTAATTGATAAAAATTTGATGGAATGTGAATTTATGATAGATTTTACTGAAATTCCGGCATAAGAGTATTAAATGAATTTATTCAGTTAGCAAAAACTTAGATTGGATGCGTTAATGAAGGAATTATTGATGAAATGCAAGTTTCATGGTTTTTCCGAAAAGATATTTCATATTAACAAGAAAATATTTCTTGACTTCAACAAAAAAAAAATAACGAAGGATTATCAAATGAGAACATCAATAAATTTAATAAATCTATTTGAATTTGGTTGAAAACAGCTGTCATGCACATATGCACAATTCATCTATGTTTCATTATTCATAACTGTAGTTATCCTATGAATTTCTCCTGATGAGGGAGTCTAAATTGGCTTCGAAACATGTTAGTCCCCAGTAGTATAAAAAATATGGAAAAAAGAGAGTGTGAGGTTGGTTTTGGTTGACTCTTTCCCTTTTCTCTCTCCTCTTTATTTTTGTTCGTACATTTATTGTGTATTTGTCTCTGAAAGCCAGAAAAGCGGACAGTCTCGAAATATAATTTTGATTTGTAAACTCTTTGGGTGTTTCTTTTTCATTGCACAAAAAATTTTCATAAGAAAGTAGATTTCATATTAATCTTAATTTTATTTAAAATCTCAACCAGAGAGACATTAAGCAAGGATTGGTTCCAATCTGCAGAGTTGCCTATGAAGTCTAGTTTTTTTTCTAAACCCTTTCAAAAAACCCTTTTTAAACCCTCTTTACTAAACCCTTTCACAGGAAACTCTGTCACACACGTCCAAAATTCCTTTGACTTTATCAAAAAAATACAACAGGTTCACATTCAACCCCAAGACATCTTAGTGAGTTTCGACGTAGTATCTCTCTTTACCAAAGTACCAAT
>JAUMHM010000049.1:17699410-17709539 GCA_032362435.1 Melikaiella ostensackeni
AAACGTCTGAAGCAATTTAAATTGTATTCAATTATTGGACCCTAAAGCCAATTCGATCACCAAAAATTTCAAAATAATTACATTTACCCCTGAAGAAGACCTGCAATAAAAGGTCGACACATACGTTGGCTTTGAAAATGACAAAAAAAAATATGATTCATAAACATCTGAATCAACTGCTTTTCTATTGGACCGTGTAACCAAATTAATTCATTCTTTGGAAGAATAACTTCGTTATTGATACAACGGTCGAAAGATATTCACAGTGTGTTGGTACTCCAATTCACTGACTGAATAAACATCTTCCAAACCAAAAGCCTTATCATCCTTTAGTTTCTTAATTATGGTTAAAATATCATGGGTATCGATTTTTCTATCGCCACCTACAACGGGGTTGTCTAAAGTACCATATACTCTTCCATGTCACAGTTTTTGTGCTTCATAGCCTGAATTATATATACAATTTCTTGACGAAATCACTGAGAAAGTGTTTCACTTTTTGTGGATTGATTTAGAATCAAATATTCAGATTATCCCATTCTTCAATGAGAAAAAGGTAATAATCCGAACCAATAACACATTTATAAAAAATTACTAACCTTCTTAAACTTTTAAACTATATTTAAGTAAAATTGATATCTTTTGGTAAATTGCGTTAATCATTAACAACCTCAATTAAAAGAAATGTCAAGTAATCATCGACAACCCTGCAGACTGGAACCAATCTTGGCTTAATGTCTTTCTCTTAGAATTTCTCAAAGATCGAAATAAAATATATTTTCATATGCAAATTTTGTGTGTACTAAAAAAGAACACCCAAAAAGTTTACAATTCAAGAATGGATTTTGAGACTATCTGTTTTTTCGGCTCATTAGAGACAGATGTACAATGAATGTACAGAACAGGAAGAAAAGATAGGGAAAAAAAGAATGGTTCAACCAAAACCATCCTCACACGCTTTTTTTATTGAGGTTGTTAATGATTAACTCAATTGACCAAAGGATATCTATTTTACTTAAATATTTTTGAAAATTTTAGAACTTTAGTAGTTTCTTAAAAATGTGTCATTGGTTTGGATTATAACATTTTTCTTTTTGAAAAACAGAATAATCTGAATTAATTGGTTCCAAATAACCCACAAAATTTGATCTTGGCACTATGATCTATTTCCTTCATCTTCCATGTTCTGTGTGCATGAAATTTTAAATAATTTCTTCAGGTTTTTCAGTTGTAAAACTAATTTAATTGTTAACCTGCTACTTATCGGAAAAAATGTTGCCATGAGGTTTTACGTACAATTTTCAATTTTATAACTAATTTGAATGCTAACCTGGTACTTATCAAAAAATAAGGTTGTCATAGGTATTACATGCATTCATTAAATAAAATTATACTCTCGTTGCCTACAAAAAATGGTATTCTAATGAAGATGCCATACTAACAATATGTGCATATTATATACCATTGAGTACTTCATTTACATTGTCTCCAATCTTATGATTTCTTACAGATATTTTTGATATCAAATATATTTAATATACTTTCAGTTTTTCCAGGTTTTTTAAATTTTTTTACAACTCATTAAAATGTTAACCTGGTACTTATCATAAAATGAGGTTGCTAAAAGGTTTTACATACAGTTTTTATTTTTATTACAAATTAGAATGTTAACTTGGTACGCATCAAAAAATAAGGTTGCCAATACGTTTCAGCATATACTCAGGGAAAAGAAACGATACCCTCGTTGTCCACAAAAAAAAGTATTCTTTGGAAGATGCCATATTAACAATATGTGCATATCTTATGATGTACCACTGTGTACTGTATTTTGACTAACATTCATGTTTCGAATTTTTATAGTTTTATAATTTTTTAGATGCTTATGTATTTTTCTGTATCTATTTTAAATCTTCTCATATCTACACTATTCTTGACTTTATTGATCATTCTGTAAATATAATCATGTCATATTCATACTTATGAAAACTAAATAATTTTGTCAGAAGTAGATATTCTCTAAATCTCGATTTTGAAGACTAAAATGATTTTTGGGTTTTCTTCTTCAGTCCTCGAAAAAATTTTCATAAGAAAATAGATTTTATGTCGATCTTCAGGAAAAGTCTTTCACTCTGTCCCTATCTCATACCATTTCACCATCAGCATTCTTTCTTGACCTTTAAACAATGTAAATTATTCTTGTAGGATTTTTTGCGTAAATTACAAGTCCGTTGACACAATCGATGGAAGATCTAAATGAGTTAGCACATTAATTGCCACGGCCGGGCCGGAAACTTTTTGGTTAATCTAACAGCTGATAGTTGAGGCTCCTGTAGGTTGAGGTAGGATATGGTGGGTTAGGCAGAGTATCTTCGTATCTGAATCTCTCCCTCATGAGCAGAGGGGTGCGAAAGCTGGCACGTGGATGCTGCAACGCATGCGTGTCTTGTTGCTCCTGCAGGATTTTCAGTCACGTCAGGCCAGTCAGAATCTGGTCTCCGGCACGCGTACATTTTTTTTACTAGTGTCAGTGACAAGGGATACGGTGCACAACAGCAAGCAGATTAAGTCAGTGCTAGAAGGGGAAACTATGACAACAGCTTCCTCATTCCTCCTTTTGAGCGCCGGGATCTTTTTTGCTGACTTCTACGTCGCCGGGGGTAAGTACATTTTTAATTCAGGCAGTTTTTATTATTATCTTCACGAAATTCATTTAAATAATTGAAAAATGAACCAGGATGAAGTGGCAACATTTGCTGTCTTCACGAGGCGCATTAATATTCTACAAATTTTATTTTCTCTATTGTTTATTTCACCGAAATTCATGTCACCGAAATGTAATTCACCATCATTTTTATTTATCCGAATTGTTAATTAGATTGATTTTCAATCTTCCGAATTACCATTTGATACAATTTTTGTACTTCCGAATTACTGTTTGACATAATTTTCATCATTCGGAATTACTGTTTAACATATTTGTTGTTTTTCCGAATTTATGTTCGGCATAATTTCCATTTTATGTAATAAATATTTTCAATCATTCTTATACTACCGGATAGTTATTTAAAATGATTTTTATTTTACCGAACAACCGTTTGCCATCATTTTGATTCTTCCGAATTTCGAGTTGTCATAATTTTTCTTCTTCCCAATCCTCGTTTATCATAATTTTTATATTCCCGAATCGTCATGTATCAGAAATTGAATTTTTCATGAAAATAAACAATTTTAATTACAAACTCTGATAGGCCGGTTTGAATTTCTTGCCATTACTTTCATGCGGTCGACATTTTTATGAAAAATGAATTTATGTAAAATGACGTCCCTGAAGAGTAAAAATTGTCTACAAAATTCTTTGATATAGAAAACGAAGAATCCAACGACAAATTTTAGCAACACTCCATTCAATGTCTCCATTCTAATAACAATAAAATTTAAAAATTGGGGAAGAAAAAGAAGGCAACCTAATGGCTAATGCATCCTAGTTTCCGCATGGGGTTTACCTTGTTGAAAAATTTGTTTTTATCGCCTTGAAAAGGGCGTTGAATGAATACTAGAACGTCAATAGATTTTTGTAAATTAATTTGTGATTTAAAAAAATTATATTGAAAAAGTTGAGAGAAAAAAAGTAGGGGACTTGGAGGTTGCCTTCTTTTTTCATCCTTTCTTTTCATTTCGATTTTTTAAATTTGAATGGAGAGGCTTAAGAGTATGTTTTCCAGATCTTGTCGTTGGATTCTTGGTTTTTTTTCAAATATCCAAGAATTTCGTAGTTAAGTTTGAATGCTGGATGTTAGTGAAGAATTTACATTTTGATTTATCATGAATTTAATTTCTCAAATTTTAATAAAATTCATGATAAATGCCAAATCAGAAAAAGGACAATCAGATCATATGGTTTTGGGTAAGATAAAATTATATTAAATAGTGCTTCGGTAAAATTAAAATAATGCAATATAATATTGCGGAAGAATAGAAATTATGTAAAATGTTGTTTCGATAGAAAAAATTACGTTAAATAGTGATTCGCTCAAACGAAAATTATGTAAAATAGTACTTTAGGAGAATAAAAATGATGTAAAATGGAAACTTGGAAAAATAAAAATTATTGCATATGGAGATTTGGTGAAATAAGAATTATGCACAAAAGTATTTCGGTATAATAAAAATAATGTAAAATAGTAATTGGGCCCGCTCACACTTCACACGTATTAAAATTTATAAGAAAGAGGAATGTGATACCAGAAATTCGAACATCGATAAGGAATTTTGGTAATTAATAAAATTGCTGTGAGGTAAATTGTTAATCGAAATAATGTATCAAGGACAAGACAGAAACTATATTAATACTATTCAAATTAGACTTTAAGAGTGCTTACACCAATTTGCAGCAGTTAGACTAATAATTTTTAACAATTTTGGATATCAGTAGTCTACTTATAAAACTACAACTCTATTAGTTATTAAATAAGTTATGATGAATGAGAAGAACTCCGATGGTAGTGAATAGCATTAACTGTAAATTTAATATAGGTAATGAATATTCTGCGTGGATAACAGAATTAATGTTACACTTGGTTTGATACTGCGGGCGAATGAACACTTTAATGCTTTGAGTATACTCGCGTGTACTACATTGTTAGTTCATGTAGAATTTTATAAACATAAGTTACATTTATTCACTTCTAATATCATAATAATGATTCATGAAGAAAATTCTTTATTTCCATTTTCATTCTCATATTATCCGCTTTTATGGAAATCACTGTCAGTGTTAATAGAGGTTACATCAATTTTTAAAACAAAATTATTCTGTGAGATTTTTTGACTACATACTTTAGCAGACTTGAATATTAAATATTGCTGAAACTTTAATATTTATTTCATTTTTCCCATATTACGCTAAAAATTACTAAAGCTTTCAAATAAAGTTCCGAAAACGTCGGACCTCCAATTTTTTTGAAACTATGCATACTTACGTATTTTGACGAGCTGATTACGAATCTGTTAGTGAAAATTGACGCAAATTTGATTTTCGTGGCAAAAACCATTTTAAAAACTCCTAAAATCATGGTTTTTTCATTTATTTCAGAAAATAATTGGAATTTAAAAAAATATTCCAGACAAAAGTTGTAAATTTCATCGAAATACACATTTAATGCTGTATTATTGGCCTATGAGCAGGGCTATCCTAATGTACTTGAAAAAAGTGCAAAATGTGACTAAATCAAGCTAAGAAGTGAATAAAAATTACTAATTTTGAACACAAAAGGTGACTGAAAGTGACTACTCTTCACACAAAAAATTTTATGTAATTCTGTTGCTGAATTCGGGGTTGAATATACCAAGGTAACAATTGCTATAATTAATTTTGCATGTAATGTTCAGTCAAATTGTATAATTAATTTCATTACAAGCTGAATAAAATTCATTCCATTTCATTTCGCCGAAGTCGGTTGCGGCCTCATTATTGAAAATTTGGATACTTGCGCAAAAATAATCAATGTTTTTTGAACTTGTTAATAACACAAATGCAAAAATTGCTTCATTTCTATTTAGAAATTTATTTTACAAAATAGAAAAGCACAGAAAAATATCAAATTTATGCGCATTATAGAATAGAGAAAAGCCTAAATTCTAGATTGAAAAATTGAATTGAATCAAATAAGATGTAATCAATAGTATTTAAAATGCAAAAGTAACTTTATTGGGAAATAATGAACGAACAATGTGTTCTAACAACGACTAGAACATAACCATTTTTCAGCACTTTTATAGTCTTATAAAAAACGTTATCTTTGATTTTTTAGAATTAGAACTTATATCGTAAACTTCAGTTCTGGTCAAATTTCTCATAGTTTTAGCCTTTTTTTAGACTTTTTATGCTAAAATTTGAAAATTTTTGTTTCGAAATTCGACAGTGGAGGTTTTGTTCATTCTCGCAGATGAATAACGCGTAGCGATAAAAATGAAAATATTCAGAATTTACAGTATATGTAAATCAGATCCTCATTTTATCCCCCTGAAAATTGAATTTTTAAATATTAAGCCAACTTTAACTTAGTCATTACCTCGTGTAACCTAAAGTCCCTCTGGGCAAAGTCTGACGAGTCTTCCCACCACACTTTTCCGTGATAAAAATGGAGGAAAGTAAACGTATTCTTTGAAGTTGGCCACAAAAAGTACGTGCATTTTCTTCCATTTTTGTCGCGAAAAGAGCGGGGGGCTCTTCCAGACTTCACCTAGAGGTACTCAGTTCAACCGAATCTCAAAATAGCAATCTTTTGGGCTATTATAAAAATTAATATTTCGATAGAAAGAAAGCTCAGGATCTAAACGAAATTTTCAGGGAGATAAAATAAAGACCTGATTTACATATATGGTGATCCCTGGATTTTTTCATTTTTCTCCCTATCAGTTATTCATCCGCGAAAATGAACAACTCCAAAGTGTGGTATTTCAAAACAAAATTTTTCATATTTCAGCATAAAAGTTGAAAAAGGGCTGCAACTATGAAAAATCTGATCAAAAATGAACCTTATGTGGTAAGTTTTAGTTTCAAAAACTAAACACAACGATTTTTATAAGGCTATGAAAGTTCAGAAAAATATATACGTTCTAGTTGTTGTTGAAATGTATCTTACGTTCATTATTACACAATGGAATTACTTTTGCACATGTTAAATAAAAATTTAAAAACTGTAGAATACGTCTGATTTGATTAAATTCAGTTTCACATCGAAGAATTTGAGTTTTTCTCTCTTCTATAATGAACATAATTGATGTGACATTATTGTGTACCTTTGCATTTTGAAAACCAAATATCTAAATAGAAACAAAGTAATTTGATATATTTATGTGATACATGAGTTAAAACAACAAAGAGTGTCAGTCACGAAGACTAGGTCAAATAGCCCCTCAAAAAAAACTTCGTCGAGCTCGACCTTAGTCCTTTCTTTTCCTCTACTATTACTGAAAATCGAAAAACAGAATGTCATAAAAACCTTCCTGTTAGTTAGCCACTTGTAGAATGACCTCGAAAATGCTCGAGAATAATGAAGATACACCCTAAAGCGCGAACGCTTAAGAAAGACCCAACGCCCTATCGTACCCCACCTTGTTACAACTCCTGAACTTTGCCTATCTTTTTCTGAAAAACCATCATCTTTACAGTGAAAGTTGAGACAACATAAAATGTGCATTGTGATAAGATCTACAACTTTTGTTCTGAATATTTTTCATAATGCTCATCATGTACGGAAATAAATTAAGAAAACCAGGATCTTATGAGTTTTTTTGTGCAGATCCGACATTTTCGGTGCCACATTCAAGTTTTTTACTTGAAAATCTGAAATTATATAAAAATTTATTTTTTATATCATCTTTCAGAAACAAATTGAACACAGAATACCGAAGTGGTAGAGTGATATTAATTTGCATGTATACTAATTGACGCAAAAAGTGAAACGATTTAAGAAGTGTAAAGCGGAAAGCGTTTGTATATCTACGATGTAATTGACGACAAGAAGCCCAGAACGTTTAGCCATGGACAAGTTGGCTAATTATTCGCGGACATGCGAGTAAAAGAAACTACTGTCCCATTTGTCGCTTGCGCACACGCGAGAGTCCTGTGTAGTGTACTGGTGATTCCCATTCTGTGGCAAGCCTGCAGTTATGCAAATAGCCGTTCGTGATGAAACGACACGTTAAGCAGGTTCACTCATTTGAATTCGAGTGTGTACCCAAACGCCGATCACGCAAAATAACACATGTGATGGCTTTTACGTGATGTGAAAATTACGCGTCTCCAAACAAAAATTGTATTTGTAGGTACAAATCATGAAAACGAGGGTAACTCGCTATTTTGAAATTATTTATTTCAATAAGGACAGTTCGTTTTTGATCAATTATTATTTTTTAATTGTTCAATGTAAATTATACATATTAGAAACTGAACGCTCTAATTTGTTGTTGCTCAAATGAAAATTGGGGTACTTTGGTAATGAGGTTTGCACTCCAACCGAAAATTCGTGGGAAAGTGGTGCCATCTAGAAGCATTCGGGGCACAAGAAGTGTCACACTACTTTGGTGAGTAATTGAAATAAATCAAAACTATTGATGATTTAAACATGCTATTCGACACTGTCGGCCTCTACGTGATCTAACCAATATGGCCGTGGATGACATATTAAATACGCGTAAAACATCACGAAAACCAGCAAAAACATAACGTTTAACTGTAATGGTCATCCAGATGAATAAATAAGTGATGTGATAAGTAGCTTTGATGAGTGAAATACTTTCGAGTTGATAATTATTTGCTCCAATAATGGAATTTGCACGTCATTGTCGAAAATCTACAAGTTTCGGTGTTTGTTGCGTCAGTTAAAAACTTCAATTTGAGTTTTCATAGAGTGCCAGAGCTCGGAAGTGTTAAAATGAGAAGGTGAAACTTATTTGGAAAAATTGAAGTTGTAGATGAACACAGTGAGTGGTTGAGAAATTTAAATGTGAACGATTATAGCGTCAAGAATTCACTTGTCTGCTCCTTGCACTTTAATGAAAATGATTACTGAAGTAATAATAACTGCAATTTTTCTCAAGTTAAAGCTTTGGTTTGAAGGCACGATGAATATGTTTCAACTTTTTCGCGAGTTTCTATGGTAGCTTTGCGCACATTACAATCATGCCAGAATTAAGAATATTTCGACCTTCGATCATATTTATGGATGCATGTGTAGCTGTTGCGTAACTACACGAACTATCTAAGTCCAAAAATGCCATTTTTTTAACTTAAACACACTTTTTAATCAAATTATTGCTACTACTCCATATTATCCTCATTGCTTCCGCGGACATGTTTGAATGGCACTGCAGCGCCTCTTTTGGAGCTGTGGATGTTTTCATTCCCAATAGAAAAATGTACTTGTGAGTAAACAGTTGAGCACGCAAAAAATTTAGGAATTGAAAAATGCAAACTTAAAATATAAAAAAATGTTATGCTGAAAGCAATTGAAGAATTATAATTTTTATTGTTGGGCATTTAGAATTTAATGAAATAAAGTTTGAAGTATCAGAAATTTCACAGTTGCAAATTCAATGTGGTACTTTTAATTTGTAAGCATTCGAGTAAGAAAAAAGTCTCATTGGGATCCCACTGTGATCCCGGACAAGGTTCCACTAAACTACACTGTAAACGTTGAATTTTATTTTTTTTAGACATTTTTACAAGTACTGATTGGATTTATGTCCCAAGAAAATTCTGCTGAAATGGAAATGAAGTAACGAATAAAATTTTCTATTAAATTTTCTATTAAATTTTTCTAATCTTTTCTAGAACAAAGGTACCAGAATGGTCCGACTTAATTTTTCTTTGAATTTATACAAATCTTCAATAATTTTTTTAGATAAAAGTACTAGAAAAGTTCAATTTTACTTTTTTAGTCCTCTTGGTATCAATGTTCCAAAAAGTACTGCAGAAATAGGAATAAAATACCACAAATGTTCAAAATATGTGTCGTTTCGTCAGTACTTTTATAATTTATAGACAAAAGTACTGCAAAAGTCCAACTTAGTTTTTGTTTTGGGACATAAATCCGATCAGCGTATGTAAAAATTTCAAAAAATAAAAATAAAATTGAACTTTTTGACTACTTTTGTGTGAAAAATTATCTAGGACTTGTAAAATTAAAAAAAAGTAGATGGGACTTTCGCGGTACGTTAAAAAGTTGCTGGTGGAATAGGACATATTCTGACCTTTTTTAGTATTTTAGTCCTATTTCAGCAGTAATTTTTGAGACATAAATCCCGTCAGAACATGTAGAAGTTTCGAAAAAAAAATGGAACTTTTCAAGTACTTTTTTCCCAAAATTATTTAGGACTTGTAAAATTGAAAGAAAACAAAATAAGTGAGAATTTTACGGTACATTTGTCCTAAAAAAGTCCTGGTGTACTGGGAAATATTTTGAACTTTTTTGGTACTTTAGTCCTACTTCGGCAGTCCTTTTTGGGACATAACGTAAATCCCATTAGAACTTGCGAAACTTTCGAAAAAAAATAAAATGAAACATTTACGTTTCTAGTAGATTTTTACATTCTCATCAGAGAAGGTATTAGATTTGTGTAAAAT
>JAUMHM010000049.1:17709639-17726350 GCA_032362435.1 Melikaiella ostensackeni
CGTAAAAGAATTGCGATAAATAAATTACAAAAGTATGTACACGAATTAGAAAAATACTTTGTTAGATCGAAGCTTAAGATAAATACGGATAAGACTGAGCTTGTGATATTCTCTCATAATGATGGTGATAAAAATATTCCAGAGTTAAAAATGTATAATGAAACTATTAAACCGGGGAAACAAGCCAAATACTTGGGAGTAATACTAGATTCAAAACTTAGCTATACCAAACACACCAAAAAAGCGGGTAGTAAGGCTGCTGCTGTAATAGGATCTCTCTACTCTCTTTTATGCAGTAAAAGCAGAATGAATACACACAATAAAATTACAGTCTATAAAATGGTTATCAGGCCTATAATGCTGTACGCGGCACCAGTATGGGGAAGTACGTATAAAAGTAACATAGAAAAACTACAAAAGATACAAAATAAATGCATGAGAATGGCCGTCAGCGCAAAAAGAGGGACAAGGATCACTGAGCTGCATGCCAAAACTAAAATCTCTACAATTAAGCAGGAAATATTTCAAATAACTAAACATTTTTACGAAACTCAAATGTCTCTTCCAATCCTGAAAGATACATCTTCGCTACGTTATGAAGATGCACCTTTCAGGATCAAATACAAATTACCGCATCATCTTCTATCAATTTAAGAAAATAATTCTACAAAATTCCATTTCTCGCAGCCTATAATAGCTAAAGTAACTGTAAATATTGTAAATAGATAAAGTTAGGTTAAGAAATAATATATCTTAAGTTATAAAACTAAATAGGTTTTTACGAAAATTTTCCTAAATAATAAAATCGAAAACTAGCGAAATAAAAAATTTATCACATCTACAATAAGAGCTCAAAACTATTTTCGGGTAAAGTCGCTTAAGATAGGAACCAAAAATGTATATCACACCTATGTAACAAAATTGAAGAATAATAAAGAACATTTTAAACTAACTAAACATGCATTCATTATTCTCGAGATTTGAGTGAATTGCGAAAAATCGAACTGATTCCAACCGAATGATTCTGCGCCAAGCAAAAGAGGAAGATGACTCTTTTGGAATTTGAAATGACTTTCGGGGGACGTTGGAAAGGGGTAGGGATACGACCTACAATATTTCTATCACCAGTCACAGGGGTGCCTTCCCGCCCCCACGAGACATTGGAAAGAAGTAGCTGTGTGCTTTAAATTTTTTCTGTGACCATTTTTTTTTCATAAAAATCGATGTATCACTAATTTTCTCGGAAACTACCACTCATAGAAAAAATGCGTGAGATCTAAAACTTTTTTTTGAAAATTTTGCGAAATATTGCGTATTGGATGAGATAAACGCAGAATGCCATGACTGTTATGGTTTTTTTATGATAAAAATCAAATTTGCGCGAATTTTCACTATCATATTCATAATCAGCGCATCCAAATATATAAATATACGGAGTTTAAAGGAAATCGGATGGTTCAGCTATTCGGAACTGCAGCCTATTCTTTAAAACCTGATTGCGTAAAAATTGGAATTTTGTGGGGTTAACTTTGGACATGCCACGCGTAGCCGAAAAATAGGTCAAGGGGTCGAAATACTTGATATATTCAATTTCTATACACAATTTCAGACAATTTGCGCGTGAAGCACCCTCTGAAACCAGGAAAACAAACAGGACTTTCAATTGAAGAAGAGAATTATTTGGCAAGTGGATTACTAAAATGTGCTGAATGGGGATTTCCATGTGCTTCAAGTTCTGAACGTTCAAATGAACGAAATTTTTTATTAATTACTGTGTAAACTAGAAACATTGTAAAAATAATGGTTCATTACATTAAATGTAATGCAATTATAAAAAAAAAATTATTATACATATTTTTATTTGTAGTGAAAACAATAATTCTAGATAAAATAGAATTGGGAAAATATGTTTCGTTCATTCGAACGTTCAGAACTTCAGGTGCATGGATTTCCTTTTACGGTGAAGGATTTTTGTTTGGTGGTTGAACATTATGTCTCAACACTTGAGAAGCCAGCATCTTTCGTTTCCAATAAACCTGGAAGGCATTGGGTAAAAAACATTTTAAAAAGCATAAGGAATTATCGTCGTGGTTTGGAGAAAATATCAAACGAATACGAGCTGCATTGGGACCCGATGCAATGAATTGTTACTGTGATGAGCTTGAGAAAAGTGTAGCTGGCGTTCCTGCAGAAAATATTGTAAATAATGATGAAACAAATTTCTGCGTTGATCCAGGGAAAGTTAAAGTCTTAGTGAAAAGAGGAAGTAAGCATCCTGAAAATGTGCTAGATTCTTCAAAGACTAGTACGTCTGTGATAATGGCAGGCTCCGCATCTGATGTATTATTACCACCTTACGTTGTCGATAAATCAAAACATTTATAACCCACGTGACTTGGAGGAGATATTGAAAGAAGCTGCTCAAAATCGATCTCAAAGTAGATGATTTGAGATGGAGTCTTTCAAGGATTGGTTTGAAGCACTATGCATTCCATACATGAAAAAATTGAAAGGTTCAAATAGGTGACAACCTTTCTAGTCACATATCGTTAGAAGTAATCCATCTTTGTGAAGATATCGACATTCGCTTCGTACTTTTGCCTCCAAATACAGCCTTTGGACGTTGCGTTTTTGGTCCAATGAAAAGGAACTGGCATAAGTGCCTTCTGGAATGGAAACTGAAAAAAAAGCTGTTTTACCTAAGTGCCTATTTCCAAGGATGCTAAAAGATAACATGGAAACCTTAGGAAATGCTTCTAGGAATCTTGTAGCTTGCTTCAGAAATACAGGTATCATTCCACAAAATCGTCTGCTTGTTCTTCGAAGGATACCCAATGGAGAACAAGTTACTGATCCGACGTATTGGACTGATTTATTTGTGAAGGTTCTTCAGGAAAATAGGCTAGGTGTGAAAGAAAGTCAAACTAAGAAGAAAAGAAAACTGTTAAATGTATTGCCTAGATGCAGTGTTCGAGTCGAAAGAAGAACAGTTGAAGAAACTTGCTTTTGAAGAAGGGAACTTCCTTTTAATAGAGGGAAAAATGAAGCAAATGTCAATGCAAAAGAAAACTGGATAAAAAATACCTTCTTTTCGTTCTCAAAGTCTTCTGAAATAAAAACGGTATCTCCAAAGAACGTATGTTTAATATTAAATGTTTCTTCAGAGTAACGCGGTAATTTTTCCTTTTCAGATATAAAAGTCGAAAAACAAGTCAAACAAAAGTCGTAAACAACCGATTAATACTTCTCTAATCTGTTGTTAATTGACCCAGATGTCTTTACTTAATAGTTTTCGATAAAGAACCACCTGCAATGAAAGAAGACGTATTTAATTTTCAAATATACTATAGCGTGCACTTTAGGATTTTGTCACCCAACTACGGACAATTTTTAAGTAATAAAAAATATAGCAAAAATACCCAAGTTTTTGAAATTGACACACCTTATTAACAGTAATTAGAAATACTTACATTAATTTTTTTAGAACTGTCTTATTACGTTCTATTATTCTGTAGTAAAAAAAACTATAAAAAAGTGTCCGAAGTTAGGTGCTTCTACGGTAGTGAAGTTTTATTAACTGATAGTAAAATTCCTTTTTTTTTTATTTCGACAGGGTGTCTACCAATTTTCACCCACCAATACTTTGAACAATTCAGAAAAATGATATTTTTGTAATTTATGGTATCTTAAAATTACAAACAAATATAATACAATTTAGATGCCCTAATACAAATTTTTTAAATATTTAAAGTACGAGAAAATCCTATAAAATCTCGTAGTTCTAAAAAACGACTGCGATTTTAACTAAATCTACGCAGATTGTATGCATTGCGTTATCTTATTATATTCAAACAAAATAATATTTTTGTATTTGTAGCGTCTAGAACTTACAAACAAATATAATACAGATTGGATGTCTTAATTATCTGCGCAGAATTGGTTAACAAGACAGTTGTTATTTTTTATAAACATATCGCGGTGGGTTTGGATTGAGTTCAAACCAAAAGGGCTTGCACCTCTCGTTTTTCTTCTGAAATCATTTCACTGATGCCTCACAATTATTTTGAGACCAAAAAGAAAAAAATCGCAAGATCAAAAAGAAAGAATCGCTGGAGGGATTGTCGAATAAACTTAATTTTATATTTTTATTTTCATGTTATTATATATATTTTAGTAAAAATAATTCCAAGGCGGTGCTTTTGTTGCATAAACTCTGTAGCTTGGCATCGAAAAAAAGTATCTAAACTTTAAACATCTTTGGACATACGGGACCCATTAAAATTTGGGAAAAAGTGTGAAAGACTGCAATTATTATCAGTTTTTAAAATATTTTTTTATTTCAGAGCGCGGTGCCTTAAATTCGTTTGACCAAAAATTAAAGTACATACATTAAATTCCCCGTAAAACTAAAAAAAAATATTTATCTCATATAGTTTAGGAGATACAGCCTTAGAAGTTATATTTTTCTGAAAAATTTGTCAACAAAAACATTTAGTTTTATTTTTTGTGAAATAGCATATTTCCTGTGCACTGTGAACAAAAACAGTCAGAATATAAGTTAAAGCAGACTTCTTTTCAAGCGAATCTAAAAAAAATGTTGTACCTCTTATACGTCCGAAGTTATACCACGTTGAAAAATACTCACTTTTATGAAAGTTCGTTAAAAAGTATATTTTTTTAAAAATATTCAGGTTTCTACTGCAATTTGTGTTAAAAGTTTTTCTTATAATGATAAAATTACATTCAATAATATTCATATCTGAAAAGCTTTAATAATTCCTGAAATATATCCATAAAAATCGAGGGCATCAACTTTTAAAAGAAAACTTATTTTTATGGATACATTTCAGAAGTTATTAAAGTTTTACTGATTTCAATGTCATTTTATGTATGTACTTTTATTTTTTGAAAAGAACTTTAAACACAAATTTCAGAATAAACGCGAATATTAAAAAAAATAGTTTTGAACGAACTTTCATAAATGGGGCTATTTTTCAACATGCTGTAATTTCGGACGCATAAGAGGTATAACATTTATTAATTTTTTTTATTTGCTTGAAACCAAGTCTGCTTTAACTCATATTCTGACTATTTTTGTGTACAGTGCACAGGAAATATGCTATTTTACAAAAACTAAAACTTCATATTTTTTTAGAAATTTTTCAGATAAATATTGCTTCCGCAGGCTGTATTTTCAAAACTATATGAGATAAATAATTCTTTTTTTTTTACTTTTACGGGGAATTCAATGTACTTCAATTTTAGGTTAGACGAATTCGAAGTACCATGCTCTGAAGTGAAGAAATATTTTATGAACTGATAAAAACTGCATTTTCCACACTTTTCCTAAAATTTTAATGGGTCCCGGACGTCTGAAGATGTTAAGAGTTCAGATACTTTTTTTCGATGCCAAACTACAGAGTTTAAGCAACAAAAGCACTGTTTTGGTGTTATTTTTACGAAAATATACATAATAACCTGAAGATAAAAATAAAAAATTAAGTTTATTCGACGATACCTCCAGCGATTTTTTTCTCTTTGGTCCTTTTGGATAATTAAGCATCGAAATTGTATTATATTTCCAGTATGCTTTAAAAAATTTCCGAATAAATAACTTAAGAGGTTCACCATCGTGTCCCGAAACGTCTCAAGCAATTATAATCTAATAAGATTCATTTTCACTGGACTCAGAAGTATAATTTTCATCAATAATCTTAAACGATTAACACAATACCTTAGTTTAGCAAAACTCAAAAATATTTACATTTCTAGTTTTAATTTTTAAAAAATTCACAAAAGGAATTTTCCACAAATCTTGATTTGATAGCAGGAAATAGTCTACAAGGTTATTAAAAAATATCGTTAATCTATATGTCCTAATTTTGAAAATGCAACATAAAGTTTATTTTAAAAAATCCTTGTTTTTGAAAACATTTACAAATTTATGAAAGGGTTCAAACTAAAAAGGTCTTTCACAACAATGTAGAATTTCATAATAAATAATTATTTATTATTATATCTCTAGGAGCATACTAATTGTTCAGAGCGTAAAAATTGTCCTTAATTGTAAAGAATTTTTTGAAATGTTATAATTTCCGAATACTTTTTACATTCTCATCAGAGAAAGTATTAGATTTGTGTAAAATTTGACTCCCCCCCCCACCGTTTTTGTCAAATGTCCACGTTTTGAGACCCGCTGAACTCGAAAAACAGGTTTTTACGAATGTGTCTGCCTGTCTGTATGTCTGTCTGTGAGCACGATAACTTTTGAATGAATGAATTTATTGGATTAGCCTTTAGTACACTCTTTTAGTGTCGAAAACTGAAGGTCAAGTTCGTTAGCCAGCCATTTTGGATAAAAATTTAAAAAGCGGGAGCATTTTAAAAATTTTTCAGACTACTTTCTTTTAAATTTCAAATTCCATGTACGGATATCCATAGTACTCAGAAAGTCAAACAATTTATCTTATTGACTTTTTTCGCTAAAAAGAAAATTGTGAGAGTTACAGCATTTCCAAAATTCAAAAAAAAAAAACGAAAATACAAATTTTAAGCCAAACAATGCACGATATGGAAAGAAGTCAAAGAGAGAAAAACATTTCTTTTTGAAAGCCCTAAAAGACTGTTATAACAAATTTTTGAATTTTTTTTAAAAATCGAAAATTCAAATTTTGATTGCACAAAGAATAATGAAAAATTAAATTTTTTGGTGAAACTATGCCAGATACGAAAAAAGCTGAAGAGACAAACATTGAGCATCCAAAGAAGATCTACAAATTTTTTATTGATCACTTTTTCATAGGATGCGTAGATTTTGTTTTATCCATAAAAAACCACATTAAAAATAAAAAAAATTAAATTTTTTGACAGACGACACAAGCTAAGAAAAAAATCAATAAACAAAATTTCTTTACTATAAGAAGAGCTAAAAATTTGTTATGAATCGTTTTTCAATAGAAGAGGCAGTTTTTTTATTTGAAAAAATAATAATAATAAAAAAATAAATAAAGACTGCCTATCCTATTAAAAAAACGATCAATAACAAATTTGTAGCTCTTCTTTTGGCAAACAATCGTGAAAAATAACATAAAAAATAAACAAGATACAATAAAATATTTGTTAGGGCGTATATTCCGAAACCTAGCTACAAAAAAACCTTCACCCATTTTTTCATGGGACAGGCCGTTTTTTTATTAATCTATATTTTTATATTCTCATCAGAGAATGTATTAGATTTGTGTGAAATTTGACCCTTCCCCCCGTTTTTGTCAAATGTCCATGTTTTGAGACATCCTGAGTCCGAAAAACACGTTTTTACGAATGTGTCTGTCTGTCTGTGTGTGTGTGTGGGGCTGTAGATTTTTAGTTTGTGAGCACGATAACTTTCGAAAGAATTGATCGATTGGATTGGCCTTTGGTATACTCTTTTAGTGTCCTGAAATGAAGGTCAAGTTCGTTAGACAGCCATTTTTGACGAAAATTCAAAAAGTTAGAGCATTTAAAAAATTTTTTAAACCATTTTTTTTCAAATTTACAAATTCTATGTGCGGATCTACGTAGTACTCAAAAAGTCGAATAATTTATCTTCTTGATTTTTTTCGATAAAAAGAAAATTGTGAGAGTAACAGCATTTACAAAATTTAAACAAAGAAATGAAAATGAAAAATTTAAGCCAAACAATGCACGATATGAAAAAAAAGTCCAGAAAAGGAAAACGTTTCTTTTCGAAAGCCCTACAAGATTGTCGTAACAACTTTTTGAATTTTCTCGGAAAATCGAAAATTCAAATTTCGAGCCAAATAACGCGGAATACGAAAGAAAGTTGAGATATGAAAATTGTTGTTTTTACGAAGACCTGCAAACTTGCTTCCAAACATTTGTGCTTTTAAAAGTTCAAATGAAATTGCTATTAAACATTTCTTTATAGGACCAATCGTAAATCATTAGGATAATTTTTTAATCATCTTTTTAAGTATTTATTTGTATATATTACACGGTGAGTGCAGAAAATCAAGCGCAAAGCGCGAATATTATGATGAGAATGTATTCCTTAAGGCCGATAGAGCCTTAGGTAAATGAATTTCCTTCCTCATTTGAAATCAAAAATAAATTTAGTAATTTGTACATGAAGAATACATAACAGCGAGCGCGACGACCGAATCGCGCGCCCTAGGCTCGATTAAACTTGCGAGCGATGAGAATGAGCCCGCGAAGCGGCCAGATTTTTTTTGTAATTTTCTCCGAATTTCAATGTTTCTTAAAAGAAGAGTAGTGAAATCGACTTACAATCACCATTTTTTCCTACTTTTCGGACACATTTACCAAATTTTATAAGTAATACACATTTATACAAAAAATTGCAATGTCCACATTGTTGTATTTTATTTAATTTATTATATTATATTATGAAAATACATTTCCTTGAGGGATTTCAAACTAAGAACGTTCAACACTGACCAATTGGCAATTAGAAATGTTAAGAAAATAAAATTGGAAATTTGTTAAAGAATAATTTTCCTAAAATTGAAAAAAACGTTTAAAAATTTCGAATTGGAAATTGGTATGCGATCAAAGTTGAGAAATTTATCTAACTAGGGCGTTAAGAATAAAAATTTTAAACATTAACATTTCGAATGGGCTGAATATAAAACTGAAGGTTTTTAACTGAAAAATATTTTTAAACTCACAAATATAAAGAAAAGTCAAAATAAGTATGTTTCAAGTTCAACTGCTGGAAGATTGGAATTGTTTCATCGAAAATTGAACAGTTTCAATTCAGGAAAATCACTTCAATTTCAAATGTTCATAGTACACTTTAGCTTCAGAAGATTATTTTCTAAATTGAATCTTGTTCTATTTCTTTCATATTAATGTGAGAAGCGTGTAATTTTATTTCACATACTCTCTCCACTAATATTGCATATCCTGTTAATAAAATTCTTTAAACAACCTTCATTTTCTAATTTCACTAAATTCACAAAAATAATACATGTGGAGTATTTTGAAAAGATTGAATTCGTTCTTACAAATTGTTCAATGAATGGATTGTTGCTTTCATCAGCTTCTATTTTTTTTCAAAAAAATGCATTACTTTTTTTCTATTTTTTTTTCATGCACTGGAAATTTGACACAATATCAAGTATCCAATTCTGATGCTCGATGATCAGAGTTTATAAAACCAAAATCTAACATTTCTATTCAGCAGTGAAATGTATTTCAACAGTTTTCAGTTAAAAAGTTTAATTACTCTTTTTAACTAAAGTAATGATTAAATTTTGAAATTCGTCTATTATTACAAATTGAATGAGCCCATACAATTGGACTACCAATTATTTTACCAAAAAAGAGTGAAAAAAGTGAATAAAATTTAGAGGATCAATTATTCAAATTGTGATGCTGAATTCGCTCCAGGACTTATTTTCAAACATAATTTATAGTGATTATTAGCATATTTATAAAATTGATTATAGTCATTTTCCAAAAACTAATATTCTTTTAGTTATTCATTAAAATTTTAAAAATCCAAAATTAATCTCTTAAACGACTGAATGTCATTTAGAAATTATTTTCACATTTTGTCGTGACAGACGAATAACAGTTCATGTTTCTCATTTTTTTTTACTATTCCTAAAAATGCAAGCACTTTCAAAAATTATGTAATATAGTACCCCATGTTTATACCATAATCAGTACCGGCTCAACCATCAGGCAAAGATAGGCAAATACCTAGGGGCGCCCCGCCGTAGGGGGCGCCCTACGGTGGAGCGAAATCAAAAAATAAGGTTAAAAAAACTTGCAGAAGCCAATTATTGTACACAAATTAAATTAACACATAATCATAATTAAGGATTTTTAAAGTGGAATTATGGATTTTTGCTTGAAAAATATATTTTTGCATTAAAATTACTAGTTTTTATCGTTCAGCTGATACATGATCATGAAAATTTGTCATCCGATATTCCTCGTTCATTTTATAAACAAATTTTATTTAAAAATTCCATGCTATAGACATTTATAAGCAGGAAGAAACTGTTTTTTCCTCTGAATGCTCCTCAAATCATGTTGCCAGTTGTGTCTTTTGATGAAAATTTGCCGTTCGATATTTTATCTTGATTTTATAAACAAATTATATAAACAGATGCCCAGTGTAGAGATTTGAAGGCAGATAGCAACAGTTCTTTCTATTAATTCTCTCCAGGTTATTTTGCGAAAGATTTTTAATAATAAAAATTTGTCCTTAGACATTAATTGATGATCTTATGAAAATTATGTGAAAAAATTACCAAAGTGGACATTTAAAGGCAAATGAAAATAGTTTTTTCTCTCAATTCTTTTTAAATTATGTTGCCAATGATATTTAGTGTATTCAAGAATCAAAATGTGTCACTAGTTATCACTTGTAAATTTTTAAATCAAATTATATAAACAAATGGTCATTGCAGACCTCAGACTCATTGGGAAAATTCGAAATAATGTCAGTAGTGGCATAAATTTTGATGAATAGTAGCAAAATAGTGTCATGGAATTTTCTAAATATTAAATCAAGGTATTAAATGCTTTTGAAACCTAATATACAATGCGCTTGTTCCATAATATCGTCTGAAATCCTTTCGAATCTTTTAAAATACCCTAAAAACTTTACAATTCGTTGAAATCCTTTAAGAACTCCTGAAATCTCTAACTCTCTAGGAATTCCTGAAAAACTCATCAATATTTTTAAGTCCCTTGAGATTTCCGAAATCGCTTGAAAACTCATCATTTTTTTATATCCTATGAATCCCTTTAACATGGTGAAATACCTTGAAATCTCTGAAATTACTTAAAACCGTAGAAGTTATTAGAAATTCCTAGAAGTCCCTTCCTTTTCATTTTATTCCATAAAATTCTCTAGAAATTCGTTGGAATCTGTCATATCCTTCAAAGCTCCTTCAAAAATGATGAAATCTTCGAAATCATCTCAAATCCCGTAAAATGCCGTAAAATTCCATAAAATCTGATTAAGCCCCTTGGGATCCCTTAAAATCTTCTAAAATACCCTAGAAGCTTTCAGATTCATTGATTTCTATAAAATCTGTTAAAATTCACCGAAATCTTTTTAAAACACTTGCAATCTATTGAAATTTCTTTTTAACCTTATGGAACCTTTTCATTTCTTCCGAAATTCTATGAATCCTTTAAATATTGTAAAGTTTCTTGAAATCCCTTGAAATTTCATAAATGCCGTGAAAATTCCTTCAAATCTTTTAAGTCGTCTCAAATCTTACGAAAACGTGTTAAATTCCTAAGAAATTTTCAAATCTCTTGAAATTTTCTAAAATCCTATGAAATTTTTTGAAATCTCGTGAAATTCCTCGGAATTAATTAAAATACCTTAAACTCTTTGAAAACTTTCGAAATTTTTCGAATCACTCAAATCTTGTGAAATTCCTAGAAATCTTTTGCAATCCCGTATCTTGAAATCTTTAATGTTTTAAAATTCCTTTACAAATTTTTATATCGATGAAATCCTCTGAAAGACCAATAAATCCCTTAAAATCTTCGGAATTCTTTTATACCTTTGATACCCTTTTAAAATCCCTTGAAATTTTTTAAAAACTCTTGAAATTTCTTAGAATCTTGTAAAATACCTTAAAATCTTTTAAATCCTTCAGAACCCATTGAAATTTTCTAAATTTCCAAAGCCCTTGGTGATGCTATAAAATCGCTTATGTGTGGTGAAAACCATTCAAATCTCTTGAAATACTTCGAAATCCCATAAATTATCCTGAAAGTTATAATAGGTACCTCTCGAAATTTCTTCAAAAGTTTTTAAAACTTTGAAATCAGATGAAAGTTCTTGAAATCTCTTAAAATCCCTAGAAATTCTCTGATTTCTCTCAAAGTGTTTTGAACATTTTTAAAATATTTTGAAATCTTCAAAATCTTCTAAAATTTCAATTTTTGAGATAGCGGATGTTATTTTAGCCAATCTAGCGAAGAAGTTCAAAAATATGTTTAAAGATGAAGTGAAAAAATAGTTGCATCATTAAAAAAAAGTGTGGAAAAGTGTCAATAGTGGCGTCAGTTCGAATTCTTCTTTGTAGTCACTGATCAACATCAGTAAGGATTTTCACTGAAAATCAGCGATCTGGTAGCATAATTTGAGGATATTTAATAGAAGAAAAAAGAAAATAAATAAAAAGGTTTAGAGGAAAATCATTATTCATTTATTTATATGCATATATTTATATGGGATGACTTATATATTTATATTTATGTATAGTATTTCTCTGATGGTAAATATAAAAATGCTATCCATTTTTATATATCACGTACAGTTTACGAGAGATCTACAAAATATGATACATTTTTAATTTTTCAAAGCAAATTTTAGATATTTGTAATTGTAAAAATCCGTATATTCTGATTTTTCAACTTTCGAAATTCGAATTGGGACATTAAAAAAAATAGTTTTAAAGTTCCTACATCTAGCCACTGCACTGCAACTTGACTACAAAAATATCCTCTCTACCTGGATGCCGAGTGGTGTCCCCTCTTTCAAGACAGCCTCTGTAATTCCTTCCTATTCATGAAAATTTCGATTATATTTACGAAAACAAGTTTACGAGCCTTCAAAAAATTTATGAGGGCTACTCGGATCTTCGAAAAGTGCTGCCTGTGTATTTGAAGAAACAATCTTAGAACCGTGACTGAGCCTGAGAATATTTAGAGAATTCCCAGTGAACTTGCATCAATAGGGAAGTCACAAAATAAATTAAATTTCGGCATGTAGAAGGATTATAATGAGTTAAATGTGATTTTTTTTGCGATAGGTGAGTTTTTACTTGGGTTATTTTGTGCAGAAAATCGCTTTGCAGTCAACATACTACCAGAAACGAGGCAATGCACCCCTTTTGTAGCCAATCTCGTTTCACGTCGTTTCAAATCCTGACGGATGACTTTGCCCGCACGCTTCTCTCGTAACACTCGACTTACGGAAGTCAGGCTCCAGGGCGTGTTGGCAAGGAACGCTCAAAAGGCAAATCTTCGAAAGGAAGTTGCATATCGTCTAGAAATTTTCAATGGTTGCATCAAATGCAAGAAAAGCCGCTTTTGGTAACCGCCACACCTTGCAAAAATAAATAAACCATCATGTGATTCAATCTTCATGATCATAAACAAAATATATATTTCATTCAATACTATGGTTCATTTATTTTGCTAATTTAGACAAAGTTACGCCTTGAGAATCTGAAATTTGCGGGACCCATCTTTCAAATCTTATCTTTAATTCAAGACAATAAAACTTGAAAAATCATCACGGGTTCCCAAGATATGACTAAAAATGTTCAAGAGTATCTGCGTCGAGTTTCAGTCGTCTTGAGCAGCGAGCGAAACTAAGCGCAGACACGCTTGGACAATTTTAGTCATATCTTAAAAACCCATAGAGATTTTTTGAGTTTTGATGGTTTAAATTATAGAAGAGATATAGGTTGGGAGATTATAGATTGGGTTCCGTAATTTTCAGATTTTTGCCACAACTTTCCTAGGTCATGACGTGAGTTGAAGTCGACGTCGAAAATTCGAAAAATTCTTGAGCTTCTAAAAAAACTTCTGAAACACATCATCTTAGTCTTACTCACATTTACCTTCAAATCTTCTTCTCCCACATACTCTTAAGGGAGAGAGCATAAGCAAATAAAGAAACAAACAAACGAAACATCTAGAAAATAAGAAATACAATTAAGAGGGATTATTCACAAAGTGGTTTCTTGAAATTGCTATCAATTATTATTACACATCGCGTTTCTGTTTGTTTCGCGCGAGTAAATTTTCAGAGAACTGAGAAAGAGCCAGAACATAAACGGAATACAAATAGCGAATGATTTGAGGAATCAATAAACTTTTGTCGCACGAACGATTCGAACATCTGAGAACACTGCGTGTGGTAATAAGCGAAACGTTGGAATTCTATGTAAAGTTGGAAAGGATACTTTTTTCAGAGAGACCAACTCACACCAAATCAATAGGCGATCAGGAAATTAACTTGAGAAACTTTTCCAATGGATACACCATCCGGCAGTTGGTACTGGGTAAAATTATAAATGTATACACACTATGTGAAATTCGACGAAGCTGAACAATAGAACAAGTTAAATTGCTTCGGTAATTAATTTCCACGCAGCTTCATATTCGATTACGATTCCTTTACTTCATTCACTTCATTAAATCATAACTGTGCAATAGGAGAGACTTTCTTTGTTCAGGAGCTTCGATATTCAGATATATATACTGTACTCAATTCAAAATGTCCCAAATGTTGTTTTTCCTAGCCATTTGGAATTATAAGCTTTAAACTTTGTTATCTTTCAATTGAAATAATTAGGGAAGAGGTACAGTGTCATTTGTTTTCCAATTTTGAAATTTGAATCTTTTCGATCTCTTTCAAAACAAAAATTGTTTCAGATCTTAAAATAAGGAGTTCTTACCTATTTCAGAAGTCGTAATTTAATAGTTTCTAGGGATTTGTGTGTGTGAGAAGTTGTCATTTCACATACACTAAATTTGTATGCATCGTCTCTGCTGAAAGGGTATTGAATTGATACGAAAATCTGTATCAATATAAGGAAACAAAAAACTGTGACATTCTTGGCTCATTCTGTTGCAGATGAAATTGATACCTCCTGATTTAGTGAGATAGATCATTTTCTAATCCTTCAAACTGATACGTACTTTTTATTTATTTTTATGCTGTTTAAAGGAAAGAGTATACAAAATATTAAAGGTGCGCATGCTCAGAGATATTGGCCAAGCTAAAAAACATGTTTCCATACATATTTAGAATGTAGGAAAAAAGACTGAAATGTGTGCCTCAAGATTTGTTTTGGAACTTTTCTAAATGTTCCACTTTGTATAAAGATTTTTCAGGAAAATATATTTTCAATATTTCTTTAAACATTAATTACTTCTAAAATTATGAATATTCCTTGAAATTCGAGTTTCTTGGGTCGAATTATATCGAGATATGTCAAAAAAGTTGATTTGAACATTCACGTTATTACAAACCTCTCTCTATGAGGGAAGCAAAACCGCTAAGAAGAACATCGATATGAAAGTTTTATTTTGAGCTTAATTACTTATGTTGTGAGAACTTTGCTTCCTCATGTATATGTTCATAAAATTAAATTGGCTTCCCCACAAAATTTTTTCACGAATAAGATTAAAAAATAACTCCCTGCTCAATTATCAATAACAAAATTATGAAATAATCGACCCCTACTTTACATATATCTTATTCCTTACATAATTACTTTAGTCCTTCCTTACAATGATCATGTAGATAAAGGACGATTACTCAAAGTACACGGATTACAAAAACATCATTAAAAACTTGTCTCTCATAAGAAACATGTGAATTAACTAAAAAAATTATACATTTTTTAGCGTTCAGCTAAAATTTCTCGAGTTTGTTGTTCTGATCTTTGCACATACTATATAGCACTGCAGAACAATTAACGTGCTGCCAAACAAAATATAGAGATAGTAATAAAAATTTTTGAACAAGAAAGATGTATGATGAAGATAACAATTAAGAAATTCTTATGGTCAAATGAAAATTGCTTCAGTTTTCCCCATAATCGTCTAATATAATAATCAATATTAATAAATACATAAAATTTTGAAAATAATTGCAATAGCCTGAATCGAAGTTGGTATATATTCAGGAACATCAGGTTGAGTACACTCTCAGTAAATTTTTATCTTTCAAGTAGTATACTGTACAAATATTGTGTTTAGTTTTTATCAAAGATCGAAATAAAATCTACTCTCTTATGAAAATTTTTTGTGTACCAAAAAAGAACACCCAAAAATTTCACAAATCAAAAAAAGACTTTTTGACTACCCGTTTTTCCGGCTCATTAGAGACAGGTACTCAATAAATGTACACGAACAGAAAGAAAAAAGAGGGAGAAAAAAGAAATAGTCAACCAAAACCATCCTCACACTTCTTCTTTTCTCCGTCCTTTTTATACTACTGGGGACCCAACATGTTTCGAAGGCAATTTAGGCTTCCTCATCAGGGGAAATTTATAGGAAAACAAACAGGTATAAGATAAACTATACACGTTTCAGAATCATTATGAGCTGTAATAGAAATTTGAAAATTAGATAATCGATAGACAATTTTTTGTCTAGAATCATTGATTTTAATTAAATTTAGTATAGGCCAAACAACTTATCTTTACGATTCCATGAGATTTAATCCATTCCTAGAGCACCAACACTTTATATTTAGACACTCATGCACAAACACGAAAAATTCTAAATAATTATTTATTTTATATTTTTTTGTATTATTTAAAAAAGGAGAACGAAATTCAACATTGAGTTGTTCACTCTTTGGAACTCGGACCCATACTGACTATGCAGAAAAAAAAGAAGACACTGACGTTTTTTCGAAACATATTTGAGAGCAATAAAGAAGGAAATTTTAGAGTTCTACCCCTCGTTTGGGTTAGAGAGTATGAATCGTCTAAACCAAACATTGGTAAAAAACATTTTTAGGAACTTGTCAAATGATTTGAAGGAATGCATTTAGAAAATATTTTTCCCTCTAATCCAAGATTTATAAATTAGTACAATGTGTAAAATGAAGGATTAATAAGAATATTTGAAAAACTGGAATCTAGAGTAAATTGCTGGATTGTTTTCATGGAATATATTCAGATTG
>JAUMHM010000049.1:17726450-17736712 GCA_032362435.1 Melikaiella ostensackeni
AAACGTATGACGTATTATATGGACGACCCCTCATATTATAGCTGGCATCTGACAGCTGTTACAGGGTCGCTGGAGCATAGTCCGACTCCATCTTTCTCACTCATTCAGAAGTGTAAATGCAAGAGTGAGATGTCATGGAAAACTGGTGTCTGTTTTCCATACCATGCATCATCTCTTCCTGACGTTTGCGCTTCTTAATGAGTGACAATGATGGAATAAACTACACCCACCGCCTCGGCCCTGCATTTCTAGCTTTTTACGTATGTGGCGAACAATCTTCAGGTATACACGGCAAGTTTAGTCGTTGGTGAATAAGAGTGAGCGCAACAACCATCTCAAAGCATGTGATAGTGTCTTTGTTACACTCATTGCTATGATTGCTTCACAAAGTCCTGACTTTATACTTTCGAGAATCAGAATTTTTACTTTATTTTTCACAATTAACAACTATATTATAAATTATTTTCTATTTCTGATTAGCTATAGAAAGACTTTTTGCGATCCAAAATAATTATTTGCCATATTTAAGAATTCATAAAAATGACTTGTCAACTCATATTCTTATTCATGACATGAAAACTTATAATGAGTTGTGTGTGTGTGTGTGTGTGTGACTTAGAGTAGGTTTGGATTCTAAAATAGTTTAGCACCCGCCCCCTTCATTGTACTCGTCAGAGCAAAACTTTGTATGAGTAACTCTGTATGCCTAATTATCTCTTCAAATCTGAATTAGTGGCTTACTTTTGACTAATTCAGTTTAAGACAGAACATTTATAATTTTTTAAAATTATTTTTGAGTTTCAATTTTTACATCTTTTTTGTTTTAGGTTGAGAAATTGACAGCACCCAGAAAATAATACAATACAATTATCTTAAAGAACTTACAACAATAGTTTATCTTGGAGATGTAATTTTTTTATGACAATACAAATTTTTATTAACTTAATTATTTAATAAGCTTTATGAGAAAAATAAATATCACTTATGTATGAGGTGTCCAAGAATTGTCTGTTAAATTTATAGATCATTCGACGCAAAATTTGACGGAACATATGAATCCATAAAGTCCTAGAAAAGTATTTTTTGTGACTTTTTTGAAAATCTTATAGAAATCGGCTGCTCCTTAGTTGCGGACTATGGTCAAAAAATCTTCAAATTGTGGACCGCGGTCACTTTAGACCTGGGTACCTGGGCGTCCCGATCTCTCTTCCCCCTCCCCCCGTTTATAATTTTGTCGAAGCTTTGTTGGAGATCCAAACGGGAGCCTATATAAAAATGAGAACCCTACCGATACATATTCTCTGGAAACTCACTAAAAATTCTCAGACCCAGAAAAGCTTCAGAGATTTCTCTATATAAGTACCTAGCTAGCGTTTTAAAGATCCCGGTAGCCCTCATAAATTATCTGAAGGATCATAAACTTGATTTTGTAAATACATACAATCGAAATTTTCCTAATTAGCAAAGGAACTATACAAAGGATGCCTCGACACAGTGCACACGAATTCCGCTCACGGTCAGGATTTTACCTACAGGCTCTGGGGCCCTCTTCATTTTCTTCCCAAATTCCGCTCACGGTTAGAACTTGAAAGAATTCAATGACTTACCATTCAGTGGACCTTTCCTCCTGCTTTGCTATACTAATCTACTTATATGCGTATAATTTGTCCTTCTCTAATAGAAAAAAATATTATTTATGTTGATCTGAAATACTTTTTTTCATTCAATTCAAAATCAAATAATTCCAACTTTTTCGTTTTCACCCTTATACGTCTCGAATACGCTTCGAAAAATATTCAAATATTATAAGTTCCTATATAGGGAACATAATCAATTGTTTAAATAATTCGCACTTTAAATTTAGACAATAAAACTGAGGTATCGAAAACGTAAAAATTATCTAAAAAGGTAACCTAGATTATGATTCTGTTAGAAAAAAATCTGACTTATTTAGAAATGACATTTATTCAAACAAACGGAATTTGTTTAAATAATTGAGAATTACTTTAAAATATTTATTAATATTCCACAAGACCAGGAATTTACATTTTTGGATTTAGGAGTACATTTAGAGGCACCGAAGACTGTGTTAGGCTGGCTGAGTGGGTAGGTTTATAAATAAAATGTTAATAAAAACATGTACTTCTTACTTTTTAGGTTATTTCTACGTAAAAATGTACTTCAAAATGATAGTTTTTTTTTAAACCTAGCTGTACGAAGGAAAGTAATCGATATTCCCAATATGTGTTTAATTTAAAAATAATTTTAAGTAATCTTATAGTGTTTTTTATTAATTATTTTGCAAACAAAAATAAAAATAAATCTTAATTTACATATATGAAGGCTTGGAAAGTAGACCTAATTATTATTTCGACCTAAAAAATATAATTTTTAACTACTTAAGTTAAATACACAGTAAATCCGAGAGATATCTTTTACCTGAAGTTGGATAAAAACGTTGCAAACAATTGAAAACTTCGTATAAAGTTGTGAATGCGGTTGTGAATTCGCCTCTTACACTTATTGCGAATAATATGAATAGAAATAAAAGGTTTTGTGTTATTCTGCAATACCTTTTTACACGAAAAATTTGAATTGAATAATTCCAAAACGCGAAGACGTCGTATGTCTGTGACGTAAATATGACGAAAAGACATCTTTGCGACATTAAAATATCTTAAAGATGCCTTAACGATATCTTTACGATATGGAAGTAGGACGTCCTTGTGATGTCGTAAAAATGTCGTAAAGATGTCGTAAAGACGTCCTCCATTTTTTCGCCCACTAGGGAGATTTACAATACGAAACTGCGAAATTTGTATGTAACTGTAATTCAATGTAAATAAAACTCTGCTTTGTAGTTTAATTTTTTAATTAAAGTATTAATAAATTTCTTTTTATAATTAACCGAGATGTGAACCAGGTAGAAAGGATTCTTGTCATATAAGCGGCCAGATGTAAGAGTTTCAAATATAATATTTTTTTCAATTTCCAAATAAGAGATTCGAAAGTTAAAAAATCAGAATCTATGGATTTTTACAATTACATATATCTAAAATTTGCTTTGAAAAATTAGAAATATATCATATTTTGTATGTATCTCGTAAACTGTACGTGATATGTAAAAATAGATAGCAGTTTTAAATTTTCCAACAGAGGAATACTGTATATAAATGTATAGGTTGTCACATATAAATATATGCATGTAAATAAATAAATAATAATTTTTAAAATGTTGAAAGGGATTAGTTTTATGAAGGATTTATGATAACGAGACCCTAAATATTCTAACTGCTTTTCGTACTTTGGCATCCTCAAGGTTCGCCTGCCATAAATTAGGTCGTAAAAAAGGACTCAAACCTCCAAGACTTTTTCTAGAGACGAAATTATTCAAATAGAGCCTGAAAATAGCCTAAAACAGGCTTGACTTTTTCTTTGACAATCTTCTGTGATTTTCTGCCGGTAGGGAAGCATTGAAAAAGGGAGGCGAGAAAATGTAGAAAAAGAGCAATCTCTTATCGATGAAATGTTAATGTTAGAAGTCGGTTTCGTAACTAGATTGGAGTTCGTTCGTACAGTTTCGCGCAAGTTTTTACCAGTATAGATTACAGCTACTCCGCACAACCCACACAGCTCTCACCCGAAAATAAGACACTAAAAAAAGAAATCTATGCTTACGATATTTTTGATTTGACGGCTATTTTTAGTATTTTATGTGGTTATGGTTATAACTTGAAGTGAAATAAATATTACAAAAGCGAAAGAAAAATATGCTGCCAATCACAGTGTTTATTTCAAGTGATGACAACTTATTATTAACTTGTTAATATTATTGAAAAAACATTTTCCTACATCCCGTGTAGAAAAGTCGACTGGGGCCAAGGTGGGTCCCAGTCAGATTACCCAAATACCAGCTGAGCCCCAACTAGAAACGGCAATCTTGCCCAGGTGGGCAGGTATCTGGGTTGTAACGTTTAAACCAACCAATACCCATATTGGAAAACTAGCTGGGCCCAAGTTGGGCAATCCTTTCTCTACCCATTTAATCAAAAGGGTTTAATTATCTAATTAATTACAAACGAATGAGCGAAATAGCAATATTTATTATTAAATGTTTCAATTTGCCATTTTCAATAAACAATGGTCTTTAACATATGACCTTTTTTAGCTTAATTAACAGGTGAATTTAAATATTACTAAGTTTGGCATCCTGAATTGGAGGTTTAAATTGGACATTTTCAGTAAACAATGGTCTTTAACATATGACCTTTTTGTAGCTTAATTAAGAGGTGAATTTAAATATTAATAACTTCGGCATCCTGATGTTCCTTTCGACCTCCATCCCAATCTTTTGCACCAGTTAACGCTAATCCAATAGAATCTAATGCAGTTTTTTCCAAGATGTTTGATGTATCGCCTTCTTTATTTGAACTGTGCGTTTGTATTACAGCATCTATAATTAAATTATAAAATAATTTTTTAAAGTTATTATTATGATATAGCTTCACAAATAGAATGTAATACATACCTAGCATGCATTGATGCATTTTATAATCTTTCAACAAGAGTTTGTTCGGCACTCTTTAAATATTTGTGAATCTCAAAGCCAGATCTCTCGACAAATACTTTTTTAAAATGTTTAAAACACTTTTGGAGATATTGAAATCTCTGTCCATGAGAGAGTGCAGTGATGAGATCTGAAAGCAAAATTTTTTGTATAAATATACATTATATTTAGAAAAAAGATTACTCTTCATTAATCAAATATTTGATTGTCAATCTCACAAATTCATTTCTGAATTGTCCGTCGTTCAATTTTTCATTCATTTCTGTGAATTCAGAAACCTATTTAAAAGGAAGTTCTAGGCTGTTGTTGCAAATAAATCCTTTGGATGTTGAAATAAGGCCTGCTTTGGTAGCTAAGGCTCGCAGCTTTTTATCCTGAGCATCAAGCCTATCTAATATTGTTAATAGATGTTGGTTGTTGATCAGTGCAGTAAATATAGACAAAGATGTTAATTTTCGATCTACTGATCTTTTAGTTTTATTTCAAACAAGCTTTCGCACCACGACGGGATGCCTCTTCAGGTTAAACAATACCTCCACCCCGTCATTAATCTGAAGAACATAGAACGACGTTTCTTATATAACAAAAAAACTTTTTACAGGAAAAATAAAATATTTGTAAATATAGAACATAACATATAAACTTACCTATAGGACGCTTACATTTTTGGAACATATAACTATAACTTTATTATTATAAAACGTAGTTTAACATTGAAATTATAGTAAAATTAACCTTCTCCAGGTTTGACGTTAACATTGTAATAAACATTTTTTTAATTATTGCGGGCCAACGCACAATGTTATACGTTATTCCTGGAGAGATAAATCTGTAATGTCACATGAGACTATATATAATCCTCCAAGTCTAAATGAAGATGGCTGTATAGCGCCAATTTTAAAAAAACCTTAATATTCTTATTATAATTTTTTTATATTTTAAAAATTATTAGTCGATAAAAGAAGACTATGGTAGATTTTACTGAGGTATTCAACATCTGATCTTTTGTTCACAGAATTGGTATTCTTGACAATGAAAAACATCTCTTTAAAATTTCTTTTTCTAAAGAGAAAGAAAAGAAAGAAGAGAATATTTTGAAATGATGTGCAAAGCTTTGCACTTAAAGATTTAGTTGTAATTCCGGTGGAGAAAGCGATATAGGAAGACATTAATGGGTTGAAAGTATTAGCAAGGAGAGCTTCTTCTATTGGAAAGCAATCGTTTGTCGATTCTGAGCACATCTCAATAAATAAATATGTAAGAGAGTAAGCGCACAAATAATTCTGCCATGCTCAATGAGCCGTGATGCAAGACTCATTCCACTCAGTGTTCTCAGCCAGGCAACCAGTAAGGGTGGTTGTATGTCTCGCAGTGAACGAGTTATTTGTAGCGCGTTACTGGGTTGGACTTTACACGACCCCTAAGACGTCGTGTTTATTCGCTGCTTTTCCCCTCGCCGAACAATACCGTAAACGACATCCGCTTCCGGAAACAGAGAAGTCTTTTGCGTAAAATATCCCCTTAGAAGGTTCACTGCTTGTATTAAGTCACCCCCTTTCTCCTGTCAGGAAATAGAGACTCTTAGGTACCGGTTAAGCTGTTTTGAAAATAAGGATTTCTTTTTCTAGTATTCTTGCCTATCACTGTATTTATTTGCGATTTTAAGCGTTTCTTGAAAACAGGTTAGTATTAAATGGTCGTTGAATTTTTAATTTGCATTACAATAGGATCTTCCTGGTAAAAAGAAACTAATTGGGGCAAATTGAGAAAAATGCGGTAGGAGCCCTCGTGAATCTTGCTTTGCGACCATCACGAATGAAAGCAGGTTGTGAATTTGTGTGAATTCGTGAAAAGTAATACATAATATTAAATATATGTACCTTAAATTATCATTAATTTTTATAGCATTGAATTAAAATTTTCATCGTATAATATTTTTGAATAATATTATAAAATGAAAAGTGGAACCGATTTTAACTGATTTGAACCTCTTTTGAATGAAAATTATTTGCAGATGGGATTTTGTCTTTGACTACAGTTCCTTGGCATCCTACAAACAACTTAAGACCCAGTTTAAAGTAATCGCTCAAGTCCATGTTGAAAAATAATCGATTTTTCGGCTTAATTAAGTTATAAGGAAAAAAATTGCCAAAATTATCATTATAATTAATTTTTAAATTCATTTCTTAGTTTAATTTGAATAATAAAAATTAGAAAGCTTGAATGTTATTATTGTTTTCAAATTAATCACTTACAAAGTCGAACTTGTTAATATTGGGCCTTACCGTTCATGTCCCTAGTTTATGTTTGTGATTAAGTTAAATAGATTTTTCAAATTGTCTTTAGCAAGAAATTATAAATTTAATAGTATTTAATATATTATGCTATTTTAAACCTATAATGAGGATATGAATTGTAAAACCCAATATTAACAAGTTCGACTGTATAAACTGCTAATAGGCACATAATAGTATGAGTTTAAACTTTCGATATCTTAAAATTCAAATTAGATTTGAAAGAATTGTGAAAATACAGTTATGATGATCACGGATGGCCACTTCCATCACCAAAAAAAATTCCCGGCCATTTTCCGGCTTTTTCCCGGTTCAAAACAATTTTTCCCGGTCATTGAAATTCGAGCTGAAATTCAAAACATCAAACTGTTGAAGCTGAAGATTTTTTCGCTCGAAGTAATCAAAACTAAACCACAAACTAAAGCAGCCAAAACTGAACCCTTCTGAATTTTCAACTTTCCAACTATTCCAAATTAGAGCTTAAAAAATGTATCATTCAAAAACTTTTTATTCAATCGTTTGATAATGAAAAATATTCAAAATGAAAACCCTCTAATTTCAGTAGGTTTTTATTTGAGGCCTTCAAGACAAACATCCTAAAATGAAACATTCAAAATGGTTAAGTATCAATTTCACCATTTTTAATTGTACAAATTAAATGGCAAAGGCCGAGAAAGGCCTCCAACTTTCATCATTTATTCAGCAGTCAGAACAAAATATTTCAAAGTATACAAATTAAATGTCACCACTTTTATCGTTGGGAAAAATTCCCGTTTTAAAATTTATTTTAAAAATCACGGAAGCATTTATTACATATGCAGAAAATTATAAGTATTTGAAAAAATAAATCAACGCTGTCATTTTTACTGTACACAATATTGAAAAATCGACAGCTGCAAATCTATTTATTTGAATGAATTTAAATTTTTAATCTTCAAAATTGAATTATTGCTAAAAAAGCCACTCAAAATTGCATAATTTTCTATTTGATGCGTTAAATATTGAAGAGTCTTCAATTGAAAATATTCCAACTTGAAGAATTCTCCATTGTAAATTTTCAAAATTGAGCTACATATTCCAAAGGAAAACCTTTTGAAATTACATACCTTTAAAATATACACATTGAAAATTTATTAATTTGAAATTCTATATTTTCAAAAATCAAGGGTTCTTAATCGAAACTCTTAATAATTGTGGAAATTTCAATTTTACTTCTTCAAAATTGGAGAGTTGTTAATTTTCGAAATCTACAATTAAAAATTGTGCAAGTTTCAAGTTTTATAATTCAAAAATCTGTAATTTTGATGACTTGCATGACTAGCAATTGAAGAGTTTTTAATTTTGAAAATCTACGATTGAAAATTATGCAAGTTTTAAGTTTTAGAATTGAAAATTCTGTAATTGTTATGACTTGCATTTGAAGTTTTTTCAATTTGTAGATTTAGAATCAAAAACTCTTGACTTTTTATCTTCAAAATCAGCAAAATTTAAACGTTTTCATTTACAAGCCCCTAAAATATAATAGTTTTCTGTTGTGAATCTACAAAATCGAACAATTCAAAAAAAAAGTGCATCATTTTTAAATGTACGGTTATACACATTTAACATTGAAGAATTTTCAATTGAAAATCTTCAAGATAGATCTATTTCAATAAGATGTTCGAAATTTCATGTTAATGAACTATAAACATTCGAAATTAAATAAGTCGCCGATTAGAATAAAAATTGTATGAATGCCGATGTAGCTATTTTAATATTTATTTTAATTTATAATTATTATTCAATATATTGTATAGTACTTCAAATTGAAGCGTATATTTTAATTTGATAATTAGATAATTAAAATAAGAAACATGTTATAAACTCGCTATTTTTGCTGGTAGAGAATAATGTTTAAACATATTTCATTGGTTCTCTTTCCAAGTTTCAGAACGCCTTTATCGTTTGAATGTTTCAGATACGTATAAAGTATTGAAATTCCTGCAATAAATATTATACACTTTCTATATCTGAATGAGCAAGAGTTAACTAATCAAATAGTGCAAGTCATCATAATGGATTTAATTATCATTTCAATCATAATCATTATATCATAATCATCATATCATTATACCATAATCATTATAATTGTGCAAGTCATCATAATTGATTTAATTATCATTTCAATCATAATCATCATATCATTATACCATAATCATTATAATTGATGGAAAAGTGGTAGGGTGCGACAGAAGTTTCCCCTTTCCTTCTCCAGCTCGTAAAATGAACTTTTTTTAATAAAATGAAATTTTAATAGACATTTATAGTTTATTATTAAGGCAAAATTCATATACCATATCATAATCTCAATGTTGATTATAGCAATGTCGATGTAAACAGGAGCAATATAGAAAAAGAAAATTGTGAAAATATTCGCAAATGATATTTCCAAGGTCAATTTGAAAAAATAGTTATCAAATTGCCGAAAATAGCCTTTACTGGTAGTTTTTCGAGCTGCGGAAGGGCTAGGGTGCGGCAGAACTTCCTCTTTCCCTTTTTCAGCTCGAAAAATTAGAATTTTCAATAAATAAAGATTTTTATAAACATTTATCATTTATTAATTAAACAAAATTCATTTAACCTAATATAATTCAAATGTTAACAATAGCAATATCGATAAAAAAGGTGCAGTATAGAAAAAGGAAAATTGTAAAGATATTCGTAAATGACATGTTCAAGGTCAGTTCGAAAAAAGGGTTATCAAATTGCCGAAAAATATCAATTATTGGTAATTTTTCGAGCTGGGAAAGGTGTGAGATGTGACAGAACAACCCCCTTCCTTTTCCAGCTCAAGATATTACCGTTTTAAATTAAATAAATTGTATGAAAATTTATCACTTATTAACAAAACCTAATTTATTTAACATATTATAATTTTAATTTTAATTACATTAATATCGTTGCAAAGAAGGAGCAATACAGAAAAAAGGGATGTTGGAAAAGGTGATACCACATTCCTTTATTGTAATTTAGATACAATGCTTATTTGTACTTATTCATGAGCTATCTAACATTTATAGTAGGTAATGTTACCTAATTTTCGGTAATTGCGAAATATTCCTCAAAAATGAAGAGAATTCCGAAAAAACTTTTTTTGAACCATTATTTAATAAATAATGCGAGTACTAGATAATCACTCTTAATTCAAATTAAACTTTTCATTTAGATTTAAATATTTCTTCCTTAAGTAAGCAGAAAAGAAACTGCCCAACTTGGGCCCAACTAGTTCATCCATTATGGGCGTTATCTGGTCTGAACGTAACAACCCAGAGAGTAGAGAGTAGCCTACTATCGGCGAGAAAATTCGAGTCCTCTGGCTTTGATATTAAAAAAGTTAGTGAAGAAAAAATGGTAGCTCAATG
>JAUMHM010000049.1:17737088-17754934 GCA_032362435.1 Melikaiella ostensackeni
ATGTAAGCGTCGTGTAGGTAAGTTTATAGGTTATGTTCTATATTTACAAATATTTTATATTTCCTGTAAAAAGTTTTGTTGTTATATAAGAAACGTTGTTCTATGTTCTTCAGATTGATGATGAGGTGGAGGTATTGTTTAACCTGAAGAGGCATCACGTCGAGGTGCGAAAGCTTGTATGAAATAAAACTAAAGGATCAGTAGATCGAAAATTAACATCTTTGTATATATTTACTGCCCTGATCAACAACCAACGTCTACTAACATTCTTTTCTTTCATTCTTTGCTTAACTGTTAAGACACATTTCATTCACAATTAAGATTTAAAAGAGCAGATAATTTGCGTATCAATTTTGTTAGGTTCATTTAGAAACAATCTATTCAGATTATTTCATTTTTTAAGAAGAAAAAGGTAATAGTCCAAAATATTAAAACATGTTGCTAACTTTTTCAAATTTGCAAACTATATTTAGGTATAATAGATATCTTTCGGTAAATTGAGTTCATCATCAACATCTTAATTAAAATAATTTTTAAGTATACATAGGCAGCCCTGAAGATTGGAACAAATTTTTGCTTATTGATGAAAAAAATCACGAAGTTCGAAAAATGCAGTGTGCTCTTCAACTTTCTTGTTTATTTAAAAAAAAAGAAAATCCTTTAAAAAATGTAATCCAATCGGATGAAATCCTGTACTCCCGCATCGATATAAAAGATTAAACTCTAATCATCTTCGTTGTTTTCACGGTTCAAAAAAAAAGTTTAGGGTGGTATTATTCTAATTTTTCACTGTGAATATCATGGTGATATGCACTTTTATGGAAAAAAACTTCGACACATTTTTTACATAATTTACTTTTTCTTCTAATAATTAAGACTTTTAGTTTATCCAGACTTCTGAAAATTTTTTCGACATGAATTCATTGGTAGCATGTAAATTCTTTTCTTGTTTCCATAATTTTTATTTAAAAATTTATTAAGAGATGAATGAAAAGGACTAAATAAACACTGAAACAATTTACATGGTACCAATGAATGTCGATACGGGAGTGCAAGATTTCATCCGATTGGATTACATTTTTTTAGGGATTTCCTTTTTTTCAAAAAGGAGCAAGAATTTCCAAGAGCACATTACATTTTTCAAACGTTGCGATTTTTGAACTACCCTAATGTCTCTCTTTCAAAATTTCTTAAGGATCGAAAAGAAATCTAAATCCTTATGAAAATTTTTTGTGTAATGAAAAAGGAACAGCCAAAAAGTTCACAAATCAAAATTAGACTTCGAAGCTACACGCTTTTTCCGCTCATTAGAGACAAATGTACAATAAATGAACAAAAAAAAAAGAAGAAAAAAGTTGAAAAAGAAAAAGTCAACCAAAACCAATCTCACACTCCTTCTTTTTTTCGTCTTTTTTATACTACTGGGGACCAACATGTTTCGAAGCCAATTCAGACTTTCTCATCAGGGTCAATTTATAGGAAAACTACAGTTATAAATAATGAAACGCATACTAATTAAATTCAAATATTACCTAAAAATGAAAAGGAGACACTTTATTATCAAATGCTGTTTCTTTAATCTATCTATTTCTCTATTAAAATAAAAAATCTTCAAGATCAATGTGAAATTCACTTTCTTATGCAGATTTTATTGTTTTAAAACAGATAACGCTTTATTTTGTGCACATAAATCATGTAATGATTTTTTTCAGGTTCCTTCAAATTCAAAACTGATTAAATTGTTAACCTGGTACTTAACAAAAAATGAGGTTGCCAGAAGGCTTTAAATACAATTTCATTTTTACAACTAACTAAAATTTCATCCTGGTACTTATCAAAAAATAAAGTTGCGAAATATTTTACATACATTCAGGTTTAAGAAATGATACCCTCGTTGCCTACAAAAAATTGTGTTCAGAGGAAGAAGCCATATACGCAATATGTATATTCTGTTATTATGTCCCATTGAGTACTTTATATACTTACTTTTTATCTTTTTTTTCATGTTTCTCTAATCTTATGATTTTTACAGATGTTTTTGATTTCAAATATATTCAATATATGTTTAAATTTACGATACATTTGTTTTTCCAAACATACTGTTAATACAATTAAAATGTCATCCTAGTATCTATTATAAATGTAACATCTGCCAGAAAGATGTACAAAAACTTAGATATAATAATTGAATACTATTAAAATTGACTCTTCATGTTTGAGTGTAAAAATATTTTACTATTTCCTTATTGTGTCTTCGGACTAAGTTCTGAATCTTGAAATTCATTTTTATGAATTTTCTTCCCGGTAAAGAATTTTTCTCATAAATTATAATTTATATTAAAAAAGTGGAATTATGTCTCTATGTTTGAAATGAAAAGTATAATCTCCAAAATTTAAATTTTTTTAATGAATAATTGAAATCTTTCTTTAATTAGTGTTGTGGTGAAGTGCTTGCAAAACATAAGATTACAATTACAGAAGGATTTATTGATAGAATGCAAGATTCATAGGTTTTTTCCAAAAAGATATTTTATATTAACAAGAAAATGTGTTTTGACTTCAACCAGAAAAAATAAATGAAACGAAGAAACTTTTAATGAGAATAAATTTAATAAATCTATCTTCAATTTGGTTAAAAAAGCCGCCATGCACAGATACAAATAACTTTACAGTGTTTTCTCTTTTAAAACAATAAAAATCTTTATAAGAGAGTGAATCTCACATTGATCTTGAAGATTTTTAATTTTAATAAGAAAATTGATAGATTAAACAAACAACATCTGATAATAAGAAATGTCCTACTTTTATTTTCAGATAATATTTGAATTTAATTAGCATATGTTTTATTATTTATAACTGTAGTTCCCCTGTAAATGACCCCTGATAATGAAACATGTTGGTCCCCAGTAGTATAGAAAAGACGGAAAAAAGAAAGAGCGTGATGTTGGTTTTGGTTGACTCTTTCTTTTTCTCCCTTTTTTTTTGTTTTTGTTTTGTACATTTATTGTACGTTTGTCTCTAATGAGCCGGAAAAGCGGGTAGTGTCGAAGTTTCATTTTAATTTGTGAACTTTTTGGGTGTTCCTTTTTCAGTACACAAAAAATTCTAATAAGAAAGTAGATTTCTTTTCGATCTTTAAGAAATTTGGTTTGGCCCCACTCCATTTTTCCACATGGGCCCTTTAAAATAAATGAATAACAATAATTTGTGTTGAGTATAACAGAGTATTAAAAAATTTCTTTGGCAATTTTTTTCATAGAGGTTTTGGACATTTGAAATAATTTTGAAAAAGACACTGTCTAGTATTACGGAATTTTCCGTAAGATTAGCCGGCCAAGCGCAGCGCTGACGTTGGTATTATGGAACTTTCCGTTATCCAAATGAGCTGGAAATGGATGCATGTGCGGGAAATTCCGTAATACTAGACAGTACGTTAAAAAAATAAGATTCCAAATGAAAATGAAATAAATCATCAATTAGAGCGTGAATTAGAGCGATACTTAATATTAACTAACTTAGCATTAAAACTCCTGCGTTTCCGCACTTGTTTGGAATTCTTTTGTTTGAGATTGTTTTATATCGAATAAATCTGACATTTTCATCATTGAATCTTTATTATAATATCAATATATACAGTTATTACAAAAATAAAATTTCTATAAATCATGGTGATCACTCAACATTTAGAATCGAATATATGTTGATTTTCCGTTATTTCCCAATTTTAAATCATTTTTCTCGGACATTCAAATTTTAAGATTAAAAACTTTAAAACTAAATTGAAAAGTGAAACATTTCAGTTAAAGCAATTCTGAACTAAAAGGGTTTCAAAAAAAATGTAAACATTCAAAATTCAACAATTTGAAGTATAGACATTTTCAAATTTGGAAGCATTCTAATTATATGTTAACTAATTTTAATTTTAAGAACTAGAAAATCGAATAGTATCTCATACTAAGATATTTAAAACTGTATAATTTACAGGTAAAAATTCCTGGAATTGAATTATTTGTAATATTAACGTTTTGTTTTAAATTTTAAAGGGTTCAAAATCGCACAATAATTTTTAAGTGAAAACTTTTCTTTACGTCTGTCTGGTATGAAAAGTACAATATATATAATATAGTTATTAGTTTATTAGTAAGTTCGTCGAAAAAATTGGTTACGATATAGCCTGGTACATTTTAATTGGGTCAAATTTTCTTATATCGACGTCTGGTACCATCATTTCAGAAAATTTTTCAGCATAGAAAAAAAATTTATTGAATGATAATTTTGATGCATAACTTTCTACGAAGGTAAAAGTTTGCGAGGACTATTAGATGAATAGTTTTTAGTATGAAGGTATTATTACCAAATTACAGTTTTTACCAAAAATCCGGGCGCCTCCCAAAAGTACGGGCCCGGGAGAAACACCCCGCCCCCCTGTCGACGGGCCTGCTTTATTAAATGTATTTAATCATTTAAGAATACACAAATTTTTAACTGAACACATTCCAAATTAGACAATTTTGAATTTGATTTACTTTTGAATGAAGAGTGGCAGTACAGAACTATATACCCAAATTTTTATCGAAAATTGTTTTATTACATAAAAAATTCTCAAAAAATTAGGCTCACATTTTGGTAAAAGCATTTTTTCGAAATATGATATGATGATACAAAAGTTTTTAAAAAATTATTTTATTTGTGTATAAATAGAGAATTCGATTTTTAACCGCGAATCAAAACCGATTTCGAAGCCCCATGAAATTTTAGTCTCAAAATTCTCGGTCGAATTTCTCGAATTGGTTCATTTTTTTCTTACATCAAACTTTGTTCACCCGTAATCACAAACTTTATACCTCGAGAGCATGTTTTTTGTATTCTTTAACTGAAAATTGAATTTTTTGTCGCAATCCGCAGCCGAGCCTGTTCCAATTTTAGATTAGGGTCACTTCCACATTTTCAACTTCCACATCCATTTTGTCGAACCTGGATGAATTTTTTCTATCAAACTTTCATGGCCGCAATTCAACACTACCAGGGTGGCCACTCAAACTTCAAACAAAAATTCTAGGCTATTTCCCGGTTTTCCTGTCAAAAATGATATTTTTCCCGGTTGACTATTAAGCATTTATTAAAATAATTATTTTATACAAATTTCCTTATTGTATAATTTTGGAAGAATTAAACGTTTCAGTACTTCAAGGTAAAATATATAATGTGAATTATTGTAAAAGTGATTTCAGACTCCGCAGCCAAAAATTTTCTCAAAAAAGGGGAATTAGGGCAATTTTTCAAGAAAATGTGGAAATAATAGGGAAATAAATTCTATTAACTGAAATTATTGACGGAACCATATTTGTAAGATTTCAAGTCGAAATACATTGCATTTTCAACAAAAAAGTTGAACTTTTAACCAAAAAAGATGAATTATCAACAAAAGAGCTGAATTTTTAATTAAAAAGTCGGAAGTTTTTAAGAAAACATTTGACCTTTAAGTCCAAAAAGATAAATTTTCAACAAAGAAGTTCATTTTCAACCAAGAAAGATGAATTTTCAACCAAATAGTTAAATTTTCAACCAAAAAATAATTTATCAACCAAACTTTGCCTTCACAACCAAATAGTTGAACTATTAAGCAAAAGAGGTCAATTTTTAACAAAAAAGTTGAATTTCTAACTAATAATTAAACTTTCTCCCTACCAAGATGAACCTTCAATCAAGTGATCAAATTTATAAACAAAAGAGATTAAACTTCAACCAAGAACAGTTGAATTTTTAATAAAACAATTAAATTTTTGACTAAAAAAGATATTTTTTCACGAAATAGTTGAATTGGCAACAAAATAATGAAATTTTCCACCAAATTGTAGAATTTTTGCTCAAAAGTGATGAGGTCTGATCCCAAAATATGTATGATAGTATACTTTTGAAATGAAAAGTATCAACTTTCAACTAAAAAAGATGACTTTTTAAGAAAATAGTTTAATTTTCAACGAAATAATTAAATTTTCAACCAAATGGTAGAGTTTTTAGCCAAAAGATGTGAATTTTGGATCAAATGTATGATAGTAGACTTTTCAATTGAAAATAATTAACTTTCAACTATGAAAGATGAATTTTTGAACAAGAAAAGATGACTTTTCTACCAAAAGATGAATTTTTAATACAAAAGGATGAATTTTTTACCTATGAAGGCGAATTTTCAACAAAACAGTTTAATTTCTGACCAAAAAAGATGATTTTGCAAACAAAATAGTGGAATTTTCAACAAACTAATCAAATTTTCAACCAGAAAGTAGTTTTTTTAATTCAAGGAAGATTGATTCTGAATCAAAAATATAATAGTAGACTTTTCGAATAAAAAAAATTCACTTTCAACCAAAAGAGACAATTTTTCTCCCAAAAGATTAATTTTCAATTCAAAAGGACCAATTTTCCATCGCAAACGACGAGTGTTCAACAAAATAGTTGAATTTTGGACCAAAAGAGATGAAATCTGAATCAAGAATATAATACTCAACTTTTCAATTAAGAATAATTAACTTTCAACCAAAAATACTTAGTTTTTCTTATTGGGTTCTATTAATGCAGTTCTCTCTTAAGCGAAAAAACAAAAAAAGGGGAATTTTCTCGAAAACATGGGAAAAAAGATAAAATTTTCAAGAAAGTGGAAAAGAGGAATTTGGGGGAAAGAGTATGAAGTATGTAATTTAATGAACTGCAGTGAAAATAATTCCGCGCAAGGAAGCAACTGATGTTATTTCAATATATAAATTGTGGCGTTCCTCAATAAAAGGGTTACGGTACTCTCCAACTTCAAATTAGTTTTTCTCAAGAAGCGGTTTTTCAAATTATTTGCGAAAATTCAGAGTATTCCTAAATTATAACTTCATGACGCCATCATTTTTGAACTAAACATTAACTTTAAAATCTTGAATATAAAATGAACTTCAATATTTTAACGGAAATGGTTGGTAGCACTGAGCACAAATTCAAACACATTTTTTTCGCAGAGCGAGACTATATTTATTGCAAAAGAAAAAACGCATATGAAAAAGTACTGGTTTTCAAAAAAATGTCTAAACATTTCCCGGCCTTTTCCCGATGATCAAAATTCAACGCTAATTCCCGGCTTTCCTAGTTTTCCTGGTCAGTGGCCACCCTGACTACTTCAGCTCGGGAGTGGACGTTTGTTTCATTTTTAAATAGTGATATCGATTTTCCAGAGTGTTTTTTTGCTGTTAGAAATACACAAAAATAATTCTAATGGTTGGAAAAATGGTAAATGGGCCCCCTTTAGAAGTTACTTTATTCATCCTGGAAAGGGGGAAACCCCGATGTACGATTTACTATTTTGCAAGTTTTTTACCTTCTATTTTATGATACATATTAATATTTTCTCTTACTTGGAAAGGGAAATTGGAAAGGGAACACATTTTGAGTTTTTTTTTTCTCAGGAGAGGGGGAACCCCCGATGAACGGTTTATAATTTTGTATATATATATATATATATATTCTCTGCCTTTTCTTTCATGATTCATGTTAATAATTTCTTTAACTTCTTTTCATACATTCTGCTCATAAATTACTGTTTTTACCTATTGAAAAGACATTTTATTTTGAGAAACATACATTTTATTTGAATTTGATATTGACTCTTAGCCAAAATGATTGAATTTTAAAATATAATATAAATATTGATAGTATCAATTTTAATTTCATTGTTATTAATTTTTTCAATAAAAAATCATTCCAAGGTGCACCACGGGGAGGTACAGTAGACTCTTCAATTATAAAAGTTTACTGAAAATCAATCTGTAGCATTTCACCTGTAAAATATGTATGTTAAATGGGAAAAGATCCCTCTTTAAGAGGGGGCTCTCAACACCTTAATACTAAACATTTTCTAATCTACACATTCAAAAATAAATAATTTTAAATTCAAAGCTATCAGATTCAAAACGAAGCTATAAAATCTGTTCAAGAGTGATAAGTATCAAATAAGATACCTTAAAATCAACAAAACCGAACAGTTTTAAATTTGTCTCACTTAAAATTAAATTGGAATAAAACCTTCAAAATTACCAATACAATTTTGGGTATTAATTCACATTTCAGTGATTCTAGCATGATGTAGAGCTTCTGTATGAATTCAAGTTCTTCATTAATTGAAAATAAATAACAAAAATGCAAAGTTCCCTTAATTGGTACATTCATCCCATATAAACTGCAATGAGAAACAAAATTTCTAACCATTGTACCTGTTTTTCATTGTTACCCAAATTTCCCAAATTTCCGTAACACATGTGTCACGTGGAGCGTTAAAAGGTTAAATTGTATATTTAGAATCAAAGGAAGGAAAACGGAGAGGGTTGGAGGCAGTTGAAGTGAAAAGCGCATTAGTTCTGCTAAAGTTGTAAAGCAGAGGGTAAGAGAGAGACCTTTGTACTTTTGGAAGTACTCGCTTCTAGAAATCGTAGGGTGTTGTCGTTTTCGTGGTCGTTAGACGTTAGTACTTGGTACCAAGCGGAATGAAACACGTCGTGTGCGACTGCAAGATGACGAGTATTCAAAGTTTCTCTGTGACACGTGACGTAGCTATGCAACCATATTCATTATGGCTCCAGTAGGAAATTATGCTCGTGTCTCCTTACGCCCTAATACCTCAAGAGTGCATAGTTACGTGACGTGTAAGATGGATAGCTGTTGCCAGGGTCTCGTCGAATTAACAGGGACGACGCCGACGAAGACGACTCTCGTTCCCCTCTCACGAGACTCCGAATGACGTTAATCACCCCTCAAGAGACGATCGGTCTTCGATTAATGAGCAAGGATGTACCCGAGTCGATCTACTTTAGCTTAGGTCTTCAGTCACGTTCATATACTCTCAGTTTCTCAGCTTATTTTCATGTCTTTATATGTTTTTCATTCTACTAGGCAACAAACATGCGCGCTGTAGAAATTGCCCTATGCACGCGGAGTAAATGTTTTTCTCAGTGAAAGTTCCGGTTTAAAATATAAAACATTACCCGTTTAGGGAATTTATGGAATGTTAGAGCTTCTGATTTTTGGAAAATGTTGGTAATTAATGAAAATTTTGAAGAACTCTCAACAAATTTATGAAGTGATTACTGGTCTTTTTCCATCTTAGGACCAAACTGCAGGAGGATGGTGCTCTCTCTGATGCCCTTATCAGTATATAATATAAACCGACCATAACTTCTTTGGTTCTGGCATTGTTTTCATGCTTTCTTTTGAATGGTCGAAGTTTGGTGGGACTGACATTATGAATAAACACACCACCTTATGACGATTTAGATCCCGTCAGTGATCTCATTTCAGTACCACTCGAGACTGTTTCATTATGAGTCTTATTTTAATACCTGAAATTAGCCCTGGAATAATTCCCTATTTTTACAGTATAGGATTGAGCCTTTTTTTGACGAAATGCATGCCGTTGAAAAAGTTTCAGGCGATGGATGGAGACAGGGTGTTTAGGATGCTAAAGGTGTAAATAATCTTGAGGAAAGGAAACTGCGGAATACAATGCGCGTAAGGAAGCTATATATTTTATGTGTACCAGAAACAAAGAAAAAAGGATGAGATAAGAAAGATAGAAAATGGACTAGAACTTTGATCGGGAGTAGATAATAAATCACACAGTAGCCAAAGAGTCGTCGGCCTGATTATAAATGAGAGAGCAGAACAGTATGTCAAAAAGTATGAATGCGTATCTCTTAGATTATTAAGTGTAAGAATGAAAATGGGAATCATAATGCTATTGATTATAGCGTGTTACGCTCTAGTTGATGATGACAGAAGTGATGTAAAAGATACCTTCTGGGACTCGATGAATGATATTATAGATACTCACGATCTTAGGGAAAGAATCATTCTACTGCGAGATATGAATAGCTGGGTCAGTGTGCAGAGTGAGAGTACCCACAAGGTACTTGGTCATTTCGGAGACCCGAAAACAAACCGTAACGGGAAGAAATTGATTAGCTTATGTTTGCAAAGAAGCTTGTTTATTACGAATACTAAGTTTAGACGTGAAATGATCTGCACATATTCTTGGTGCAGAGGTAAAAGTTACAGTATGATTGACTTTGTTGTAGTGGATGAAAGACCGAGAGGGCCAGTAACAGATACAAGGGTTATGAGAGACTCTGAATGCGAAACGGAACAATCTCATAGTTTCAAAAATAAAACTGTGTGAAGAACACTCTGAAAAATAGTATTCCATTTTTTTACGGTATCATTTTTTGCTGGCATTATTTTAGACTCAAGGCGTCCTGTTTTTCAATAGGACAATTTCATGCTGATATTTTCAGTGTAAAACAAATGACTCCGGCATCTCACCAGTAGTATCATTTCAAGACTGAAGTGAATCAATTCAGCATGACTCGAGACTGTTTTTTTTTTTGAGTCTTATTTCGATACCTGAAATGAGTCCTGAAATAATACTTGCTTTTTACTACGAATAGAGGAGAAGAGGAATTGATAATAAGTCGACACAGACGCAAGTTAAAATAAAGAATTTTGTAGAAACCAAAAGTAAAAGTTGTATATCATGAAAAGCTGAATAAATATCTGGAAAATCATAAAAAAGACTGGAAGACCGAATCAGGCAGTTAAAATGTAGAAGGTGCATGCATAGTACTACGCGATGGCATCTAAAGTATGCGGTACTGCAGCCGCAGAAAAAATACTGGAGATGCTGGGTAGAATGATGGAATCTACGTGACTGTTAACAAAAAAAAATTATAGCACTTTAATTATAATTTCTAATACTTTAAATATGGCAATGTACCAGAAAAATGGTTTCTAACGGTCCACTGATCACAAAACCTATAATCCACTATACAATTTTGAAAGCCAGGGAAATCCAATACATTTTTTTTTTAAATTATTTGAAGTACCTCATAATTAGAGTCCCATTGAAATCGTCTAAAGTATCTTGCAATCCATAGAAATCCTCTGAGATTCCTGATAAATCGCTCAAAATTTAGTAAAACTTTTCGAAATCTGTAGAAATAACTTGAAACGTAAAAATACGCCTGCGAATTCACGTGGAAGCTCACGTGGAAATTCACGTAGGGAATAAGTTGAAAATTCACATAGGAATACACGTAGAAATTCAACTGGAAATACACGTGGAAATTCTTGTAGAATACACATAGAAACACACGTGGAAACCTATGTAGAAATTCACGTGAAAATTAAGATAAAATATTCTACGTAGAATTACACGTCAAAATTCAATTGGAAATGCACCTGGAAATTCTTGTAGAAATACACGCAGGTATATACACAGAAGCACACGTAAAAATTCACTTGGAATTACACGTAAAAATTTAATTGGAGTTACACGTGGAAATTCGCTTGGAAATACATGCACAAATTGAAGTAGAAAGGCACAAATTTAGCTGAATTCATCTAATCACATAGAATTTCATGAGAACTTCGAGTGATAATTTGAGAAAATTTACGAGATATTTGCAGTTGAAAATAACGTTTAAGTTTTACGTGAAAATTGCTTGGATTTCCACCTGCAATGTTTCAAAATACCACCCGAATTTCACGTGAACTTTTGCGTGAAATTCCACGTGTATTTTCACGTGATCATTTTCAGATGAATTTCCATTTCTGCACAGAGAAAATGGTTCTTTAATAAAAGTCCAGAGTAATGAATTCTGAACACATAATTTATCACGAAAGCTACTTATAAGGTCGTTAAGGAATACGAATATAATTATGAAATCTTGATAATTCGATACCGCAAAGCCGGAACCTTCTTTCATGTTCTTAGGGTTCTTAAGTAAAATTTCAGCTGTGGGCGTCGGGAGAACAAAGAAGATTCAATGGCCCCAAGCCTTAGGGGTGGAATGAACAAGTTAAGATACAGAAAGTGCGCATATCAACTTAGTTATCCCTTTTCTCCTCTCTAGGAAATTCCCCTTCCTTCTTCTTTCTAGGATCGCGAATCTCGTGAAATTCCTTTTGAGACCGCGAATCTAACCTCGTCGACCGACCCGGATCCTTTGACCGGTCTTTTGCCCCTTTCCCAGTCAACAACCTTCGTCAGTATCCTCGTGACCTATCCGGATATATCTTCTCTTTCTTCTCTGCCTGGGGTATAAATCTATTCCTTCGCAACGACATTGCCATAGAGTGAGATGGTTGTAAAAAAATATGTTCTCCCATTGGAGGCTGGATGTCGAATCTAAAACGAAAGTATCAGTGATGAGAAGTAACTAGTTACTTTTTTTGGTAACGATAGTAGTAACGAAATTACTTTTGTAAGTAACGAGTTGGTAACTAGTTACATTTTTTTCGGTAATAGTAACTATAAAAATCGTTACTTTTTTAGTTACTTTCGAAATGTAGTTTTCAAGTCTTTTTTACGACAATCACTCAATTTTATTGCTTTTACAACTATTTTTTCATTTTCACTATTCAAATTCTGGCGGCAGATAGCTATAGAAATTTATAGCCCAATATAGGAAAATTGAAATTTTTCTCCCACTCTGGGATTCAAAATTTTCTAAAATCTATAAAAAGACTTAGGAAGAAATAAAAAAAATAATTTCAGAGTTAAATATTCATTTCCCTTTGGTTGATAATGAATTTTTTTAACCAGAAATTTAAGTATTTCAGTTATTTTACTTCAAATTTCATCTTTTTTGGTTAAAAATTTTATTATTTGATTGAAAATTTAATTATTTTGTTTAAATTTGAACGATTTTAAAAGACAATCATTTCATTGAGTTGAAAACTCAACTGTTTTGTTGAAAATTAGTCTTTTGGTTGAATTAAACTGTTTTTTATGTAAAATTACATTCTTTCGTTGAAATATATGAACTATCACACTTTTAGTTGAAGATTCATCATTTTTCGTTGAAAATTAATTTTTTTCAAATGAAAATATTCTATGACATTTTTGCTTAAAAACTGACCTTTTTTAGTTGAGAATTCATATATTTTGTTTGAAATTCGTCTTCTTTTGTTAAAAAATTAATCTTCTTAGTCGAAAATTCATCTCTTTTGTTTCAAATTGCACTATTTTGTTCAAAATTGATCTTTTATAACTGAAAATTCATATATTTTGTTGAAAATTCATCTCTTTGGTTTCAAATTTAACTATTTTGTTGAAAATTCGTATTTTTTGGAAATATTACATTTTTTATTGTGAATGAAACTTTTTTGGATAGAAATTTTATTATTTGGTTAAAAATCAACATTTCTGTTGAAAATTTGCCTTTTTGGCTTGAATCTTCAACAATCTCGTTGATTTTTTCCTGTCTTAACTGCAAATTCAACTATTTTGTTGGAAAATTGTTTTTTTGCTCGAATATAACTGTTTTTGATTTCAAATAAAGATATTTTTTGGTTGAAATATCAACTATTACATTTTTTAGAATAATGATGTTATTATGTAAAGTCGGTGTTCCCGGTTCAAATCCGGGCCGAGGTAAATTTTTTTCTCATGTCTTCAAAAATAATTTTGACTAATAATCGACACATTAACATAATAAATATTACATTTTTTGTTGAGAAATAATCTTTTTTCGTTCAAAATTATTTTTTTTTAATTAAAAAAAATCATGTATTTTGTTGAATATTCGTCTTTTTTTGGTAAAAAATTATCTTCTTGGTTGAAAATTCATTTTCTTCGATTCAAATTCACCTGTTTTGTTGAAAATTCGTCTTTTTGGTTGAGTTCTACTGTATTTGATTCAAAAGAAAGATCTTTTTTGGTTGAAATGCCAACTATTACCTTTTTCATTGAGAATTCATCATTTTAGTTCAAAATTCACCTCTTTCATTGAAAAATTAACTATTTTGTTCACATTTTTTTTGGTTAAACATTAATTTTTCTTAATCAAAATTAAAGCATTCCATTTTAGGTTTAAAATTCATATTGTTTTGTTAAAGATTCAACTATTTGGTTGGATATTTCTATTTTTTATTTAAAAATTCGTGTATTTTGTTGAAAATTCATGAGTCATGACTAACCTACGACTTTCACTAAAAAGTGTAACAATTATCATTCGAAACTTATGAATAAAGTTTTGTGAGAATTAAATTTGCATATGTATTTCCAAAATACAAAAATAACTAAAAAAGTGACGATAGTTACATTTTTTGGGAAATGCAACTAAGAAAAAGTTACATTTTTAATCGGTAACATTAACGGGCTCTCGATCCGTCAGCCAAGGGTTCGATTCCGCGGGCCGAAGTCAATTTTTACTGAGAGTCACTCTTCCTCTTCCCTTTCATCCCTGAATAGCTTCCACACTACACATGGCGCCCAACAAAAACTACCCACATTCTCTTCCAAGACACAGGCAAACACAGGGTAGTGCTTGGCGGTTAGCACTCCGGGTGAGGAAGGCTTCTACCTAATCGATGAAAAATCCGTTAGATAGGGGTCGGTATATAAGGATTTGACTGTTCCCGTTATGGGGTGTCGCCACAGCAGTTACGTTAGTGCCCGGCTGACAAAAATATCCTTGCTCCTTTCCGAAGATGGACTTACTTAGACTTAGACTTAAACTTAGACTTAACCTGACTTAGAGTGGTAGCGGTGAGACTGTATGTAACTAAACACCGACTCTGTCAACAACACCCGACAGTCACTGTTCCTTCTCCCTTCCCCTGTTTAGCTCCGATGCTACTAGTTCATTCAAATAAATTATAGAATATTCTTTGAAATATACGATTCTAAACTCTCAAGTGGGGGTAAGGCAATAGTACCTACAAGGATTGAATTGGTGGTAGAGGGTGAAGTCTCGGGTTGCCATGTTGGCTGTTGTTCAAATGGTCTTCCCGACAATAAAAAGCGATGCACGTCTTTGGTGGAAATCTTCTACTTCCGCGAGATTCAAACGCATACAGTACCCCTCCCACCGTTTCTGACCTGAAAAGATGTAAGGAAAAAGGGCGAAGAACCGAATAGAAGTGGATCTGAGTTTCTCGATTTGGTCCTTCCTTCTACCCCTTTTTCTCATCCCTCTTACTCCCACTAAAATAAATGTGTTTGTGTTTGGACCACGGCCAGATAATCTTCAGCAATAAATTTCTGTGTGTACAGTGCCATGTGATTGGTTTTATCTCTCATACGGGATAGTATTTCCAGCTAAACCCTATCCGCTTGCTTCAGTCTGTTTTTCTTCCCTGCTTTTTTTAATTCTGGTCTCGAGGAAACGCTGCTACCCGTCGCGTCGCTTCAGCAAGTATGTGGGTGGGCACCTGTCCGAGAAATCAACCTCTAATTCGTTTAACCCGGCGGAATCTACTTTGAGAAAGTGTGCGCCCGGTAATGAATTGAAAGCGTGATTTTACTGCGTCCTCCGAATCTATAGCCCCCAGCTGGTTCGACGAGAAAGATTTATGGTCTAGTAACCTGAAATTAAGTGAGTTTGTAAGACTCATTTACCTTAAGCTTCCTACCTTTTCTGAAATTTGAATTTAAGGGAAGATTTGCAGCAGTCTTTGCTGATTAAGTTAATTCCATTGATGAAGAAATACTGCATTTAATTAGCATTATTTTGTTGAATAATTTAGATTTAAAAGTAAAAACTGGTCGTTCCAATTTGTTGGGGCTCATCTGAAAGTTTGAAATGTGCACTATAAAAAATCTGTGCTAATTTTTCCATATATGTATTGGAAGTAATTAAGCCATACTATACTAGGACTGAAATTTTCCCATACTACACGTATGCCATATTTCCAGTCATTACAATTATTAAAAAGGCGTATTTTGTCTTCTTACTTCCGCTCTTGTGTCCCACATCAAAGTTGATTTTTTAAAAAACCCTGCAATGATTTCATAAATAATTATTACTTCCACAAATTGAACCAATTGAAATGACTGAGGTCGAATGAACTCCAAAGTTCTGTTTCTGTTCTTTCCGTGATTGTAGCAGAGTTTGTAAAATGATAAGCACAAAACCCCTTTCAAAATGCACCCGGATTCCAAAATTTTAACTACTGTAGCGGAAATTTGGAACGTGGCATTTTCGTCAAACAAAGACAGTCCTGCAATCAGATTAAATTATGGGTACCGGAGAAAAGCTACATAAATGAAAAGACATTAAAAATGAAGTTGACCTAATACAAAAAAGTTGAATTAGGAAAGACTAATGTTTGATAATGAGAATAAGTCTATCTCTGTTACTCGCAAGAAGCACTACTATGTATAATGAAAAAACTTGTAGAACAGTGCGACATTTTGTGTTTGTCTTGAAGTTTGATCATAGCAGTGAATCGAATTCTCGAAGCGTATGGGAAATTTCCTAATAACTAACGAAGAATCTCTATGCTTATACGGGAAAATTACGATAATGTTTTACAGTATGGTTTCTAGTCGAAATAAAAAATTAGTGTACGTTAGGGCCACCTAGGTAGGTAAAGAAGGGTACATTTCTGTGAAAACGAGGTGAAATTGAAACTTTGTCTAAAATTGAAACGTGCTAACGTCAAAGAATTTGATGTGAACATATTAAAATGATTTGCTAGAAAGGCACAAAGGAAAATTTATACCAAATCGCATTGCTTACGGTTTGAACATTACGTTGCTCGCATGGCTTATTCTAGTAGAGAGAGAAGATTCTCGCTTGGGATGTCAGTGTATATCGTGTAAGTTGTTTGTTTGGTTTGTGGATTTAAACTGCATTGAGGTAAAACGCAAGAGGATTTGACTAAAGTAGTTCCTCAGTTAAGCTTCTTTCTGCAATCAAACTTCTGAAAAACAGATTCAAAATTATTATTTCCGAGACTCAATTAGCATCTTTAGTTAAAACTCTGCAAATATATAATCTCTTTATCAAAGAAACATCGCGTGTGGAAAAGTTGACAGGGGCCTAACAGGGTTCGGACCAGATTGCCCAATTACTTGTTGGGCCCCAGTTGGGAGCTCTTATCACTGCCAATTTGGGCTTTCTTTTTGTTTGGGTTGTAATGGTCAGACCCACCAATGCCCAGATTGGGGAAACTATTTTGGCCCAAATTGGGCAATTTCTCTTCTGCCCAACTAAGAGAAAAAGATTGAAATCTAAATGGAAATTCTAATTTAAATTGAGAAATGAGATTGATTTTCAAATTTTAAGAAGCTTTTCTTAGTTTTTAAATAATTTAAATGTATATATGCGCATTGCGCAGTGTATCGTGTTAGGCTCCGGTAAAACTCCTCTACGTTCTTTTTCCCGAATGAGCTAAATCTTAAATGATAAGGATTCTCGCGTCAAAATGAGGCGTCTTCACAAGTTCTGTGAATTTTTCGTGCTCCGTTTCATCGCCTTCCAGTTCTTCAGTGCTGAAGTGAATTCTCGTAAACATTTACATCATCCTCCAATATATAATTCACTTTAGGCCCTAAAGGAATTTGGTCATCCATATGTTCATCTTCATAATTCGCATTCACGTTCATCTTGAAGAACCAAATTTTGAGTTTAACATACGTAGAAAATGTTTCCTGAAGTGATAAATATATACCCTAATATCACGGAACGTTCCGGGAACGTTCCAGGAACTAGCAGCTGGGACTTTCGGAACGTTCCAGGCACGTCGCTGGGCCGTGTGAAATGTCCGCCCCATGGAACGTTCCAGCAACGTTCCACTGGAACTTGCAGGGGACTTACCGTTATTATTATTATTAACAATAAACATCAAGTAAGCCGTAAGAAATCGGTAAAAATCGATGTTAGTTTATAATATGGATATCACATTAAAGTATAGTATACGCGGTTCTTAAAACTCAAAAATGACATACATTTCTACCTATCTCTTACGGTTTACGAGATATTTGTTGTTAAAAATAACAATAACGGTAAGTCCCCTTCAAGTTCCAGTGG
>JAUMHM010000049.1:17755034-17766278 GCA_032362435.1 Melikaiella ostensackeni
TTAAGCGGTCTGGCCTCCAGGCACCGCAACAGTCTTATCTTGTATCTGAAGGCAGAAACTCTGCTCGAATAAACTCTCAAATATTCTTCCAAAAAAGTCTCCAAAAGTTAATCCCTTAATTTAAGAATCTTCAATTCTTTTTAAAAAACCTAAAAACGAACAAATTAAAGATCACACTGAATAGCGAATTACAATATCGTTAATATCCATTGAATAAAGATTAATTTTGAATAAAATAAATAGAATTACTAAGAGTTATTTTCAAATGAGGGATAGTCGATCTATGCTCTCTTGTATTTCTTGATTTACTAAAAGTTGAACATTTAGAGCGACTCACTGAAGAATAGGCCGAAGTCCCCTTCGTCCTCTAGTCGATGAAGTGAGCTCGCTACTTTCATATAAACTACACAGACATAGGATAGCAAAGATCCTTTGAATAGGGAAATTCCTCAATCTATCTGAATAAAACTTATATTCAAAAATAAAAGAATAAGCATTTATGTAAAGAATTCTAAGTATCGTTTATGTACTCCGTCGAGTAAGACTTACTCGTAATAATAGAAGATGAATTGTACTTGAAGAAAAAGGCATCGAAAGCAAAGAATGAAAAGAATAAAAAAGATAAATACAAAAAAAAGAGAATATAGAATAATATAATAGAATAAATTCTATGTAAGTGTAAAGATTATGGAATAGGTTCACATTTATTTCTTATGTATTAAAGGACGTCTGGATTAAGTTTAAATATTATGTTTACTACAATGATTATGGAATAGGTTTGTACTTATAGAATTACAAAGCGAGAGTAATAAGCTCATAATAGAAAATTTTAGATCTGGATTTTAATCGCGATTAATCAATAAAGCATAGAGTAGATGATAGGGCTTCTAATGTATATCAGCTAGCTTAGGTTTTTATGAATAAACTTTGTATGCATACAGGAATCTCACTTTTTCTCTCATGCGACTCTCCCTTTAATTAAGACGTTATTAACAGTTATTAATAATAATTATAGCAATTAATCTAACTAGTTAACCTCGCGCAATTAAGCAAAACGCTAGGGTTACAATGGGCGCCCAACGTGGGGCATGACGAGTGGAAAAAAGTAAGATTCCTTTTCTTGGTCTTTCAAAAATATGGACAAAAATGAATTAATCAGGGCCTTCTTTAAGGGAGACAGACACTTCAAAAAGGTGCATCTACCACCACCCTCCAGTCGAAAGAACGTGCCCCAAAATATGAACGAATTCGACAAGTGGTTAAGTGATTGTAAAAGTGCTATGAATAAAAAGCAGTGAATCCCCTGAAAGACTAATTTAAAAATTCGAGTGCGGTTACACGGTGAATTTTAATACAGACAAAAGTGAAAACTTTTTTTTTCTTCGAGTAGTGAGACAGTTAATAAAACTTGTTGAACAATCACGTGCAGAACTCAAAATGAGTAATTCGAATTTGCGTTTATCTAAAAATACTAGAAAATCTCTCGCTGAAGGTGAAAAGCGAGGAGAATTGGACGCGACCAATTAGGATCCTAACCAGATACTACGAACAGCAACTTGCAGAAAAAGACAGGATCCTCCAAGGAAAAATAAAAGCAGTTGAGTTCAACATAAGCCGATCATTAGAAGTGACGGCAAACATTACCCAAAGCATGGAGGACAGAGAACTAAGAATCCAATCACAAATAAATCGATTGGAAACCGCCCATGCTAGGGTAGCAGAGCGAATAGTGGACGATCTGGCTAGCCGACCCAATAGCCCCGCCATGATGCCAAAACCAAGCATCAAGTACGTGCTACCTGAATTCAATGGGGAAGAGAGACCCATGAAATATCTACGCAAACTAAAGCAGTACTGGGAAGTCGTCCGGCCCAGAGACTGCGACACTGAATACCTAATCGTGGAATCCTTGTCAGGTCCTCCAAACGATTGGTGGCTCGTGGTCAAAGGAAGCGTGACAAATATTGAAACCTTTGAAATGAGATTCAAACAAAGGTATTGGAACGAGCACGCCTAACACGAGATCAAGAGACAGATAGAGTTTGGCCGCTTTATGCCAGGAAGAGACAAATCGCGAGCTGAATATACCACCAAGATGTTTGCGCAGGTAAGCTATCTCACACCGGCCCCAGGACAAGGAGAAGTATTAAAAAAAATTGGCACATCACTTCAATGATGAGATTAAATACGCAGTCATTGGAAGGGGAATCAGACAGTGCGAACAGTTAATTGAACTCTTAGAAGAGTTCGATAAAATTGGCAGCACGAACACAGGATACACTGATGCCAGGAATAAAGTCCCAGCACAGCGGGAAGGCGGCCAGAACCCACATGGGCAATGGAAGAGCCATAACCAGGGACCAACCCACCAAAGAGGTAACGCTCCGCCCCTCAATGGAAGCTGGTCACCACAGGCGGGAAATTATCTACAAAATGGCCTCTCTGCACCTCAACCAAGTCAAGGTTCGGGGAGGCAGAAAGCCCCTTATGAAGGTAACTCTTGGCGACAATCAACGAATTAACCAACTTACAAAGTCCAGAACCTGGAAATGGACCAACCCTCTGAGGCGGAAGAAAACCCGTACCCCACAGAGGAAAGCAACCCGGAGACGGGGAACGCACAGGAGCCGCAACAATAAAGGAAGGAGAAACGAAGATTGTCGCGGCACAAGACACCACCTACCATGCCTACACACTCACTAATACACGAGAAGATCTCATGGAGGAGGTTAGTGGCACATCACCTAGACAACGGTCAAAGTGCTACACAGCAAACCTACAGATTGCAGGAATAGTGGCAAAAGCGCTAATTGACACAGGAGCCGAGATTACTTGCGTTTCGGAAGAATTTGTAAACAACAATAAAGAAAGATTCAACCTTTATCCGAGCCTACCACTGACAGGCGTGGCCGTAACAGGGCCAGTGGGGGGCGAGGCAGTACGGTTGAAGAAACAGATTTATGCTGACGTAGTATAGTATTGCCGGACACCACTATTCAATTAGCATTCTTAGTCGTGCCACACCTATCACGATCCTGCATCATAGGAATCGACATGCTAGACGAACAGCGCGCTCATATCGACCTTGATACAAAAACACTAACTTTTCCATATTTAAAGAACCAACCCTCCATTAGAATCATTCAGGATGACAGCGACATCACTCACGAAGCGCAATATAACCTCAGTATCGTAGCCACGACTGTGGAGAAGGCTGTGGATGGGAAAGAAGTCAGTACTCAGGAAGGAGATAAAGAAGAGAAAGACTTGCCCATAGAAATCACTTGGAATGAAATACAGGAGAAGGCGGATGATAATTCCAACCTGAACCTAACTGAAAAGGCAAGATTAGGCGAAATACTGTGGAGACACAGAAAAGTCTTTCGCCGTGCACCTGGATTATTGACGAGATACCAACACATACTAAAGGTAAAAGAAGGACAGCCTTTTATGGGACGTAGCTACCCAATCCCCATGGGCCATAGGGAGAAGGTGGATGCTGAAATACAAAGGATGCTGAATATGGGAATTATTCAAAGATCGAATAGTCCCTATATAAACCCATTCGTACCAGTGGTAAAAAAGGATGGAACGATTCGCCTATGCCTGGACGCGAGAAGCTTAAATGAAATCCTAATAGAAGATTGGGAATGTCCAGAGCCAGCTGACGTACCCTTCCAGAAGTGCAAAGGTATGAATGTAATGTCGAGTCTTGACATGACTAGCAGTTTCTGACATGTACCCCTGCACCCCCAATCAAGACTATACACGGTGTTCCAGCATCGAGGGAGGAGTTACGAGTTTCGGGTCGTCCCATTTAGACTCAAAACGAGCACGGCCGCCCTCCTACGGGGATTGGACCAGGCGCTACAAGGCATAGGTAAACATATTATCACCTTTGTGGATGATACATTGATCACAGCAGAGAGCAATGAGCAGCATCTCAGGCACCTCAATGAAATCCTTGAAAGATTAGCAGAAAACAATCTGACACTAAACGTCAGTAAATCCAATTTCTTTAAAAAGGAGACGAAATTTCTAGGATTTATATTAACCACGGAGGGAATCAAACCAGATCCAGAAAAAGTTAATTGCATCCAGGAGTTTCCAGCCCCAAAAAACGTCAAACAATTAGGAGGATTCTTGGGACTAATAAACTTTTACTCGCGATTCAACGACAAGCATGCCGAAGAAACCGTACCATTCTTGAAGTTGTTGAGGAAAGGCGTACCTTGGAAATGGAACGAAGAGGCACAAGAGAGTTTTGGAAGGATTAAACGGCTCTTTCGAAACTCAATCATGCTTTATTTTCCAGACTCAAGAAGAAGCTACTATTTAGAAACAGATGCCAGCAATTACGCATTGGGTGCCGTGCTATATCAATTAAATGATCAGCAAGAAAAAGAAATCATCACACTTGCAAGCCGCACGCTAAAGGGACCGGAGTTAACATATTTTACCACCGAGAAGGAACTCCTGGCGATCGTGTGGGCACTGCAGAAATTTAGAACTTATCTGCATGGTGCAAATATAATTAATCGCACCGACCATTTAGCGCTCACATTCCTGAAGACTTGCAAGTTTGCGAATGCACGCCTCATACGCTGGATTCTCGGGATACAAGACTACAACATTCAGGTCGAACACCTCCCCGGCAAGAACAATATAATGGCTGATATATTGAGCAGATTGCCGGAAGAGGAGAATTACAAAATAAATCGTGGAGAGACTTGAATGGCAATAAATGCGTTGAGCTATGAATGGACTGAAGAAATAGAGCAACAAATTCGTCAAATTCCTCAGCAACAACACATGGATCAGAAAACACAACAGCTAATACGAGAGATACAGTTCAAAAACAACGAAAAGACAAGCTCCAAAGTCATAAATATCTACCTATATTACTGTGACGGAGCCACGTATCGCATCTACCTACCAAGAGGATTTTGGAGGACACTTATATGGGAGTGTCACGCTTCGTATGGACACCCAGGAGCTAAAAAACTTATAAGATCCTCAGAGAATCGTTTCACGCTCCGAGAATGACAAAAATTACACGACAGACAATAGCTACCTGTGACGCATGCCAACGAAATAGAGTATCGACACAAGCATCGCAAGCGCTACAGGAACCCGTTTTACCCAGCGAACCACTTGAACTCATATCCATTGATTTTTTTTGGACGACTAACCAAAACAAAATATGGATATGAATATATCTTAGTAATGATCGATACTTTCTCAAAATTCACAAAACTATACCCTCTCCGGAAAGCCACTAGCGAAATGGCAATTAAAAAATTAGATGATTTCTCAGAACTGCTGGGTAAGCTACAGAAGGTACTGTCTGATCGAGGCACACAGTTCACCAGCCATAAGTGGAGAAATGCCTTAAACGAGCGTGAATTAAAAATGATCCTAACATCGATACGCCACCCACAAGTTAATATAGTGGAACGGGTTAATCGAGAAGTAGCAAGACTCTTTAGGACGCTACTAGCACCCAAGGAACACAGCTCGTGGTACATGGAGCTTGAGAACATAGAGACCATTCTTAATGAATCCTACCACGAAACCACTGAAATAACACCATATAAGGCACTGTGGGGAAGAAAGCCCAAGAGATGGTGGGAAAACATGTTACCACCAATACCAACCCATTCATTGACAAACAGGCGAGAACAAATCGTAGTGCCACGTGAGCGCATCAAAAAGAAACGAGAATAAAGATAAAAAGGGAGCAACATTCTCGATAGGAGAATGGATACTCGTCCGAGCATGTAATGTCTCTCATACATCAACAGGAGTGATGGCGAAATTCCTGGCGCTCTATGAAGGCCCATACGGAATCAAGAAGCAGGTTGCCAGGAATGTTTATATTCTGCGTGACATCGAAGGCGAGCGAGAGAGAGGTCAATACCATGCGAACGACCTCCGAAAGTACTGCCGGCCGGAGAATGGTGGAAGGGATGAGGAGAAGTAGAGGAGTACTACGCTCGAAGGGCTCGAGAACCGACCACGAATTGCGGGCGGTCAGTTCGAGAGCAAACACCAACGATGTCAGAAGCAACAACGCAGTGAGAAGTCCTGGATACTCGCTGCAATGTGAGTATTCAGTGCAACATGCAGCAACCGGAGGAGGATTAGTGCCGGAGAGAGACACACCAATACCGGATAATTAACACCAGGGCACGGTTCATAACGACTCGAACCAAACGGGCAACACGACCAGCCAACATGAAGGTGTCAGAGGTCAACGTGCCGAAGCTCAAGATAAAATATCAAGGAATCGGTGTGGGGACCCAGGACGAAGAGAGAATAGAAGCGCCACAACCCTCCACAGCAAAAGGCTCCACTAGCAACCTGGAGAAGGAATGCAAGGAGAAAGAAACAACAGGAAAACCCGAACAAGAACGCAGGGACCATATCGACGATAAAGAGGTGGAAATCTTGCAGCAGCTTACAATAAACTCCCGGAAAATCGTGAATTCCACCTGGACGGACATAAAGGAAGAAAGTGCAGCCAAAAAGGAGTGGCGTCTCGCCACAACTTTGAAAGCCACGGCTAAACCGATAAGGGGTTTATACGGAGTAAGGAAGAGCCGTCATGACGCTCTCGTCGAGCAGGTCTTCCAGGATCACGATCTAAAGCCAGCCAAGCGCTTGAAGAAGCAAGATGAAAAGAAGAACGACGGGGGATCGGGAACAAAAACATCCGACGACAAGTACTGTGGACTCTTCATACCTAAAGACTCAAAGCCACTACTGCCCAAGAAGCTGAACAACAACGAGCCCACCGCTGCGAGGAAGCCAGTCAGGATAAGTGGCCCATGGGGACCACCATTTTTTGAGCCCAAGGCCACTTGGGAAATGTATAAACAATGGACTCCAGCGCAGGAGTGGCCTCTCACTGCCACGTGGACCACAAAGGAAAACAACCACCTGAGAAATCCCCACCGGAACAACAGGAAGGACGTAAAGAAGATGAGGATACAGTTTCGAGGTGAGCGAAAAATAAAAACAACCCAATTGTCTACGAGCAAGTTGTGACATTGGGGGGCTGTTGTAACCTATGCGTCACATTAAATAGCCTTAGAATAGGCAAAACACTCTTCTCCTGCGTTAACGTCACGATAAGTTGCGTAACCCAGGAGAAAATGTTGAGCGCAGACTCCACAGCTTCCCACTGGAAGGAATCAACTCTCAAGAGTGAGCACCCTCAAGGGTGCTCAGGAAGTTCCTGGCATTCTCAACTTGCTCCTAAAAGCGATCCGAGTAATACGCACTTAGCAGAGACTGACCTCTTAACTGAGAGAAAATCTCAATTTTTTTTTTTTTTTTTGAAATTCCTAAAAGAATTTAAAGAAAATACACTTTATTTTTACCTAATTCAGACTATATTTCCACTGAAGCATGGAGCAAAGTCCGCTTTGTATCCCAGGCGAAGTAGTGGCATAGCAAAAAGAAAGGTCCTTTTAAATATAGTTGATCTCTTATGAGCAGACAGGTGCTTAGTCCCCGATCTGGTCAAGAATGCCTTCAACTCGTATTTCACGATAGTCCAGGCGCCATGCCCAGTCCTGTCGGATCGGAGATGTCGCCGCAATATATTTAATGATTCTTATGCAGAATGATCTCCTAATTCCGAATCTGTGTGGTACGTCTTCGGCAGATTGTGCCTTCTCGAGATATTCGCAATTAATCAATTTTTTAATTACTTCCAATTAACGCTTACCCATTGAACGTATTTCAATTTTCTTTTTTGCATTTCATTAGATTAATCCAGGACAAATAAAAACTGTCCAAACATATTTGCCCTCCGACGAATATTTATTGCACAAAAGCAACTAATAGGCAAAAAAAGTGAAAAAAAATTCTGTCTGCAATTTTTTAAAAAAATATCATCTAAAAGAAGAATATTTTTTCAGTTCTGAAAATAACAGCCAAAATACACATTTTTTATAATGAATACTATTCCTCTAAAGTTAATAATTTGCTAGAAAAATGAACTTTTATTGGAGGAAATTCTGCGGTGTGATAATAAATAGTCATTTTTCTTGAATCGAATACATGTTAGAGACAACATTTTTGCACAAATATACAGTTACCGCTCCGAAACACAGAGTTCCTGTGAAATTATGATAAAATTGTTTAAAATTAAGGAGCGAGGCATGAATAATTAATTACGGGTTTTCAAATACGAATAACTTTGCAACAAAAAGCTATAAATGTTTCAAATTTAGCATGCTGATTCTCTAAAGTATCACTTAAGCAATGGTGTAAATAAAAAATTGTTTATACAAGAATAGTAACCTATAGAAGCCTTCAAAGTCCAGTTATTTATCTACAGTCCTGTCTGCAGTGGGAAGTTGGGGCGAAGCTTAAAAAATTTTGGGGATTATTTGAAATTCCGTGATGGAATTCGATTTTCTTAATCCTTATTCGTTTAAGGATTATCAACTTTCCTTTTTTTTGCAAGAGCTTGACAATAGAACTATAAGTGATAGCGTAAACTTGAAAGTTAGCTAACGATTGGCCAGGTTAGGAACCAGTGGCGTAGAATCGTAGTAGATACCGAGCAAGGGCTGGAGGCTCACTCAGCCCAATATTGTTCATCAAAATATTCGGCCAAGAAATCGCAGAAGGACTCCAAGTATTTTTCATAGAACTTTTTTAGACCTGCAAACTTTCATGTCAACATTTTTTCGTATCTGTCGTTGTTTGTGAGAAACATGAGAAAATTAAATTTTATGAACAAAAAATCTCCTGGCCCCAGTAGTTGTTTAGCCCGCACAAAACTCACAAGATCTCTTTATTATGAAAGAAACCTTCACCTTCATGCTTTTGTAAAAATTGAAAAAGAAAAATAATTTTGTCCCCTATTTAATTTTATTCTGATCCTACAATCTCTTTGATTTTGCAAGGTAATAAAAGAAAATTATTTTTGTAGAAATAAAATAATTTCTTACTTCTTATATAGGCCCATGTATCCTCCGGCTTGCATTCTGTATATCTACGCCTATGGGCTCCGAACCAGCCGGCCAGACGCTTACTCCCGAGTTTACGATGTCACTTATCCAGCCTATTGTCAAATTCTTAAAAAAAGGAAACTTGAACATTATTAAACGAATGAAAATTAAAAAAATCAAATTCCATGACGCAATTTCAAATAATCCTCAAAATTGTTTAAGCTTCGTCCCAACTTCCCATTGCATCAGAATATCAGAATTGAAAATAATATTTCTGTTTTAGATGATAGTTTCTAAGATATTGCAGACAGAATTTTTTTTCAATTTTTTTGCCTATTAGTTGCTTTTGTGCAATAAATATTTCTCGGAGGGCAAATATGTTCAGACAGTTTTTATTCGTCCTGGTCTGATCTAATGAAATGCAAAAAAGAAAATTGAAAATAATGGGAAAGCGTTAATCGGAATGAATTAAAAAATTAATTAATTGAAAATATCTCGAGAACGCACAATCTGACGAAGACGTACCACACAGATTCGGAATCAGGAGATCATTCGTCATAAGAATCATCAAAAATATTGCGGAGACATCTCGGATCCGACAGAAATGGGTATGGCGTCTGGACTAATTGTCGAAAACGAGCTGTGCAAAATTGACTGGAACTTCGACTCCAGGCTAAAAGTTGTACACGCAAGACCTGACATCGTACTCCTTGACAAAGAGAAACGAACGATGTTCGTGATCGAATTCTCGGAAAAAAGGGGCAGAGGTATCGAGACCTCATACGGGAGCTGCGGGGAGTGTACAAAGAATATTCGGTTAAAATGATTGTCCTTGTCATCGGTGTTCTCAGAGGTGCGAAACCATCACTGGTTCGTAACCTCGAAGCTATACCCGCGTGCCAGAAAAATGCCAAGGCACTTGCGAGATGGATGCAAAGAGCTGTCATTCTTGGGCCACTCTGTGTCCTTAAGATCCAAGAGGGTTTTGACGACCCTTCATTTTGATTCCACCGTACCATGTGGTCACCCATCTCACGGTTGTGAGGCGTGGCCATGGGTGTGATTTATCGCGGTTCTACGGAGAGCCTGTGTCATTTTCATGGATAGCAGTCGCTCCCAGGGGGACCCTGCGGTGGTTGTTTGACCAGTTTTTCTTGATATATACAATTATTATTATATTTTCGGTGAGCCCAGAGAAACTGGAAAGGGGTGGATCGGGAATTCATTATTCAAAATAGTCTACAGGTCGCAATTATAAACGTATTTGAAATTTTTTTTAGAAATGGTGAGTATTAAATTTGTAAGAAAACTGTCAAAGAGTTTTATTAATTTTTTTATATATAATTTTTTTTTAATGCAAAGTGTGGCAAAAAAGACAATTTTGCAGACTGTGACCGTCCGCGAAGAAAGGGACCTAACGCCCAAAAGATCGATTTTTAGTTTTTTGCACCAATCGACAGCTTTTTATTTGCTCTTTCATAATGAAAAAAATTATTCTTCTATCTGCGAAATTCAAATTGTTATCAAACTGCAAAGTGAGGCCCTTTTATCGAGTTCCTGTGCAGGACTGCCTCTTTAATCGCTCCTCCTGTGAAACGTAGCTCCCGGGCGCTCAGTGAGGCAAAATGACGAAAAAATGTTCAAAAAACGATTTCGGCTACAATTTGTAACCGATTGAAATTTTTTTTTAATTAATGCTAACTAAATTCTTAAGAGATTTCTCTAGGCCGATTTCTTAAAAAAAATTATTGTTGACTTTATTTATACACAAAGTTAGCAAAAGTAGTAAAATTTAAGATATTGTTTCTATAATAACACACAATTAATTCAAAATGATTGATATTAGTGTTTAATCAATAAATAAACATTCGTGAAACATGACCTAATAGTTTATTATAAATTAATAAATTGTTATCAACAATTGTATTGTTATAAACAATGGTAGGTGATTTTTGAGTGGTTTTGGATATTTCTTAAGCGATTTTTATTTTTAATCCAATTGAAAGTAACATAACATATGAAAACAGAACGGAATATATTTCTTATTGTTATAAACAAATGCGCAGTTTGAGCAATTTTTGAGTGTCTGAGGTACTTTTTTTTTAAATGTGCTTCGTTTGAAGTGGCAGTGATGTTTCAATAAACTATATTGTCATTTCATAACAATTTTGTGATTGTTATAAAAAAATTTTATAAACAAATGCACAGTTTGAGAAATTTTCAAAAGTTTCAGTTACTTTTTTTCCAAACGTACTTGGTTAGTCTTGCTAGTGAT
>JAUMHM010000049.1:17766378-17795205 GCA_032362435.1 Melikaiella ostensackeni
AGTTCCTGTGAAATTATGGTAAAATTGTTTAAATTTAAGCAACAAGGCATGAATAATTTATTACGGGTTTTTATATACGAATAACTTAGCAACAAAAAGTTAGAAATGTTTCAAATTTTGTATGCTGATTCTCTAAAGTACCACTAAAACAGTGATGTAAATGAAAAATTGTTTATACAAGGATATTAACCTACAGAAGCCTTCAAAGTCGAATTATCTATCTACAGTTCTGTAAGCAGCAGGAAGTTGGGACGAAGCTTGAACAATTTTAGAGATTATTTGAAAGTAAGTCATGCAATTCAATTTTCTTAATTTTTATTCGTTTAATAATTATCAATCTTCCTTATTTTGGAAGAGCTTGTCGATGGGGCTATAAGGGAACGTCCATAAATTATGTGGACGGTTTTTCTTCTGTTTAAATAAAGACGAAAATAAAACTGTTATGAAGTTAAAAAGGACATAGCGATATAAACAAAAGAAAAACTGTCCACGTATTTTATGGACGCTCCCTAAGGTGATATAGTAAACTTGCAAGCTTGCTAACGACCGGACAGGTCAGAAACCAGTGGCGTAGAATCGTAGTGAATACCGAGCAAACTAGCTTCACGTGTTCACGTGTTCAAGCTTCGTCCCAACTTCCTACTGCTTACAGGACTGTAGATAAATAATTGGCCTTTGAAGGCTTCTATAGGTTAATATTTTTATATAAACAATTTTTTATCTACACCATTGTTTGAGTGGTACTTTAGAGTTTCAGCATGCTAAATTTGAAACATTTATAACTTTTTGTTGCTAAGTTATTCGTATTTGAAAACCCGTAACGAATTATTTATGCCTCGTTGCTTAAATTTAAACAATTTTACCATAATTTCACAAGAACTTTGTGTTTCGGAGCGGCGACTATGTATTTGTGCAAACATGTTGTCTCTCACATGTATTTGATTCAAGAAAAATGACTATTTATTATCACACCGCAGAATTTCCTCCAATAAAAGTCCATTTTTCTAGCTAATTATTAACTTTAGAGAAATAGTGTTGAGTTTGAAAAATGTGTGTTTTGTCTGTTTTCTTCAGAACCGAAAAAAATATTCCTCTTTTAGATGATAATTTTTAAAATATTGCAGACAGAATGTTTTTGCAATTTTTTTGCCTATTAATTGCTTTTGTGCAATAAATATTCGTCGGAGGGCAAATATGTTCAGACAGTTTTTATTCATCCTGGATTGATCTAATGAAGTGCAAAAAAGAAAATTGAAATACATTTAATGGGCAAGCGTTAATCGGAATTAATCAAAAAAATAATTAATTGCGAATATCTCGAGAACGCACAATCTGCCGAAGACGTACCACACAGATTCGGTATCAGGAGATCATTCTGCATAAGAATCATTTTAAAAATACCGGCGACATCTCCGATCCGACAGGACTGGGTATGGCGTCTGGACTAATACTCGTGGAGATCCCCGATGAAAAGGAGGAAATGGATGTGGTTTTAGAAGAGGTTTACATCGCCGCTCTTTCCGAAAACGACAAAGTTCCAACAGCCCGACCCAAGAAACCTCCCAAGGGAGGCGAACCACCTTTCTAGACCTTCCATTCCGATAGCTGGTCCTTCCCAATCTTCGCCTTCCTGGTTGGCGATTGAGAGTCCTCCATACATACCATCTACTGGGGAAATTCCTACTGCTGAGCCGCCTGTAAGTGGAGTTCGGAAAGCAGACCCTAACGGGAGAGAGGACCTGGCCGCTGAAATTCTTGTAAAAGAAATCCCAGCAGCTGAAGATCTAACTCTCCAGGAAGTAGACGATACGCCAATCTTGAAGTGCAATTCTGCGCGACGTCTACCGACTCCCAACATCTCTCGAAAGAGACTAGCTCATTCCTCGTCGCAAATCGAAAAAGATAGTAACCCAAGGATACCAACACCTTCGAAGAAACCACCATCGCTATTTGATATTGAGGTCAAATGACCTCCCGGAGTCAACGAAGCAGTAGTGAAATGGTTGAGGAGGAAACCAAGGCCAGGATGCTGGCATTGCTATAGCCTCACTCATTTTTACCCAGCTTGCTCATGCCCCTACTTTTAGTTGTTACCCTGGGCAAGCCCACGAATAGCCCATGATTTTGTCGTTGCTTAATCCCAGTTACCTAAATTATAACATAAGTTAAACTTCAATCGCTTGCCGTCCCTAAATTATATAACGAATAATCCACCCAGATATAGCAGTATTAAAATGACAAAATAGTATCAAAATAAATATAAGTAGGTGTTTTTTAATGTACTAGTTTACAAGATTGAATAAATGTAGATATTTTTTTATAATGAATAGCTTGAAAATTTTTGAAATACGTTCTCATTCAACATTCATTTGCGGATCGATCTTGGAGCTTCGTGTCCCCTAAATCTTTGCTGGAGGTTTTATTTGTTTATGTTGAAGGAAAAGTTCAAACCGTCCAGAATATTGCTAACAACCTTCGGAAGAAGACCTGGCTCGGTCCTCTCTGGGGAAGGGTGAGTTGTGACGTTGCAGTTTGCAACCCACATAAAGTCGCTATATGTACACTTTATGTGTTGATTAGCTCTGAGTGCAAGTCACTTGTACTTGCGCTCAGACAATTTTAAATAAATTTTTTAAGCGGCCTTTAATATTTCTGTAACAAAATCAATAGTAATAATGTATTCTAAATAACATTCACATATACAACGCGTTTACAATGAATTCCAATAGTCAAAAATGATTAACATGATAACTTCACTGAAAGTCCCTAATGAGTCAGCCCGCAATGTGTCATTTCGAGAAGCGCGTTCGAGGATCAGGGGTCCAAAGTGTATAGAAGGCGGCACTCTAAAGCCAGCAAACTCGTCAAGTACAGTAAAACCTGGTTTATCCGGCCATCGATCAACCGAGGCTCCGCGTTTTGCAAGGCAACGGACTTATCCGAGCACTCCGCATTAACCAAGGTGTATGCTCGAAACATACGGAAAAACTCGGATAAAACAGATGAATCCGCACCAAAAATTAATCTGTGTTCGTTAGGTGTTCACTATTATATGCCTTTGTGGTCAAATTTAATTTTACCATTTCAAATATATCAAAAATAATGAATGTTTTTCAATTTTGTACTACTTCCGTATTATCCGAGTTCTCGCTTATCCGAGGTACCTCCTCCCCGCATTACCTCGGATAAACGAGGTTTAACTGTACCGTACTAACAAAGCGGGCAGTATCTCAAGCGCATAATTTCGTCACTTCCCACGGTCCGCACTTCGCTTCCAGTGTTTAGGTTATGTGTTGCAAAAATGTTATAAAAAACAAGAAGCAGCGTTTATCCTTCAGCACAAACAAAAATTTGAAGAAATTTAATAAATATTTTTTACTACGAACGGAAATCAAATAAAGGTGGTTCACACGGCTCTGACTGTTGACATTGGAGTCGGTCCGCCATGTGTCCAATGCCATTTTAGGCAAGAACCAAAATCGGACTCTTATGAAACTTTCAGTGTACTATATTGGAAACTTCTAACCTTAAAATAGCTACCAACACTGTCAATTTCAATTCATTTCGTTTTTAGAATTTGGAAAAAAACAAAATTGTAACTTTATTCGAAAAAAGTGTACTTTCGGCTCCAAAATTGTTAAACACGAACAATCAATGATAAATTAATTGCCTGATGAGGATAGCGGTCCGCTATCGAAACGTTGCATGCCAGAACCTACATTCAATAAAGTCTGGAAATGTCGTTCAGTAATAGAAAAATGAAACTTTTTCTTTCATCATTCCAGGTAATATTTCAGTTAAAGGTATTTTAGCAAGATTCTAAATTATATAGTCCGAGAGACCTCTCAGACTACAGAATGCTCCATGATTCGTTTCGATCTAATTTATGATTCAATTCTTTTTAGCTGATTCGTTCCGAATTCTCACTATTCGCTATGTGTCAGTCCGTTCTCCGAGTCAGCATCATCAACGTGGGACACCAAAGGAAGCCGAGACTCTACGGGACGCCGGAAAGATTTAGTCAACTCTCTGCTCGTACTCAAACCTTGGTATTATAATTCGAATTCTCCCGCCAGATTCACTATTTGGCGCTGCTGCCAACCTAACCTTCAAGAGTCTCACCCGCAAATCGCTTCAAAATACCGACAGAAAATCTTGTGGATTTTCTACAGGACCTGGATTGTTCCAGAAAAGCACCAGGATTCCTCGATCAACCCAACATCTGTCTCTTTGGAACCTGAGGCGGTCTTGATGAGAAAATGATGTTGTCGATATCAGCTATACGCGTGGATGGTATCTCTGTAGCTCAAGCCCGTATCTTCAATACTTCGATATTATAATGTCAGTGCAAGATTTTTAATTGTTAGGGTTGAGCCTGTCAGATTGTAAATGTTCGGAGGAGATTTCAGAAGAATAAGGGCGTTTTCGAAGAATAAGGACAATGATCAGCTGGTATGAATTCTATACTCTAGTCTTGTGAAACCTCTCAGCGCCATTTACCAAGGAAGAAATTTTTCATTTTTTTGTAAGTTAAGCCCAGAAAGCCTTGTTAAAAATTTTGGCCCAGAAAGCCCCTTTCTTACAGTATTTTGGCCCAGAAGGCCCTTTGAATGATTTTGGGACAGAAAGCCTTTTTAAACTTTGGCCCAGAAAGCCACTTTAATAATTTGAGGTTAAGTTACCACGTGGCCACAAGGTTTCCCAAGATTGGTATAACGAAGTTATAAGCACCCCTGCCACATACGGCCCTGCGGGCCTAAGCAGGAAGTAAGAAGAGGACTCGCACCAGAGTCTCTTTCCTAAATTCTCACCACCGCCGAGTTAGTCTCTTACTACCTGCCACCCTTGACGGTACACTACCTCTCCGTGACAGTGCCATCCGCCATGCCACAAAATCTACCGAACCACCTGCACGCCAACCTTCTTCATCCAACCTGCTCTCGGGCACAACCGTACAGATTTACCATCGCTCGTGGGCCAACAGGTCCCACCAATCTTGTAAGTTGGCTAAATAAACCGAATCATTATTACCTGGTTGACTTTTTTCTGACTTCACCATTCTCGATTCTTTAAAATCCCTCCGATCCTTCAATGCGCGAGATCCCCCTCACATTGATTCTTCTGTATACAACCTATTAGAAAAAGTTATTATCATGTCAATTTACGAATCACTTTATGAAATGCTTCCATGAATATTAAGTGGTTTGCCCCACGCCCCAAAATTCGTGATTAGGCTTTCCTTTCCAATGCCCTCGAAGTGCAAATATTCGACCCTCACCCCCTCCTTCCAAATTTATTTTATATAAAATTAAGCTAGATTCTGTTACGTTTCACAGTTTAAATTAGTTTGATGTATCGATCATAGAGTCTCTAAATTTATGTATCTACTTTACCGACTCAAATTTATAAGATTAGATTTTTCAATATGGCGAAATAGACTGGTCAACCAAAAACGTGCTCATGTTCTCAATTCACAATCCAATCCTCTTCTGTGCAATCCGAGCCTCAAGGCTTTATCCAAACCTGGTCCTTCGAAACAGATGTGAGTGCCAATCAAATTTAAACAATTATTTCGCTTTAGAATTACAAGAAGACTGAAATTCGCAAAGTGCTTCAGAGGCGTCTCTGCAATCACGCATTCAACAAACTCAAGTTTTGCTATAACAAATTTTGGTGAACAACGCCTTTTTGTGAATGCAACTAACAAAATTACAATATATTGTGAGAAATTAATAGTGTGCAAAAGTTGAATCACCAAGATTCACATGAATCACCAAGATTCAAATATAGTGTGTAGATGTGATGGTGAGTGCACAAGCACTTAACAAGGACACGAATTGCGACGCCAGTCAAACTTCGATGTATGGATAGCGTTCCACCAAGGAACGTCGAGAGCAGCCGCCTAACCTTTTTCCGTTTGATTCCAAATAATCAACCTTTAGTAATAAAAGCTTTGGGTTTACAATTACCGCAAATTGGGCTACCAAAATTTAATGGTGAATTGTCAGAATGGCTAGGCTTTAGAGATACGTTCGAATCGCTAATTTATAGTAACCAAGAAATTACTCAGATCGAGAAATTCCACTATTTAAACGCGGCACTAAAAGACAGTGCGGCTCAAGTAATCGAGTCTTTGGAGTTTTCGGCTATAAATCACTTGGTGGCCTGGAACGCCTTATGCAGTCGCTATAATATTAAAAGGCTTCTAATTCAGAATCACATAAAATCAATCTTTAATACTGATCAAATAACAAATGAATCCTCAGTCCAAATTAAAAACATGCTAGACAATTTTAGACAAACACATTAGAGCCTCAACAACTTTAGGTCAATCGACAGATAATTGGGATTCATTTTTAATTTATTTACTTGCTTCTAAACTAGATATTAACACAGCTAGAGCATGGGAAAAAGAAAGAACGAGTAATGAAATTCCAAGTCTAGATGATTTTAAGAACTTGCTAAAAGCGCGCTCGAATTTATTGGAAACCCTCGAGATAAACAATCTAAAACTCAAAAAACTTTTAAAATCAAAGTTTGAAAACAAAGGCCATTCTCAAAATAGAAAATCTTTCTTAGCTCAAAAAATCAGTTGCGCTCTTTGCAAAGAGGAGCATCATATACAAAATTGCCCTACTTTTCTATCATTAACTACACAAGAAAGGGCCGAAAAAGTTAGAAGTTGCAAAATTTGCCTAAATTGTCTAAGACCGGGACATTTTCAAAAAGAGTGCAAATTAAGTGGTTGCAAACAATGCAAAGGTAGGCACAACACTCTACTTCACTTTGAGACGAGCACTAAGTCTAATTTAACTACTCCTACTGAGCCTAAAGAAAGGCTCATATGTTCCGCTAGTACAATCACCTCGAATCCTGATGATGGAGTTCTCTCTACAGCATCAGTCCTTGTCAAAAATATTAACAATAAACAATGTTCCGCTCGTATTTTACTAGATTCAGGTTCACAATGCAATCTAATCACTTCTGATCTTTGCGAAGCACTTAAGCTCAAAAAATCACCCATTGATGTTAATATAGGGTCAATTAGCGAAAGCCCCTTGGCTATAAAACACAAGTGTGAAATCCAAATCCAATCTCAAACTAGTTCTTACAAATTGCGGGTTTCATGTTTAGTGGTCTCAAAAATTCGATCAGAAGTGCCTAAACTTCAATTCAATGCAAAATCGTTGAAGATTCCTCTGCACATTAACCTAGCAGACCCTCAATTTGATAAACCAGGTACAATTGATATTTTTCTAGGCAATGCTGTTTTCTGGTCGTTAATCTGTGTTGGTCAAATCAAGCTAAATAATGAAGGTCTCATTCTCCAAAAAACTCGGCTAGGTTGGATGCTAGCAGGTCCAATGCCCGATTCTCCATCTAAATTAGTAAGCTGTAACGCAATCAGCAAAATAAATATTCAAAGTCAGCTTCGTCAATTTTGGGAACTGGAAGAGTGTAATTTGGACAAAAAAGTTATATCGGTTGACGAAGGATTTTGCGAAGAATTCTTTGCTAAAACGTCCAAACGCGATAATGAGGGAAGGTTTATTGTCACAATTCCGCTCAAAAGAGATCCTCAATGCTTAGGCGATTCAAAAGAAATTGCAAAACGCCGTTTGTTAAGTTTAGAATCGAGATTAGGTAAGCAGACCGAACTGCGAGAAGACTACTCCAAATTCATCCGCGAATACATCGACCTGAAACACATGAAAAAAGTGGACAATAAAATCGAACCAATTCCCTCTTATTATTTTCCGCACCATTGTATTGTTCGTCCAGAAAGCGAGTCTACAAAACTCAGAGTAGTTTTCAATGGGTCAGCGGAAAGTAGTTCAGGTGTATCCTTCAATGATTTACAAATAGTAGGTCCCAACATACAAAGTGACATATTTTCTATCATCCTTAGATTTCGTAAACACAAATTCGTCATCGGTGGCGACATTGAAAAAATGTACCGCCAAGTTCAAATCACACCAGAACAGCATTCGCTACAAAGAATTCTCTGGCGGTTTGATGTTAACAAACCCATTGACACTTACGAATTAACAACAGTCACGTATGGCACAGCAGCAGCCTCTTTTTTGGCAATTAGATGTGTAAATGAATTTGCTTATGAATGTGAAAAAACCGACCCTAAAATTACGAAAATTATTCGTCAAGATTTTTACGTAGACGATTTGCTAACAGAAGCAGATAGTATTCAAGAGACTATCTCTCTAGCAAAACGATTAAAGGAAATTTTATCCACGGGTTGTTTTAACCTTCGAAAATGGGTGTCTAATAATCCTGGAATAATCAATGATATAGTAGATCCTCAAGAAACTCCTTACTTGGTAAATCTTTCTTCTGATAAACAAATAAAAACGCTAGGGCTTTTTTGGCAAGCCAATCTTGACACTCTAAAATATTCAACGAATATCTCGCAAAATACAAGGGTAACAAAGCGACAAATTCTCGCAGAAATATCTCAAATTTTCGATCCCCTTGGTCTACTAAGTCCATGCATTATAATTGTAAAAATCTTGTTGCAGAAATTATGGCTAGAAAAACTTGCATGGGATGAGACTCTACCCTACGATCTGCACAACCAATGGTTCAATTATAAAAGACAACTTCCAGCTCTAAACGATCTGTCAATTCCACGATATGTCTTTGGTTCGAATTCTATCAATATCGAGCTTCACGGATTTTCAGATGCTTCTCAAGAAGCATACGGGGGGTGCGTTTACATTAGATCACAGGATAAATTTGGTAATGTAGCAATCAAACTACTTTGTGCTAAATCAAAGGTCTCTCCGCTAAAAACTCAAACTATTCCCAAACTTGAGCTCTGCGGAGCTGTCTGTCTTGCAAAATTACTTAATAAAGTAGAATTCGCACTCGACACACCTATACATGGTAGTAATTATTGGACTGACTCATCCATCGTTCTGGACTGGATCAAAAAACAACCAGAAAAAATAGGAGATGTTTTTGTTTCAAATCGAGTCTTGCAAATTCGAAAATTAACAAATATCGAGCTTTGGCGACACGTGCCAACAAAACAAAATCCAGCTGATCTTTTATCTCGGGGCATAAACCCTGATCAAATATCCAGTTCAGAGCTCTGGTGGTCAGGACCGCAATTTTTGTATAGAGATAGGGTTGAATGGCCAATTTTAGAATCTCAAATTCTCGAATTATCTGACACAAAAAACACGTTCAAGATTACAAGAGAAAATAAGCAAAATATTCCCATAGACGATTCCATCATTCAAAAATTTAAAAAGTTTTCTTCCTTAATTAGAGTAACCGCATACTGCAAAAGGTTTACAAAAAATTGCAACCTAAAAGAAAACAAAATAACTGGACCTCTCAATACTAAAGAGCTAAGGGAATCATTGCTTGATCTTGCTAAACTAGCTCAACAAGTCTCCTTTCAAACAGAAATCAATGCATTAAAAAATGGGGAAACAATCGTTAGAAAAAGGGAATTGAAGTCATTAGCTCCTTTTTTAGACGAAAACGAGATGTTAAGAGTGGGTGGCAGGTTGTCGAATTCGAATTTCAAAGAAGACAAAAAGTACCCGATACTTATTCACTCGCATCACACCTTTACTAAATTGCTATTTCAACATGAACATGTTAAACTATTTCACGCGCAACCTCAACTATTATTATCAAGTATTAGAGAAACCTTTTGGCCTATAGGAGGGCGCAATTTAGCTAGAAAAACTGTTCATGACTGCATAAGATGCTCCAGAATGCAACCAAAGTCGATCACTCCAATGATGGGCAATCTTCCATCAACTCGCATCTCTGAATCACCTCCATTTTGCAATACAGGAGTTGACTATGCCGGTCCATTTTCAGTAAAGGATAGAAAAGGGCGAGGTTGTAAGGTAACTAAAGCCTACGTCTGCCTTTTCGTTTGCTTTTCAACCAAGCCATTGCATTTAGAGTTAGTCTCGGACGCTACGACTGATGCTTTCCTGGCTGCTTTACGGCGCTTCGTATCGCGTCGTGGAAAACCGACAAATATACACTCAGACAATGGCACTAACTTTGTTGGCGCGAATAACGAGTTAAAACGTTTGGGCGATTTTCTGCTTCAAGAATGCGACTCGTTAAATGAATCGATTGCTAATACCGGAATTCAATGGCACTTCATTCCGGCTTACACACCGCACTTCGGAGGTATTTGGGAAGCCGGAGTGAAGTCAGTCAAACACCATCTAAAACGAGTAGCTGGAGATGCGATTTTAACTTTTGAAGAGTTTGCAACTTTACTTACTCAAATCGAAGCAATACTCAACTCCCGATCTTCCACTCCCTTATCTAGTGATCCGAACGACTTGAGTCCTCTCACTCCAGCCCACTTTCTTATTGGACGAACGTTTTCTTCCTTAGCTGATCCTGATCTGTCACACGTGAATCAAGGAAGACCATCAAACTAACAACGAATTCAACAACTTCAGCAGCACCTGTGGAAACGTTGGAGCAAAGAATACATCTCAGAGCTTCAAAGAAGAACCAAATGGCAGGAGCCCTTTCCAGAACTTAACAAGAATATTCTTGTCCTCTTAAAAGATGACATCTTGCCTCCATCAGCCTGGAAATCAGGAAGGATAACTGAAGTCCATCCTGGAAAGGATGGAATTGCTCGCATTGCATCTGTTGAAACTTCTAAGGGCATAGTTCGTCGATAATTCACCAAATTATGTCCTCTTCCCATTTGCGATTAATTCTTGTCAATCTCGATTTTTAAAGAGAATCTTCTATAACAATTTTAGTATGATTTTCTTTTCATTTTATTTTATCATTCATGCAATGTATTATATCATGTTCCTCTCAAAGGCTTGTAAACCTTGTTCAATGGTTGTGCCAATTATTACTTGAATCAACAATATTCAATTCAAAAGAAAGTGTTTTACACCCCGGGGGAGTATATTACGTTTCACAGTTTAAATTAGTTTGATGAAGCGATCATAGAGTCTCTGAATTTATGTATCTACTTGACCGACTCAAATTTATAAGGTTAGATTTTTCAATATGGCGAAACAGACTGGTCAACCAAAAACGTGCTATTGTTCTCAATTTACAATCCAATCCTCTCCTGCGCAATCCAAGCCTCAAGGCTTTATCCAAACAGATTCAATTACTAATTCTTCGCGAAATCATAGAGTATCAAGACGGAAAAGCAATTAATTTTCAAGCCCACTCGCTGTATTTCGAAGATTTGAATTGTGACCCAAATTGAGTGAATCAACCCTTATATTCTTGAATTGTTGTCGAACTCCTTACTACTTTTGTGACATCAGTTAGTCGTCCCACTTTATTTGCTTTTTGTATTTTGGTTGTCAAGGCTAAACGAGGATTTCACTTGCTTGAAATCACCTACCACAAGCAATTACCAAAGCGACCGGCACCCTTTATCAAGTGGCCTGTAGGCGGCGGACCTAATGAACCGAGAAAATCACTCATGAAGGTCCACGAACCATGCAGGAAAACTTTGGCGACAAATCTAGGTGGCTGTCACAAAGTACCGGCAGCTGCACGCTTTATTATTTAGGAGGCTCTTGGGAGAAGGGCAATATATAAAAGCATTAAGATAGCCTAGACAATCAGTCAGTTTTTACTCGGGTCATCTATGCGACGCGACGGTTAGATTTTATCTACGGAAATTCCAAACCATCTTTGTTGGTGAAACATTCTTCTTGAAAATTCGAACGATTGGCAGTACAGATTGTATTGTGCGCCCATCAAAAAACTGTAAATATCGAAACACTGTGTGCCAATTTTATTACTCTGGAATAACTGTTCTTGTGCCGAACTGACTCCTGAAAGAATTCCTCTCACCCTCAAATCAACTTAAGAACGTGAGTAAGCGAACTTGTAAAAATCATCAATCTATTGTAACCGATCCATCTCCAAAAATCTATTGTATAATTTATATCTTCACTTGTTCCTTCCAACTTATTTGTACTTTACCACCAATAATTAAATAATTATATAACCATAATATCGTCAAAGAATCATCAATGGCATCCTCATTCTACTAGAAAAAATTATTTTTTCTAACGAGGAAATAGGAAAGAATAAAGGAAATTAATTAGTTCATTTATGGGTTAGAAATAATATTTATCTATTGCCTAATTACTTAGGACGTAACACAAGATTTGAAATTTGTTTTGAAAGATATTATGGAGAAAATTAGTCTTTATTTGAATTGAATAAACCAAATTCTGTTAATTACTATTTCAAATGATCGAGTTATTATGCGTAATGTTAGACCTTCTTCTCTTCGAGTTCAAACTTTTCTTGTATTTTGCTTGGAGAGGACTTCAACGTCCCTTACGCATCGCGGGGCTGTGAATCTTCTTGTAGAGCAGGGAAATGCCTTTTTAATGCATTATCTCATTTGGATCTATCCATTATTGTTAGTGGAAAATCGAGTCTGTCCGTTCTGAATGGTAAAATGGGTAGCGATCACTTTCCAATAAGAATTGATATTGAGATTCCGTTTAAATATTATCAGTTCTTTTTGCACAAATATAATTTGAAAGAAGTGGTGTAACGGTTGACTTCTCTGGACCTCCCCACTACTATAATTGGGTTATATATGTAACGCTGTGGCTCAGCGCAGGTTAATCTTAATCTCGACCTTTGCAGCCTTACTTTGAGTTAAGAATTGCTGAGAAACATATTGGTTTCTCAGCTATACATGAAAAACTCAAATTGAGTCTTTTACGCATAACAGAGGTTTGGAAATTTTTTCATTCCTTTTTGTCGTCACTTCATAAAGAAGACAACCTTCCTGGGGTGCTACTTTCGGGTCATGCAATTTTTTTAGCATACTACAATTTAAAAACGGTGGTTTAGAACACTAAAATTTTTTGAGAACTGGCGGTATTTTGGAGTTACGAGAACCTTATTGTTTTCCAAAAATATCAGGCATTAGGTACCAAAAGATTTAAAGTCATGAAATTTTCCATTTTTAGATCCTGTTGTGAATCTTTGTCTTTTAATTCTTCCACTTCCAATGTTTGGAATAAAATAAGAGCGTTTCACCCAAGATTATTTAATCCACCTTCGCCCACCTCCAACTCTATAAATTTAGATACATTAGAAGATATAAATGCCCATACTGAAAGCTTTTTAGCGATGTCTGATTACTTTTCTAACGCAATTATATTTCAATCGCCTCTTTCTCGAGATTATAAGATGTAGTATGCCCTTCGTCCCGCTAAATGTCAGTACGTTCAGACCGGCGAAAAGAAAATCAAAATTTACTCCCACACGCTGCTACTCTGCGCATTTCAACCCAGCCCCATATTCTTTCGTCATGCGTTAGAGGTTACACATTCCGAGAGTTAAATGATAGAGAAGAGCAGATATTGAGCAGTTGAGTGGAGAAGTTAAGTGTTTAAAAAACCTATTGGAAAATTTTCAAGCTATTCGAGAAGAAGGATTTTGAGGATTTGAACTTATTGAGCGCGACGCGGCAGAAAATAGCGAGAAAGGCAATAATACAGAAGATAACCCTCCTGGACACCCAATCAGAAAATGAAACGTGGAGAAGAAATAGTCAGAAGATATCGTTTTGACTAGATAAGTATCCTATTGGGATTTACCTCTTTCTCTCTCCATAGGACGTACGTGGAGGTTGTTTGTAGTTCGACAAGTTTAGAATTAATATGAAACCTTAAAACAAAACTTGAGGTGGTGAAACATAAAAATTTTCACTTTCGATATTCAAACGCTCGCACGACGTTTTTTTTGTCTGCTATATCCTCGACTAAGTTGGGATTGGCCTTCGAACAGGCATAAACAGGTGTGCTCGCATGACACACGAGTCTGGCAAAACCGTCATGTTTGAATCCTTGGCTCTCCCACTCTGGAGACGAGGTCATATACACAAGAAAGGGAAAGAGAAGAGAGACGATGAAGCTAATATACATGATATTTGGCAGAAACTTTCGATCAGGATCCACTAGAATCTGAAGCCTTGAATTTGAAGCTACACTCGAAAATTTACAAAAGATGGAAGTATTGGGTTTCAAATGGAATTGAGGAAGAGGAAAGAGAGAATTTATTCGAAAAGCACAAATGTCCTGGCAGATGAGAGGTACTTTAATTATATCCAGAAATTAAATAAAAATTACCAAAACATTCCAAGACCAGGGATACTTACATGGCTAAGAAACAGCAATCGGCGGGGTCAGCCCTGGCATTTTTTTTTGTAGAGGAGGTGAGAAAGCATTGACAAACAGATTGTTAGACTCAACCAAAGTAAGTACCTGACGCATTTTGAACTAGTCAGAAAATAGAAGACTAGACGTGATTATTGATGCTTTCTGAGCCTATGCAGTTTGATTTGGATACAATCTGAAATAAATTTTATAAGTGGGAAATGTTTACTATTTCTGATAAGGTTTATGGTTCTTAAGAGTTTATCTCTGACGCTGTTGTTCTGCACGGTCACCTTTGTCGGGGTCTGTCGCAAAAAGGATCTCGCCTGCTGATACGAAGCGGTAGTGTTTGTTGTGGTGGCTCACTCGATCGATGTCTCGCTTTCTCTTTCGAGTTCGGTTTCGACTTTGTGGTGGGCGCTCGTTGTCATTTCTGAGACCGGGTTTGACGCGCTGCATTCTTTGAATTGTTTTTATTGCTAGTTCGGGTTTCCAGCCCTTGTCTCTAGATCCTTTTTTTGATTCTCACTGGGAGAGGTCGTGAAGGGGCCAGGTTGAGATACGAGTCTCATTCGTACCGTGGTCGCGATTGGGTGAAGGGTCTGAAGTCGGCACTCATACTGAACTGTGACGTGTTCTCAATTCCAGTAAGTTATCAGGTGAAAGTGTCAAGTGTTTTGCATCTTTTTTGGATCATTATGAAGTGAAGTGATTTTCCCGACTCGATCGTTGTGTTGCCGTGGGAAGTAACAAGTCGGATGACGTATACCTCCAGCAGCGTCAGGATCGATCGTTCCGAGAACGATCGTGGTCGTAGCTTCCGCAGACTATATCTGTACTAATTTTCCAAAACAACCAAATAACTTCTTGTATATTGAAAGTACTGTGTGCGGATTGATTCGCGGGTTGGAAATTGGAATATGGTTAAATCGGAATACAATCAAAGTAAGTTGGTATAATCTCGACTAGCCTATTCAAATATTATCTGATTTTGGTGCTGAATAAATTACCATTCTTTGCTTAATTGACTTATAAGTGACAATGCGTTGCCCATCGCTGCCACTCACCAGTCCGCAATTAATTCATTAACAGTCAACAAAACTTAAAAGAATTGAAGAAAGAATAGAAGTCGGGCAGGAGAAAAATAAAAAAAATAGCTTAGCCGTTTTTCATTAGTGACTCTCTAAAGGCCCCACAAACAAGGCCGACTGTAAAAAAGCCTTGCTGGGCCCACGCAGGGGCCTACGTCTTCGTCCCTTCATTTTCTGCTACAAAAAAATTCTATTCCAAGTCCGATCAACAAGTTGAACAAAAAATTGAAAAATTACTTCAAAAATGTTGAAGGTCTGTTAAGGTAAATGGAAAATAATGTGCTTACAAAAGAAAACGTGGATAAGAAAAATTTGAATAAAATTAGATGCGAGAAATATCGATTAGGCCAATAGACTTAAAAGAGCTGAATTTGTCGGACGATGACTGGTATGGAAGTTCAAAACGTAATGTTAGAACTCGTTTTTCTAATTCTTGAATTACTATATTTGCAGTTGATAGTTATAAAATTTTGAAAATGACTAATATTAAACTGATTTGAAAACGAACGTATGACAAAATCGCGGTGTGCACATTGTCGTCATTTTTGCATTAGAATTCATAAACTACGCGGCAGCAAAAAAAAATCGAAAAAAACCTACCAAAAAGAGTTTTTTACGGGTCAGAACCAACAAAAGTTGAAAAATATCTAACAGGAGAATCAACTGATTACAAAACAGTGATTATCTGATTAAGTTTAATTTTTGAGTTTTCAGAATCCATTATTTTCTCAGTAAGCCGAACACAACCTGGTAATATGTAAAAAGTTGTCTACGTTTTGAAAACACTCCTTCAGGGCAGTAAAGCGGACAGCTACTGTAGGGCCTATGAGGGCCCTACAGGGCGCTTAGCTAGGCACTATGGAGGACCACTTTATTGGTACTTTGAGGGCAACCTACATGGGGCCTTCGAAGGAGAGCATTGCGAAACTATGTTGGCACTCCGTAGTTTGCGGAGGTAGGGCCAACGTAGTAAAGGGGAAAATCACTTTGGCCCTCGCTGGGGAAAACCCAAAATTTCCACACGGGATGAAGAATGGAGATTAGTTACTTTACCCATAGACCAAGGATTATAGGCAACTACGCCGTGCCTCGGCTTGTTTTCCATTGCGGGGCAAAGATAGCACTGTGGCGTGCTGTTGCACTCCGCAGCCTCATGACCTTCCTTGCCGCATCTCCAGCAGTTCGTGGTCCTGTCGGGAACCTTACACAATGCTGCCAGGTGGCCGTAGCCCTGACAGCGATAATACCTGGTAACTTGCATCTCCTTCCTCACTCTGGAGGATACCAACCCCACTTAGACGTGTCCTGATCGGAGTAGCCTTGCGGCCATCTCCTCGTTTAACTACGCATAAGAGTTCAGGATTGCCCTGAAGGCCTTCTTTGTCATGCTGACCTCAATCACGCAAGTCTTCGATTCCCCGAAGTGTGTCTTCAGCACTTTACTGGATCGGTTACGTCTATGCTTCTTGAGGAAAAGGGAAGTGTCCATATAAAGTCCTCTTATTAGAACGTTTACATGACGTTGAGGAACTCATTACCTACATGATACAGATTCAGACTAAATCAACATTAAATTACCATTATATTAAGTTCAACATTATATTTAATTAATCAATTGACTTAAGAAAACAAATTAATAATAAATTTAATTAATTAATTAATCAATTTAATTTTTCAATTAACATTAAATTATTGTTGATGATTAAAAGTTCAGTGTTGAATTTTAATTTTTGCAAACTTAAGTGCAGCACGTTGCCACGTAGTGACGCAAATATGTACTCTAGAGGAAATAGCCAACGAAAAAAAAAAAGAATCTGACAAAGATGTGCACTAATTGCAATCAATCGATTCCTTACGGAAACGCTGACATGGAAGAAGATCCCACTTGCTAAAGACTGAATGTCTTAACGCAAACTAGAAATAGCACTTGCCTTATCTGCAATACCGCTGATAATACACAAAGATTATCAGACGAATGCAAAGCGAATGTTTTTATTTCATGCAATATCTACATCCCGGAAAACGTCAAATCATGTCGGCATCACGGTTTCGATAACGGTAATCGTAAATGTCATTCCTGTTCAACATTTTTCCAATCTACGTTATACTAACTGGTGAGCTAATTTTAATATTAATTTTAATTCTCATGTTATTCCAAAGTTTGTTTGAATTCTTAGAAAATAATTTTCATAATAATTTTTAGATTCTCGTCTGATGAGGGAAATTGTAAATTTCCGAAACGTCACGTCACTTATACGTATTGGCTGTTTTCTTTGATGAGCATCAACTATTAGTAGCAATAATAAAAATTGATAGTCGGGAAGTTGTGGTTTTGACTTTTGGTCTCTAATTTTGTAATTATTACATTCCCAAACGTTAATTTTCGAAGAATTTAACAACCTTTCTATTTCTTTATTTTTATTTTAACCGGTATAACGTTAACCGGCAAAAAAGGTTAACGATAACGGTTTCATTCTGCAACCACTTCTAGGGGGTTTACGTTTTATTAACAGGCCATACGTAATTAGAGGCCCACTGCTACAAGCTTTTACACAATGGCTTCATAATGTAGCTACACGGAGGAAACAGGCCGGGAACTCCTCAAATTTTGCACCAAAATGGTTCCCGTCGTCCTCAAAAAATGAATGAAAACCGGAATGATCCCTGTATAAGCGAAAACGATTACGGTCTGCACGGGAATCACTCCGGCGAGGCGCGGGTACGCTCAAATACGAATGACTCCCGGGTTAAGCGAGAGAGGACACCATGCTATTGGTAGAGATTCCCGACTTCACCGAAATGATTCCTGTCAAACAAGACCATTCCGGTTCGCGTTATAGGTCAGCTTATTACTTCTATTGAGAGATGGTGATATATGCTCTATGGTTTTTAGTAATAAAGTGATCAAAAACGACGAAACAATATAAAAAATTTATCGTTTCCAACTTTGGACAAATGTAAATGACTTTTTGAATAATTTGTTGGCTTTACAGAAGTTTACGGTAAGTAATCGTGAGTAAGATATAACCAAAGTCAACAACCTTGATCCTTCGTAAGAAAAAAAAACGTCGAACTCAAGTATAAATGTTATTAAATCGAATATCTTATTATTTGATGGAACAATGCAAAAAATCGGAGGCAACCTTGTTCAAAATTGATGTAAAATTTATGCAAACGCGCCCCTAACCTCAAAATTTGCACAAATTTCAGATCAATTTTATAAAGTTCGCGCCTCACACAAATCTTTGATTATCACGGTTATTGATAAAGAACAAATATGTTTGAATTGGTATCTACACTCTAATAGACACATTTTGAAAAGAATGATTGAAAGATGATTAGAAATCGTAACAATTATAATAAAAATAAAATTATAAAAATTAATTATGGAAAAGAAATGAATATCACAATAATGATAAACTTTATTAAATGATTATAATATATGTATATTGTAACCCTCGCGTTACATTAGAAAGCCTGCTTGTAGGCAACTCAATAAATATACGAGAAATCACTCACAAAGTTACCAACAAGCAGAGTAACATGATGGCACAAACACTTCAGTCTCCACTAAAAAAGATCCGTTGGTAGTGGGAGGCTGGAGTGGAGCAGTATCGAGAGGGTCACAGTCGCGAGAGAAACGCGACAGTCTAGATCTTCCTTTCGAAGGGCAAGCTTCGTGGGGAACACACGAGAGCAGAGCAAGGTCCACCTCGTACCCTGGTCTCCAATTCCCTTATTTAGAGGCAAGTTTAAAAATCTTATACGAAGTGATTCGACTTTGATTTTTAACTCTTTCAAAGAGATTCGAGAGTTTTAAGGGCGGAGCGAAGTCAACTTCGTCCACTGGCCTATAAAAACATCGTGTCTCGAAGAACGATCTTTGTGCTTTCGGTGAAAAGTGCCTTTACGCTTTCTTTCCTTTTATATGCTTACAGCGCGCATCTTGAGTGAACCCCAAATGAAATTTATTTCTGCGGTGCGAAATATAAAACATATTTTTGGTTTCGAATAACTGATTATTTTAAGAATTGAATAGAATATTCTTTTACGATAAATCCAGTGAATCTTGTGAGTGCTATAGGGACTTTAACACACGGTACATTTCTTAGCAGAGCGAGGTCAACCTCGTCCCCTGGTCTACGGAATAACCACTGTGAAATAAAAGGGTTAATTTGTGTTTCATTTTATTTATCGGCAGACTCGAGTCCACTCGAAAATCTGGTAAAGAAAATTAATGAGCACAATAAGCGCTACAATAGAAGTGATTTTACTCACAAAGGATCTATAGGCCTGTGAACCTGACATAAATAAAAAATATTATTGAATGACACCAACCGTGGTTTCAAATCCATAATATTTGGGCAGATCCTATTATAAATTTGTGAATCCTGAACTCAGAAATTAACTTGTTCGCAAAATTCACCTACTTAATAATCTGTTTAGGCAGCCCATGCTAAGCTGTCATAAAAGCTGTCATAAAATAAATCACCTAAAAGAGGAGCGGAGTCTACTCCCAACTCTTGTCGACACGGTGATTCCTGACTCTTAACTAAAAGAGCCGTTTCCGGCATTTGTGTGTCCTTGCGACAAGTTTAGAGAATAATCTTTCATTTTCACTGACCTACATGAACCCCCATTCAGCCTATTTGTTTTGAAGCGAGTCTAAAGAAATTGAAATATCAGCATTTTTTTATGTCTCTGCTTTACTAATTCGGTGTAATGAGTAAAAAAAACAATCAATTCGTAACCCTAGATTGAAATCGACTTCGAAAGAAAATGGAAAGGGAGGTCAATTAAGGTTTCAGCGAAGTGCTCAACAATTCGAAATTCTCTGCAAAAATTCATTTTCTCAAATTATTCTGGGGCAGTGAAATTCAAGATCTAATTACTTAGGTACTTGGAAAGTGCAAATTATGGTAAGATAATTTCTCAACGTGTTAAGAAGTGTATGGTAATGTCGGTTATTTCCTTTATTAGATGAATTTATTACAGATGAGAAAAACGTAGCGATTCTAAAGCTCCTACATGGAGCTATGAGAGCTGCAACTTCAATCTTCAAAAATAAAAAAAGGGATGGGACAGACGACAAACAAACAAAAGATCGAGCTGGAAGATAACAAAGATCAGAGAATTCAAGAATAAGAGGCATTCATTCTGCACTTTCCAGTAAGAAGTTGCCTTTTTGAAAAAAATTTTGTATTATAATTATAAAAATACTGGTTAGAAGTCGCATTGACAAATCATTAAAAATCTTAATATTGCTTTATGTTTTTCTGCAGAACGTGGACAACATTGACGAGAACATTTCTGAGAAGCAATCATCCAGAAAAGCAAACGAAGAAAATCCCTTTCCGTTTGTAGTCTGTGTTGATTCCATTGAATCGCCAGAAACAGTCTACAGTGTCAACCAAAATGCTCGGTACTCTTGTGAGTCAGTACTTAGAGAACTTCGGTCAACTTTCAAAATCTTTATGACTTTCGGTCTTCCTTATCCGAAACCTATTGAAAACTTGTGGGTTTTTTTTGCAAAGAACTCTCTTTGGAATTTCATCGCCGGAAGATGAAGTTACGTCTTATTGAAACAAAATTTTTGCTTTCATGGAAAAGGATATGAACATGGTTATTTCTTGAGTACTCGTAAATTGAAATGGAATTAATATTTTTTCTGAAGATGCATTTTTCATGCAAATAATCGTCGTCCAACTATTTTTATTAGCGTTAAGAGGAAGAAACAGTTTTTGATTCTACAAATAATTGTACTGAGGTTTATCAAGTTAAGCTCGCGCCTTCTTGCGTGCAAGACAAACTGCAAAGAGATGACGAAGAGTTCCACATTGAGATGTTACGAGGGGATAATTGAGTACCACAACCAGGGTTTATGAGAATCAGAGTTTTTTCTAGATTTCGCAATGCGTCTGAGCATCAACTATGGATTGCTCATAAACCGAAAGGTGAAGATGACGTAGACTACGGTATGGCTGGATATTGACAACATCTTGCCTTCCTTTGCTGGATGTTGATTTACTACTTATATCTTGTCCTTATTGCCTGAATATCAACAACAAATGAGAAGTTCACCACGAATGACCTTGAAAAATGACCTGTGTCTTAAGGTCATGGCTTGCAATTAACTTAAGACCTACATAGTTGAACAGTTTCAAACTTAAGCGTTTATAATTGAGCGTTTTGCGAGTTTAGAGCCTTCGTAATGTTTCTTTTGGCCTTCGTGGTGTTTCATTAGCGTAATAGAGAAGCCGGGGACCAGGCGGTTCATGATAAACTTCTAATCCGTTATAATGCACACTTTTGACTATGTCTCTTATTCTACCTTAAGCGTTCGTGTTTATTTAATTTTACCCTGAACGGGGGGGGGGGGGGAGCATCACCGCTTGTTTCGGACACGGGAGTAACGAATATGGTGGGAGCACAACCCATTCCTCCGACCAATGAGATGCAGCAGTTGACTGAAGCAATGAATGCTATGATGCAACAGAACGCAGCACATCTACAAGCTGCTGCTCAAAACCAAGCTCCTCCTCCGCAACCAATGTATAATTTCCTGCCAGATCTTTCACACAATATTGCAGATTTAGACGGTCTGTCAGGCGCACCTAGTGCATGTGGCTGAAGCAGCTCGAGTCAACAACGAATTTACACCAATGGACTCAAGCAATAGCTTTTGAGACGGCGAGGAGCCACTCAATCAAGGCGTTGCCTTTCGTCTACTCCCGCCCCCCTCACCCTAAAGAAACCACGTGGTTTATGATAGCGGTAGATAGATAGTGGTTTATGATAGGTTTATGATATGGCTGACTCCTTTTTTGAAATAGCGCGCGGAATCCTAAATTCGATCTCTGCGAACCGAACCGAGATGAGTCGATTGGTTCTTCTCTCCACTCCCGCGTGCCCCTTGCCCACGTCTTTTTGTTTGTTTACATTAAATAACGAGTCGAGGCAAGAATATTCTAGCCGCAACTACGTGCATAGAATTAAATTCATTTATTAAAAAATATCGATGTACAATAAACTTTTCGAGCCCTATCGAAAATGTTATTCGGGCGATTTTTCAAAATCGAAAATACAGAGTGACGTGAATGTGCTGTGAAATCTTTTAAGCAGGATAAAAGATTCCCTGCTAATGTAGAGAAAAAGGTGACAGAGCTGTTACAAAAGTAAACAAAGAAAGATGTATCTCTTCTTTGTTTTTTCCCCCAGCAAATATGGTTTGTTATTACATATTTTGAAATAAAACCCCGGTATTAAGAAGCTTGCATTAAAAGAAATTGAGAATTTGTAAGCTAGTGTCGCCATTTGTTAAGTCAGTTTGATGAAATTCCCGTCTCTTTGAATCTCGAAAATGATTCAGAAAATCCTGATATAGGAAGTATGCGCAGTGATCATAGTGATTATGATACTGCGGAAGAAAATGAAATACCGATAGCAAAAGCCCCCTCGGGTACAGCGTCCCGAGCGACCAAGTTCCGAATTGCTACCGAGAGTAGGGTGGGGACCCCCGCATCGGCGCACTACCATAGGACCAGCCCTATGCTACAAGCTGTGGGACAGAGGCACTCAAATCCCGGAGTTAATAGGGAAGTGATGGATTATGACTCAAAGAATGATCATCCAGGTGAATGGATAAGTCTGGGGAGTGGAAGTTATCCCGTGGATGCGTGTGATAAAAGGCTACCACAGTACGCGGCAACCCACAGATTAACACCTGTTATGCCGGTAACTCTCACCAAAGCTAAATTGATAAGGGAACCTGAAAGATACGGAAAGCACAACGGCGAGCAAGTCGAGGCGACCCAGAGCAGGTTGAGGGAGGAGAGTGCCGTAGCTATTCATGCTCAGGTTGGAGCAGGTGAGCAATCGGGTGGGAATGGCGCTGAAAGCCAACAGAACAGTGACGGTAAATGTCGTGGAAATTGTGATGATAAATGTTGCAAAGAACATGATGGTAAAAGTCATAAAGGAAATCAAAATAAAACGACCATGGCCCACATTCGGGGACGCCTTTGCAATGTTGGGTCAGAAGTTGTTGAAGGTTTAAGCAAGAAATTTCACACACAAAAGGTTCATTTCGACGATTCTTGTGTATTGGTAATTTCAAATTTGCATATTAGATATAGCACAGATAAAGTTACATTGGGAAATGGTCACATAGTGAATTTTATTTCGTCAGATTGTAAATTAGAATCAATAGTGAATTGGGAAATGCTTAAAGTCAAATTAGTAAAAACTGATGAGCTTAAGAGAGAGAACCCAGTTTCATCAGAAGCTGAAACAATAGCTACAGCTTTGGCTCAAAAAAAATCAAAACGGTATAACGACTAGAAGTTGAATATACAAAATTTTAAGAAAGGAGATTATGTTAGACTCCAGGACCTCCATCTATTGGAAAATTTGATAAACAATATTCTGGTCCATATCAAATTGAAAGATTAATCGTAGACTGTAACGTAGAAATTAGATTGGGACCTGATAAATCAAAAATAGTATATTTGAATAGATTAAAACTAGCTGCAATTCCAATAGACGATTAAGGTTTTATTTTATTTCAATTTTGGGAGTTCGGGAAAATTAAAAGCAATAAATTATTTGTTATAAATTACATTTATTGATTGATAAATATAAATCGATACTCTTGAATTATTAATAATTGACGATCGAGATCGAATAAATCTTAAATAAATAAAATCAGGAGTAAAAGAGTAAGACACTTCGAAGCATTAAAAACCGAAATTCTTATACATTTCATTTCTCAAAGATGTCATGGGTGTATCTTCATTCTTGATTTATGATTTGATGAAATAAAGTATATAATTTTGAATTTGAGAAAATAAATTTAATTTCTATTAATGAATAAATCAAGATAAATGAAGATAAATGAATCAATTACAAATTCAAAATAGTTCAAAGTAAATTAGAATAAATTTTGAAAAGATTTTTCATTAGAAAATGAAATCTTTAAATGATAAATATAAATTTTGATTGAAATAATATTTAAATTTTAATTCAGATTTTCAATCTCGAGCTAGAATATGCCCATGTCTTGATTTAGATTAATATATTTGATACTGTAAGTTAGTCACTGGTTTGTTTTCATAGTAAATCGTGCTGAATGTAAACTAAGTGACTGACCGTGTAAACTGAGAAGTTTTGCGTCATACTTTGATGGATTTTCAAATCTTCAGATTTTGTCCAAATTAAAATTTTGATATTCTTAATCTTTAATTTAAATTAAATTCCGCGCTAAAATATTCTCCTAACCTTTCACTTGTCGCATGGACCTCACAGGTGCATAGTGAATGATATTGTGCTCCTGTATGTGAACGGGATGAGCAGGGGAGGCGCCCCTCCAGCTATCCTCCTAACTTCACTCTCTCGAGAGTCAACGTGAATTTGGATTCTGTAGCCTTCACGAGTGCCGCCGTAATAGACCAATGCACCACACAGGTCCATGTGACAACCCGTGTAAATATATTGAATTTCAGTTCTTTGATTTTTTTTTCTAAAAATTTTTAATGATGAAGAAGATTTTGGTGATGACCCTGATATTGACTGTGAAGAAATGGAAGTAGAACAAAGAGATGGAGACAGTGATACAGAATAGATTGAGGAGAAGGAAGATGAAGAGGAGACTGCTGGAGATTATTACAAAGTATTACATATGAAAAACAGGAAGGTAATCGAGAAAATAGGGTGGGAGAAAACCCCATTGTACAACAGAAGAAAGCTAGGTAAGCAAAATGTAGTTGTTTGTCTTCCTGGAGCGATTGGTGCAGCTAAAGATGTGGAGACTATCCTTGATACTTGGCTCTGCTTAGTGAATGAGACAATGCTCAATCCAATTGTCACATTCACGAACCAGTACATCGCAACAGATCAGAAAGGAGAGAGGTAGATCGACTGGCAGCAATTCGAGACATATTTGAAGAATTTGTTGAGAATTGCAAAAGTTGCTATTCTCTCAGTGAATATACCACAATTGATGAAAAACTTGAGGCGTTTCGTAGCAGATACATTTTCAGGCAATATATGCCAAAAAAACCAGCACGTTGCGGCATTAAAATCTTTGCTTTGGTTGATGCCAAAGTATTTTATACCAACAATCTAGAAATTTATTCCGGTCAGCAACCGGCAGGACCATTTTCCATCAGCAACAAATGTGTTGACGATGTCAGAAGAATTTCTGCGCCAATTTACAACACAGGCCGTTTTGAAACTTTAAAAAAAAAGTGGCAAATCCCTAACGAATTAAAGGTTGTGACAAGACGAGAAGTGAAAAGCAGTGTTTTTGCTTTCACAAAGGATGGAACAATGGTCTCATATGTACCAGCAGTAAAAAAATGTTATATTGACATCTAGCATGCATTTTGATGACACTAATGACGCTCAAACAGGTGATGCAAGAAAACCAGACATAATAACATTTTATAACCAAACAAAAGGGGGAGTGGACACTGTAGACAAGCTTTTGGCAGCATATAATGTTGCTCGAAATGTTTGAAGTTGGCCTATGGTGGTTTTTTTTCTATGCTCAACGTCGCTGGCATAAATGCCCAAGTTATCTATTGTGAAGAGGGGTCATCAGTCAACGCCCTCTTACGACACTTTTTCGGTATATAAAAGGTCTGGCCTACTGGCACCTCAGCACTCACACCTTGTATCTTGAGGCAGAAACTCTGTCCAAATAAATATTGAATTCGTACTTAATCCTAAAAGTCCCCAAAAGTAATATTCCTTTTTCTGGAATAGTTTTTATCTTTTTAAAAACTTAAAATTCGTGAATTCGCGGATCACAATCTATAGAGGAAATAATTGTACGGTAATAAGCCGTCGACACTTTCTGCGGCAATTAGCCAAAGAGCTTGTGAAACCCCAAATAATGCGGCATGCATCATCAAAAACACCACTTCCAAAGGAATTGCGAGGCAGGATGTTATCAACATTCGAAAACCCACCAACAGATCCAACAGTTGCTGCTGAGAGTGAAGGAAATGAAAAAACCGGCCCCAAAAGAAAACGGTGTGGACCCTGGTACGACGAAAAGAAAAGAAAGAGCACTAAATACTCGTGCAGGATGTGTGGCAATTACTTATATTTGGAGCACATTTCTGCAGTGTTCAGTACATGTTTTGAAAAACATTGTGTGGGAGATGACTTTACAGATTCAAGTAATATGACTAACTGATAGGTGAAATGTTTGATTTATTTTTCTTGCTATGATTCAGTACTAATGTTTGATTTTTCTTTCTATTTTTTACGTGATTAATATGTCTATCTAGATTATAATAAGAAACTGATTCACATGTACGTTACCGTTAATTTGTAATACATTTTAGATGGCATTGGGAGCCTGGCTACCCAACTTTGATTTTATTGCAATTATGAAATTTTTTTTGTATGTTATACATTTTAAAATTATATTTCAGTTTATCCAACACTGATTTTTTTTACAAAACACATTACCTCTCCTCATTGATATGTATTATATTTTTGTCATTTATGACCAATAAGACAGTCGTAAGCTATGGAAAAGTGAATATGCACCTCACAGGTCCATGCGACAATCCGGGTGTATAAAGCAGATGCGACAAGCGAAAGGTTAATAAATATAGATATGAACAGTAATTGACTAATAAACAATCAAAGAATTTCGATATATATATATATGTGTATATATGTGTATGTATGTGTGTGTATATATTGTGACCTATGCGTTACATAAATAGCCTGAGTGTAAGCACAACACTTTTCCCCTGCATTAATGTTACGATGAGTTGCGTAAACCAGGAGAAAGATGCTGAGCGCAGACTCCACAGACTCCCACTGGATCTCGAGCGAGGACGGTGGGAGGATAAGCCCCATAAAAAGAGCGACAAATATTTGGCATACGAAAAAAAGTATCAGACAAATTTCTTACTCTATGGGTCTTTTAGGTGAATGAGAAAAGAACCATGGGTCAGATGCAAAAATGTACAAAGGAAGTTTTATGCGTGCTATCATAATCTAACTAATTATGAAAACGGACCTGCAAAATATCCATAAGCAATGCATAAAAACAGATTTTTATAATATGGTTTTTTGAGTTTTTTTGCAAAAACTATCAGGCCGACAAAAAATAATAGTTTGAAAAAAAATTTTGTTAAAATTTTGACAATTTCAGGAGATACAGCATGCCGATCACAAGTCGATCGGAAATAATTCAAATCAACTGTTTTTTATATTTGTCAAATTTGTCTACGGCAATTTGTTCATAAATATTTGGAGAATCTTCATCATTTTTTTCACATTATTCCGATGCTTCTTTTATGAAAAATAGTGCTTTATACTTGACTCTTGTTAGAGTGTGCACATTTGTCAGCATCTGCAAGTATTTCTAGAAATTATTCTTAGCTTCACAGAGTTTTTACGAACGTTAAAATGCACATTTTATTATTTAACATTAAAAAGATGAATTTAAAATCAAAGTAACCTACTTAATTTTACTTATCTCTATTTTTATCATAATTAGGATTAGGCATAATGAAGAAAATGTTTTACTAGAATACGAAATAACTTTTCCAAAAAACGTTAATTAGCGAATTGTGTTGATTTCTGGATGATCACCCGTAAACAACTTTTTCAAGAAAATAAAAATGTTTCACCATAAACTTTTGCCATCCAGGTGCTTAAATATCCTTATAAATCTAACTTTAAAATTTCAGTTCTTCGTTGTTCATATCTTTGAAAGTACAATAAAATTGCCTACGCCTTTGGGTTTTACAACTGCTTTCTACACTTCTGTTCACAGACATCTGGTACACTTTGTGAGGCGAAGGATCAAGCAGGACATCGATACCCTGGAACCCGTTGCGAGTCTTTTGTGCCTCCAGTCTCAAAAAAAAACTTCAAGGTAACTACTCGATTTTTCACGTAAGAATTCATGCATTTTTTCACGAAATACTATACAACTTTCGAAAGTTGACCAATTTATAAAAGGTGCTTTTGACCACGTTTTTTCACCTTCTTTGCAAATTTGCATCGAAACTTATGGACGCATCACGATCAAATGATATTGTACTTATTCGTAATAATATGAGGATTGACAAGATGTTTTTCCTTTTTTTAAGCGATTTTTTTTCATTAAGCTATTCAATGATTTGTAGAGGGGCCATGATTTATGAAAGAGATAGTAAAATTCTTAAAACACACGATTGAACAAAAACGCCTTATTTTGAAGACTCAGGTTTGGTCTACGTCCACTGAAGTATAGAACAAGCTCTGCCTTGTGAACTAGATGCAGTAGTGGCGTGATAAAAATCAAAAGGAGTCCTTGAAAGCTATTGGATACTTATGAGCAGACGTGCAAAAAGACCCGATCTGGTCAAGAAAGTTTTCAACCAGCATTTCTGAAATAAGGTGCCATTTAGCAAAAGCAAATATTTGTACTTTAAATTTGTTGGGAGTTTGGTACTCCTGCTCTCTTTCTTTTAGCCCTACCCACGGTCGCTCAAGTGGCGCCCCCGGAAGAGTTGCCGCTGGCTCAGTGCTTTTTCTCGTGATCTATCATT
>JAUMHM010000049.1:17795305-17822638 GCA_032362435.1 Melikaiella ostensackeni
CATGACCTCATCTCGGGTGCTGTAACGCGTTCCGCGGAGCGGTTTCTTGAGTCGACCGAATAGGAAAAAGTCGCAGGTAGCCAATCAGGTGAATTCGGTGGTTGTTGGATGGTATTCGTTTCAAGAAGAAGTAGAGGTTACTTTATTTTTCAGACAGAAATATATTATCTTCACAATCACTATCGCTAGTTTTACATGACATCCCAATATTTATGTCTTGCAAGTACGTAATGACATTTAACAAGCTGAAAATTTTTGGCAAGTGAATATCTAACCTCAAATTGTACTTTGAAATGTAGAGCCAGGTTTCGTGATCCATGCGAAAGTGTATGCGAACGTGCTCGAATGCCATCAGCTGTGGCTGAATATAAATCCTGTTTTTTTATTAGCTATCAGCCGTGTGCGAAGAAGTGGCCGATTTACTTCGCACACGATTCAAGCGCGCGCGAAGAACTTCTTCCACTCACTATAGTATGCGAATCGGGCTCTTCGCGCCCGCTATGCAGGCACGAGAAATCGAACTTCACACGCAGCCGTTTTAGCAAATCTTTTTTTATCGGTGTTGACTAACATATAATGTTTGTATTTTAGTATTTCAAAGAGCCTTCCTTACATTTCCATTCATGTGTGAGGTTGTTGAGTTTAATGTATAATTATATATTACATGCTTCTGCAATTGGAGCATTTGCACGATCTGAATCCTGCTCGATATAATTTTCATCTTCGGAACTCTCTCAGGAATTTCTAAAATTTCGTCAGTGTTAATGTCCTGAACATGATCTGAAATAAACAATAATTAAATATAAGAATATTATGCATACCTATATATTATAATATGATCTTCCAACAGCATTTTTGAAAAAAATGTTCTCTTTTAACAATATAATCAAATATTTTTTTGAATTGAATTTTGACCTTGCCGTAGTACACATAATGATGATTAAACTTCCATACTCAACTTTGACTGATTATTACCATCATTATTATTATTATATTGATTTAAATTAACTCACCATTGTCATCATCATTCGAGTTTTTCATAAATATTTCAATTCCTGCTCCAGTCGCTCGGCTTTTGTTAACCCTTAGACGTAATTTATCGTTCGCACGGCTTTTTTATCAAAGTTGTCCCGATCCATATTTATTTCTCATGTGATGTGGTTTACAATCAACACACCGATGCACATATCAGCAGACCACAGCCACATGGAGCCAGACTTCTATGCCCACTATGGGCGGTCTATGAGTCAGCCCGATATAAGCCCAAGCATAAAATAAAACTCTAATCGGCTTCATTAACATAAGTTTTAATAATTAGAAATTCGGAATAATTGAAAAACTGTTAGTGTTTGAATGATATTGGATTCAGTCTCTCATATAATTAAAATAAATCCCTTCTAATTTCACTTTTTGTTAGCTGCGCTGACAAATTGGGCACAAATTGGTGCCCAATTATAAATTGGGCTAAGTTGAGCCGATTTCCACACGGAATTGACTTGTAATAATCAATTATTTACACGAAACGATTGCACCAGAGAATTCCACTACGTTTTATATCTTACGAACAGAACAATTGTCCACCTGCAGTGCAGCAATTCGATTCCGCATCATCTCTTAAATTTTGTGGAGCAATCAATTTTTCGGTATCCCGACAATTTTGTGTTCGAATCGAATTCAGAACAAATTCGTGCAGGACGATTTGGGCGATTTCTCATCCGTTGTAGGTGATTTTTCAATTTTCCAATGACGAGTGAACCAGAAGCGGCGTGACGTACAAACGATCGAAATTCCCGCGTCGGTGGCTTCGTTGTTGAAATACACAGTCACTAGAAGAGGATCGCAAGCAACGCTTGGGAAATCCTGGGGCCCATTATTATACGTACCACATCGTTCTCACTCACGGATGCATAGAATTTTTCTTCGTGACTCTCAGAGTGTAGGACGGGGCCAGCGCAGCAGTCGCCAGGGAATTCCTTGTGTCAACGGTGTTACTCTATTTTTAGAGACGAGCGGCAAACCGTTCCGTGAGGTAGAACAACCGAGATCAAAAGTCGGCTCGTAAATCACCACGCTTGTCGTCGAAGCGACGGACCTAGCTTCCCCGTTGAAGAAATCTCCCATTTACATACGTGTCGATCTTGTCATGCAAGCTGAGCCAATTGAACGCTTCAATCGAAGATTTCAAGTGCTTTCCTCTATTTGTCATTTCTTTTACTTCGAGGGCCCTTTTCCCTTTTCTTGTACGGATAACGTTTTTGAATGTCACTTTATAGACGAAAAAAATGATTTATTGTAAGTTGATTGAGAATCAGTCTGTCCAGATTATTTTGTTTTTCAGAATAGGAAAAGGTTAATAGTCCAGGAAATAACACATTTTTAAAAATTGTCAACTTCGTCAAGATTTAAAATTTTATTTTATTTTTTATTATCTGTAAAAGTAGATATCTTTGTTAAATTGAGCTGAACATTAATACTTCAGTTAAAAGAAATCTTAATGGTATTCATAGGCAACCCTGCAGTTTGGAACAAATCTTTGCTTGTCTCTCTTTTTAAATTTCATAGAGCTCGAAATGAAATCTACTTTCTTATGAAAAATTTTTGTGTACTAAGAAAAGAGTCCCGAAAGATTCAAAAATCAACAATAGACTACAAAGCTACCAACGTATCACTCCTAACTTAACTCCTTCATATGGAATGTTAGGAAGCAAGGCTATTACGTCAAATGAAACAAAAATGTGATTTATTAGTATTTTAACATTCTCAATTAATTCGAAAAAGGCAGCACTACGCTCTTATTGATTTTTTCGAAATGGTTACTGATTCTTTGATAATTATACTACGTAGTTCTTCTAATTTTATGGTGGGTGAACCTATTGTCGAAATATCTAACATAGTCGTAAAGGAGAATCTACTTTATGAGCTTTAACCAGGCTATAGGCTAAAGATAGATTAGTATGAATTGTGTCAATATCGCACCTTTCAACATTTTTTCCCAAACATTTTTGATCCTTTATCTCTCTAGAATTTTAAATGTACCTTTTGGAAGAATTCTTGTGGGATCATTGAGAATAATTGCAAAACTATCTTTATCTTTCAAAAAATACATCATTTTCTGATTATAAACATTTTTTGATATCGCAACCGTAACAGTCCGTTAATTAGTCTTAAAAATCAGTAATTCAGGATGACATTTCTAAAAAATTTTGGTTTCAAAAAATCCCTCGTTGAATTTTTTACCTAATAAGCTTTATGGAACGCCAATAATCAAAAAATTATTTGACAAACCCATAAAGTTTGCTCTAAATTCTTCTACTTTGTTATCTGGTAATTTCGATATATGAGCATTATTTCTCAGTTTACATTATGATGGTCTCATAAACAGATTTTGGAATTTTCGTCATAACGCTCTGTAAATTTGTTCAGAAACTCAAAAAAAATGATGCCCTAAAAAGAGCTGAGTTGGTGAATATAAAGATAAACCTCCGTTCCCCTAAGGTTGGTTATCGAGACAAGTTTTAGGGAAGAAACATAAGCGTAAATAATAAAGAAAATGTTGAGATAATAATTGTTTATTTTAATCCAGCTATTTACGTATTTGTGTTTTTATTCCGTTTTATGCAAAAGTCGTAATTTTCATTCAATTTAAATTTAAAAAATCTCATTATATTCCTTGAAGTGTTCTTTACAATTCTACTCATCATGTTTTTATTAAGTATTCTTAGCAAATTGTTTAATTCAAAAAATGACTCACTAAGAAAAGTTATACTTGTGATTCCTAAATGAAATGATTTTCATTAAAACGTGGCAAATAGAATTGCGAAGAACCCTTCAAGGAATAGAGTGAGCTTTTGTAAATTGAAATTGCAAGAAAATTATGACTCTTGCCTAAAGCGGAAGAAAAAATATAAATATGCAAATAACTAAATTTAAATAAACCAGTATGACCTCACCTATTTATTCACTATTTGCGTTAAGGTTTCTGTTTTAAAATTTGTTGCAATAATCAATAAGCTCTTTTTTGTGAATGTTATTAATCGAGTTAATGATTGAGCAATTTCGAACTTGATTGTATACCTAGAACATCCCCAAGGCATTTTTTGGATTGAGGTTAGATTTAAGTACATTTTTCGTCTTAAAACTAGACACTAAGTCTAGTTTTGGATTTAGATGAGACTGCTTTGTCTCAGGACTTGACTATTTTCCCTGAAACAAAACTTTTCTCGACAGAAGCGAAAAAACTACACTTTGTTTTTTTTATCCTTATAGAACTCTGTTACACCAAGAAACACCTCATAAGAAGTAAAATGAAAGTCTTGTGATATTTTAATCATTCTTCGTCACCTTTCTTCTAAATATCATCACTTATGGATGTGTGATACATTTTAATAAACTTTTTAAATAATTTAAATTTGATTTTTACCAGAAGTTGTACAAAAATTCAATTTTATAGATCGAAGGAGTTTTTAAAATCAATTTACAGAAGCTGTGTATGTATGATAGCACTTTTTTGATTGTGTAAGCAATATGCGAGATTATGAATGTTTATGTCATGTATGCTGAGGTCAACTACAAAGTTTCTTCTCCCTAAGGCATTCAAAATATCTCACTTATTTTAATAATTTAAAAAGAGGAAAATATTCCATTCTCTAGAGCGAATGGTTTTTTGTGATCGATTTGAAGAGCCAATATATTTATTAATTTTATAATTGTTCAAACAATTTATATTGCCTAAATGTGCCTTTAAAGATGAAAATGAAAGAGAAACGTAGTTTTTTTGTTGTTTGATGATTTATTCCACAATGTAGTAATAGTTATTAATTTTTTAGACAATAATTGAAGAGTTAACAACTGATGCATTCTAGTTCATACGAGCTAATTAGAGAATTTTGAATATCAATGAATTTTCAAAAGTGATTTTCGAATTCTTTAAACAATTGACGTTTATAATAATTGCTTATACTAAGGCCGATCATGAAATTCTGTTTTTGAGATATCCTCTTAATAATCACATTAAAATTTTTTCCTGCTTAAAAAAACGTACATGTAATATAATATTTATATTAATTATACGCAATCTACCTCCATCGTCGGAAGTAATTTTTCAAATTGTTATCTATCTTTGCATGTCTATTACTTCGAAGTTTAAAAAATTGTATGTTTGCTGATATAATATTAAAATAATTTACTTAATGAATTACGCACATTTGCATTCCATATGTTCCGTTGAATTTTGTGAACAATCCGCCGATAATTTTTAATTACATTATTATTCAAACAGGTTAATTCTAATCCGCTTCGTCAAGTATCTCGTTAACCATATACAAACAAGTTGATAAGCTTTCATGGAATCCGTCTTTTAGAATTACTTTAAATTAATAATGAGAATTCCAACTTACGTTATACCTTTGAATATAAAGCTCGCTTTGTACTTGGATTATTCTTATCCTTAATTTATGCTTTGAAGTCCTATAAATGATCACGAAACTAAGCGTGCAAAGCTTATGGGAAAATTATTCGTAATATCATTCGCTCAGCCAAATCAAAATTTTTGGCCAACGTCCAACTCTGAATAGGATTTAAGGTCCTGATCTTCAGCCGTTAAACTGGCAAAAAAGTATGCAACAGATGAGGACTGTCTACTCTATTTCATGCGCAATACGGTCGTTTATTCATGTGACTTGTTCTACACGGAATAAAAAAGTGCTGGATATTTTTCTTCACCAAGTGCGTGACTTCACGATAGGTTTAAAAGTACTTGAAAAATTGAAAATACCGTCAACGGACAATAATTATTCAAGGAAGAGAAACTAATTACAGAGACCCAATTTGTAGAAAAAATCATATTTGACATTTTATTCTGAGCAGAAGACTCAATTCAAATCATTACAATGGTGTCTACTTACATTGAGTCGAGGATCCACTAATTTTCTTCCGAACTCTTAACAAGTTACTCGTAAAACACATGAATTTTATATCGATTTTTAAGAATATATTTCGAAATTGATAAGTTAATTTATGACTCCTGTAATCCAGAATTCCATCCAGTCATTTCTAAAATCCCCATTCGAACCACGTGGTGAATTTTTTGTACATTCGAAATACTTTTTATTTCACGCTTCGACTCTGTTACTTTCGTCAAAAAAGAGGACTAACTTTTGAGCTTCCAGACGTTCTTTTCTTGTTTATTCTTTTGATCATTTGCGAACAATATAAAAAATTTCTCAAGAACAGATTAAATTGAAAGACGGAGAATTGGCGGGTGTAACCGTTCGTTCGTAATCTTTGACTAGTGATTTACAAAGTTTAAGTGCTTGGATTAATTCTCGCGACCATGAGAATATGCTCGACTTCTATGTGCTTTGAGAATTTAATGAGCATTTATGAGTATTATGGATTAGGACTTAAGCAATCGTATCTTTTATTTTTATTAACTTTCAAAGAAAAAATGTTTTCCTAATTACATTTTATGTTTTATTTTAAATTTCAATCGCTTAAATAGCTAAATTTATTCAAAAATACTCAAATAATAATTATATCACTTAAATTTCGCGGGAAAATGTATCGCCAGCTCAAAGTGGAAGGAGAGCTAAACTTAAACTATCATAGAAGTCAAAGTAATATAAAACATATTTTTCGCATCAAACAGTATATAATTCAAATCAAGTATATACTTCAATTCACTCTGTAGTGTATTTGTAAAAAATATCTGTATTATTTAGGGGTCATCCACAAATTATGTAAGACGATTTGGTCGGATGAATTATTATCCAAATAGATGAAATTTCAACGAAATAGTTGAAATTTCAACCAAATGGTTGGAGTTTCAACCAAAAAGAATAATTTTCTACCAAAAAGAAGATATTTAAACCAAATACGTGAATTTTAAACCATACAGTTGAATTTTCAATTTAAAAAATACATCTTCCATAAAAAACGAATTTAAAAAAAAAATGAATAAATTTTCAACCGAAGAAATGAATTTTCAACGAAAATGATGAATCTTCAACCAAATATTTTAATTTTTAGCGAAAAAGATGAATTCTCAAACTAAGTAATGAATCTTGAACCAAAAAAATGAATTTTTAACACAGAGTTCCACTTTCAATCAAGCAGCTGAATTTTCAAGAACATCAAAAATTCTCAAAGAAAAATGTAATGGTCGATATTTCAACCAAAAAAGATTTAGATTTGGAATCTTAAACAGGTGAATTCAACCAAGAAAGACGAGTTTTAAATAAAATAAATGAATTTTCAACTGAAACAGATTATTTGCCAATCAAAAAGGATGACTTTTCAATAAACTAATTAAATTTTAAACCAAATAATTAACTTTTCCATCGTAAAAGATGAATTTTCAAGCAACAAGATTGATTTTCTACTAAAAAAGACGAATTTACAACATAATATATGAATTTTCAACCAAAAAAGAAAAACGATTTAAAATAAAATACCTGAATTGTAAGCCAAACAGTTAAATTTTCATCTAATAGAAATGACTGATTTTCAACGAAAAAGAAACGAATAGCTAATATTTCAAATAAAAATGATTTTAAATTGGAATCCAGAACACTTGAATTCGTCAAAAAGACGATTTTAAAAAAAAAAAAACAATTGAATCTTCAACTAAAAAGAATGGCTTCCTAACGAATTTGTTGAATTTTCAGCAAAATTAGTAAATTTTCAACCGAAAAAGATGAATTCTCAACCGAAAATATAATAGTAGCCTTTTCAGCTAAAACGGATGAACTTTCAAACAAAAATAGTTCGATTTTCTAATTGGGTTCTATTAATTCAGATCGCATATAAGTAAAAAATGAGAAAAAGGAGAAGATAAAGGTATAGTGATTTGGGTGGGAAGGGGGGGGGGGGTCAGAGCAAATCTTACGGTATCTCACATGGTGGGAGAGGGGGCTGCAAATTTCAGAAAAACACCTTACATAATTTGTGGAAGACCCCTTGTGAGTGTTTCTAATAGCTAACCATTTTTTCCCCTTTACAAAAAATGGGATGCATTTCGGCGAGAGAGTAGCACTTTACGACGAGATATAATTTTGAGTATCGGCACAGGGTATGATTTCCTAGTGTGGTCGATCTCCAGCGAGTAGCGGTGGCGCAGGCAATTAAATAAGGCGGGAGTTCTGGCTCCACTTGAAAGTGACAAGCCAGATTCTCCACAATGTCTTAAAATTTTCTTTGGTTATCTGTCCTTCACGTTAATTTAGATACAGTAACGGACCTTCAAGTGAATTTCATACATTCTTCGTATCGTTTACATGTGTAAAAAAAAGGGAAACAAATATACAGATTCTTACAATTATCGAGAGTGCTCTTTGGAGTTTGTGGGACCCTTGGTCAGCGGGTTTTCAGGCGAATTAATTGGAATAAACTTCCGGGGTAATTAACAGTAATTTATGTAACAGGTGAGAAAACCACGTTTCAATGCCAGTCAAGGAAGGGCTATTGGATTGTCAAGGCAGACATTTATGCTAACAAGAATAAAAAATATATATTTTTTTAATAAAAAATATTAGTCCCTGTAATTTATATATATTTTTCAACATAAGAACACATACTATCACGACTTATATTAATCGCACATTTTTTCCGCTTTGAAAAATCGGACGCATGCTGCGGGGATTAGAACCGCCTATCTACTCTCTGCCTAACGCGATTCATTCCCAACCGCTCAAACCCGCGGCTAAGGTAACGCGCTGAAAACATGATAAAAAATCTTGGCCTTGTTGCTCCGAGTTAGACAACTTGCTGCGAAGCTGACTTTGCTATTAAACAAAGCAGGTGTGAAAATGCTGTAGCAGGTGCCCTGCTATAAAATTGCTTAGTTATATTACATAACAAATGAAATAAATTGTTCAAACAATTTGAGTTTGAAAAATTTTAAAATAATAATTTTTTTCAGGAAAATTCTTTTTTGACCAAGGGATTATTTTACGCGGAAAAATTATATTTTTCAATAATTCAAACTAAAAACTGTTTAAACAGTTCATTTCAATTTTTTCTTCAGCCAACTTCATATGTTGTATCAATAAATAATTAGATAGAACTATGACACCGGATAGAATAGCTGATTGAAAATTGAATTATTTTATTTTTATTATAATCGCTTCAAAAATCAGAGAAGTTTATTACAGATTGAATAAATTAATAACGAATCAATGAAAAATGAAATTTGTTTGTCCTTTGTACTTTTTTCGTAAGACCCAACGTTTTAAGTCACAGCGTTATAAACAATTTATCCTAACAAAACTGACATCGAATAAGTTTGTGCCCAAATTTCAATTGTTTTTAGCAATATTTCTTGAGATATCATTTTTCAAATATGTCAGTTTTGTTGAAAAAACATTAATTTATAATGCTGTAACATGAAAGCAGTGCACCTTGCAAATAAAGTATAACGAACAAAAAAGTCTAATTTTTGCTCAAAGATTCTCAAAATGATAAAAAAAATTTCTTTCGAAACAAATAAGGAAATTGTTTAAACAATTGTTGTGTAAATTTTTCAAGACAGAACTAATTAATTTTTAAATGATAACTAAATAAAAATTATATCATAATAACAAAATTTTGAATACTCAGATTTCCAAAAATTTTTGAAACGAGTTGAATAATTTGAAGAATGATTAATTCTAGTTTTTAAAATATCTTTGAGAAAATTGTTATTTTCGTAATTTTAATATTTTCGTAGATGCAATTCTTTCACGTATCTAGAGAGCGTGACTTTCTCTATAAATTTTTACAGATTTTTATTTGTTGTTCCGTAGGAGATAACTCATGTCAATAGACCCTTGTTATTTGAATATTGATATTGAAATATTAAATAATTCTAAATTGTAATAATTTTTAAATCTTCAGTTCAAAATTGTTCATATTCGAAAAAGTTACATGTACAATTGATAATTCAGAGATTGTTTAATTTCAAACGCTATTTATTCGAAATTGTCTACAGTATCTACTGAAAAATTTTCAAATATACAAAGCTGAAATAGAAGACTTAACTATGAACATTTTTTAATTACACCTTGGGGGCTAAAACATATTTTAAATTTTCAAATCAAAAAAAAAGATAATTTTTTGCTTCTTCTTTGGTCTCAAAGAAAAGCTAAAGTTTATTAATTTGAGAAACTCAAAGTAAAAAAATAGGATTATCACTTTTTATTTATGAAAATAATCGTTGATTACTCTGGCGGAATTCTGCTATTTTTTTGAAATTTTTTAAAATCCTGTAAACTCTATAATTTTCCTTGAAATTGTAAAGGTCATAAGGAAAATTTATAAGTCTTTTTTCATCTACTAAAACCTTTGACAACAATTTTCTGAACACAACCAATTTTTTTCATGTTGAAAACATTCTAAAGGATCTTGCATGAAAAAAAGCCAATCATAATTGGTGCAGTTCCTTCTGGGAGATTTCTTATACATAGTTTCATGGCCTACAAAATAAATGTTTCAATTAACTCCACTACTTCCCCATGTACTTTATGTAGGGTCTGTTTTGAATTTTAATTAGATTAACATGCTTAGCGAGATTGATTTTCATAGTGGGTCTCTAAAAAACTGTGTCAAAGGCTGATTTGATTGATTAAATCCTTAAAAAATTAGCGGGTGCACAGCATTCGGGTTAGCCTACAGATAGACAAAAATAATTCCTTTATTTCTAATTGGGAACACTTAAAACGAAACAATTAACACTATGCAGCGTTCAAAATAAAACGATATTAAACCTGGTTTGAAACTGAACAATTTTTTAATTAGGCGGTGAAATTAGATCCTTTGAAATTATTTCTTCAATTTTGTAGAATATATAATGTTCATTCATATATTCATATAATTGGAAATCACTTAAAATTACGATTGCAATTTAAAATCATAAAATTTCAAAGTTTCAGTTTGAGAAACGCTTTTGTTTTACTGTCAAATATTGTTAAATTTTCATTAGTTACGTATGTACAATTGATAACTTAGAAATGTTCAATTTTAAAAGTTTAAATTTGGAATTGTCCGATTATGAAAATTTGAATTTAATATGAATTGATACGAAAATCGATGACCCCTTCATAAAAAGTATAAGAGACTTTATCAAAATGATGTTTTATCCAAAAGTGTACCACTAATTCAGTAAATTTTCAAGCATTTTTCTTCCGTGTACGGTTTTCTTGTCGGTTTCAGACTCATGATGCTTTATCTGTAATGGACATGTTATTGAGAATATTTCATTCAAACTGCACTTTCTCTCGCCTTTAGAGACACGTATTCAAATAAGGTGCACAAAAACGGGATGACAAGATTCATATAAGCTCAAAAAATGTGTTTTTTTATATAATTTTGAAATATGGAATTCATTAATTTGAAATAGAAGACATAAGACACTAACAATAATGATTCGCCCGCTATGCGTGCGAGAAGCATCAATTCATTTGTTTCATCATAAGGAACAAACTTTCTAATTACAATATTGGTATATTCTCAAAATTAAAAAAGTTTTTCTCTCATGAATGTTAGAAAAATTTACAAATCTTTACATATAATAACTTTATTTGGTCATAGAGTGCTTCTAAATAAATCAATCGACTCATGCTATCAAAATGAACTAATCTGTTACTCACTATGTTGCTATATTCCTAGTATTGAAAAAGAAATTAGTTATTAATGAAAAATTATAAACTCAAAAAATTCTTGAAGATGAAAATTTGTGCATAGAAATAGCTATAAGCATTCTATGGAATTATATGAACTAAATACCACCCCATATTTGAAAAAATTCGAATTCCAGAGCCTGGTATTACTACCAATACTGTAATAAAAATGATAAAAATTTCGAATTTTTCAAATTCATTTTTTGCCATTATTATTATATTTAATGGGCATTATTTAGGACTGCATTCCTTCCAAATTTTATGACCAGTTCTACTTGTTTTCGAGTTATCATAAAAAGAGTACTGTTGACACACACGCACATACACACACATACACACACACATACACGCGCGCGCGCAACAACGCGTGCGCATACGCACATTTTTAAAAACCTCATTTTTGGACTCCTGATGATGAATTATGTCAAGATATGTCAAAACATGAAGTTCGAAAAATTTCATCGTTACAAAGTTCCCTCTATAAGAAAGCAATTATTTAAACAATTATGGGCAAGTGGCTGAAATTGTTAGAATAAGAGGAACTACTGAAATTTGCTGCAAAATTTGCAAAAAAACTACACTTTTTGCCTTTTTCCGGTTGAAAGTTACACTTAAACCATAAAAATTGTTTGAACAATCAAAAACAAAAGTGAACCATTCGTTTTCAAATTCCATTCAAACTAATTCGTTCATGTTACACCGAATTTGAAATTTGACATTCTTTTTTGCCTGTATTTTTTGAAAAATAAGCCATATTTTTTTGCAACATTGTAGCATTACAACCCATACAACCCATATAACCCATAACACTCAAATAATTCCGAAAAAGCATTGAAAACTGAATGTTTTTGAAGTAGCTTTTTATTTTCCAAGCCCCATTTGAAATTGTTCTGTGAAGAAATAAAAAATAAATTCGCCTTAGAGATAAAACAGTTCAAGAACTAGACGTTCAAAATTCAATTACTTCAAATCTGAAAATGTTCTGAGTTGAACATTTCAAACTCAGTGCCTCTCAAATTACTTTTTTTTCAAGTGATAAAATTGTACACGTTAAACTTGGAATCATAGTCATCTTTTTTTATATTTGTATATTATTAATTGACAATGCAACGTTTCCCGCGCACTATTGCGCGCGTACAATAATGCTAGTTAAAAATCAAAGCCCTTATTTCTCAACCACCATCAATTTTGGTGACTTATAACTTTGTTATTGCCAATTGAAATTTTTTTCTTCCACATGTTCAATAGGGTTTTTCATCAAGCATTTCTTGAAAAAATAAACAATTGACCTTCCAAAATGCGGATCAACAATAAATTAGACTATTTCCGTACATATGATTCTTTTTTTTTGTCTGAAAAGAAAGCATATGTTTTTTCCTTTAAAAACATTCATGTTAAAAAGTGGACATATATTGTTAAAGAAGTTTTTTTCAATATTAGAAGTTTAAACATTTTTAGAAAAAATTAATAATTTCGAATTGAAAGCGTTTGAAATGTTTATAAGATACATTGTATTATTCTGAATTTAAAGCTTTCCAAATCAAACAATTTTCGATTAGGTACAATTTCGAAAAAAGACAATATTTCGAATGAAATGAAAAGGAATTGAATTTGTACCACTCCTACATGAAGCGTTGAAAAATTAATAATATGAAATTGAAAGTGCTTGAACTTGAAACAATTTCGAAACGTTCGAAATTGAATAATTTCAGATTATAATTTTGAAAATTGGATCATTTAAAATTCAAAGGAATTGAAATCGTATTATTTCTAATTAAAAGTGTTCAGAATTAAAAAGTTTCGAATTCAAATAAATTTCAATTCGAAGCGATTAAATTTGACAATTTTTATTTGAAAACTGATTTAAAAATTCCAGAATCAAAGGCTCTGAAATTCTAGAATTTTAAATTTTTCTTATATAAAGAAGAGTGTAATTTAATTAACATTAAAATTGATTGGATGAAATTTTCCAAGATGAAAAAAATGAATTTCCACGTCATTTTCACCATTAAATATAAAAAAATCCCCAATTATTAATCTTACAAATTGAAACATTCCAAAAAAACTTTCAAAGTGAAGTAACATAAAATGGGAAACATTAAAAATGAAAAAAAAACCTTTTACTATGGAACGTTGAAACTAAAAGGAATCTGAACTTCATTTAAAACTGGAAACATTTTCAATTACCAAGAATCGTGATATCAAAACTTTTTAATTCTTAAACACTACAAAATTTCAATTATTTTAATTTCAATTGCCAAATTGAGAATTATGAAAGAGAAAAATTAAAAATTCAGCGCTCAACATAAAAATTCAAAACTCCAAAATTGTAACAATTCAAAATTAAGTAATTTATTTAATTACTGAGGTATCAATTTCTGATAGTTGAATTTTATCTATTTTGATTTTGAACAACACAGTTTTTTACTTTTCAATTTCAAATCGTCTAATTTTCAACACTTGACAGAATTATTTTAATATTATGAAATTTTCCCATCAAATATTTTCCAATGTTAAATGAATCATTGTCTAAAATCTTCAACAGAATATTGACAATCTTAAGAAACTTCATTGCAAATTAGAAATTAAAAAAAATACGAAACAAATCGCTATAATTCGATGTTTTGAAATTTCACAATCTTAAGCCTTACAATCCGAAATTATTATTTTTTTTTAATTGAGTTTGAAATGTTCAATATTTTGGAACATTTCCACATGAGAAAGTAATTCAATCATTGATGCCTAGTTCTAAAATCTTCTCATATTTCAGGCTTGAGTTTGACAAATTATTTTCTTAATTTTTCATTCTTTTGAATTCATTCTGGAGGCATTTAATTCAAAATTCTTTAATTATAAATGCTTTACACTATAAATTGTGCAACTCTCAAGATTCAATAGTCAAATTATCCTAAAGTTTCGAATATTTGATTTTGATTATCAATTTCGAAGGATTTCAATTTTAAATTGTTGAATCATTAAGGCTATCAATTAGAAATTCTTGTACAATTTCCTTAGTGAAATTCTCAATAAAAATTTTAAATAATTCAGGATGTGTTAGCCTAAAGGTTTTTTTTAAAAAAAACCTAAGCATTCCCTCCATTTTCCCCCTTCAGTAAGTATGTGTCCTAACGACATTTTTTTCTTCATATGTAAACTATCATCCAATTCAAACCAAATATTTTCGAAAAGCTTTTGAAGCAAAAAAAAACTTTAGTTTCAAGGCCTCAAAAATTAAACTGTTTTAGAATAGCGCATTCAAAGTTATAATTTTAAATTGAAATTATAGATATTCTAGAGGTGATAAGTGATTGGATATATTTTTTTACTAAAAAATTCAGTTTCTGTACAAAAAAAATCTGTGTCATTTTCACTGTCCAAAATTGAAGAATTTCAAATATTGTGAACCTTTAGAGCTTAGTTATCCTAAAAATGTTGAAAGTTACATGATTTCTAAATGGAGAGTTTCAAAATTATCGAATTTAAACTTGAAGCGTTAAAAATAAAAAAATTAATTTTCAATGAATTTGAAAATTATTATTATTAATTCTAATCTCCAGCCTAAACATTCATTTCAAATTTTTAACACGTATTTTTATATAAAATGACATCGTTAATTTTTAATAAATAACCGATAAAAAAAGTATGCATAGAGACAATAAATAAAAATTATAAATAAAAATCGAAAGCTTCTCAAATTTTGAGATAAAATCCAAACGTTAAATTAATGAAAACAGATATTATTCAGGAAGAAGGAAGATTTTAAAATAGAATTTGTTTTCTATTTTTAAGTATATTGACATGTCTAAGTATGTTATTTTAAGGCGCCCATCACGAACAAAGGGTTCAAGAATCTAATTTCGACACATGACGACAGGGAGTCAAAATATTTTCTTTTGACGAGGGTTAAATGGTCCCCTTCTATGACACATTTTTTAGGAAGGATATATACATAAACATCCAAGGCTGTTTCATCTAACATTTCCATGAAGTGAACTTTCAAAGTGAGAATTGAAAAAAGATTTAAGTGCCTCTTATGGAAAATACTTATTTATTATATATGCATTCAAATACTTTATAATAATAATAATAATTATTATTATTGTTATTATTATCATACCATTAAGCCAAATCCCTTTCGGGGTAAGCGTAACTAATAATCCAAGACTGCAGTTCACTGTTAAAATTAAAACGAAAGGTAGATTGAATTTTTTTACTTGACTTTAATAAAAACTGATGAAAATTATATTAACACTGATTGGCATGAATAAACAATTTGTCCGGGAAGTTTTAATTCTAATCATGCACGGAGAAAAATGCGGGTTCAAAATCTATCTTTGAGTACCCTTCATGAAGTAACAAATGTAATATTGCCATATTTTTGCGTAATCTTGTCCATGACCGTTTGCTAATCTTATTACAAAAGGTATTGTATGCTTAGTTCCTAATATAAAATGTATAGTACTCTTCCCAAAAAAATCAACGTGAAAATGAATTGCTAGACTTCTAGTACTCAGTGAAATATTTTGGATTTGCATTTTTCTTCGTGCTCCATTCAAAACAAAATAGGAGTTGTAAAGAATTTGATTGATAGAGCTATTGAATTATCTCATCCAAAATTCCATGAAAAGAATATTGAATTATGCAAACAGATTCTTTTTTTCAACCATTATCCGATTGCCTTTATTGACAAACAAATACATAAAATAATTGTTCAAATTAAGGGTAGAAGCAATCATCAGAACACAAACAATAAACAGGATCACAATCAATGTTAGGAAAATTGAGCTTACACATGATATATAGAGTTCAATTCAAAAGTAATTTGATTGCAAACTTGAGTATAGATGGAAATGAGAAACTTTATAAAAATGTGTGATTTACAAATTAAAATCTAGACAATGTGATACTGTTCATGTAGGGGAAGCATGGAGGTCACTTAGAACAAGAAAAGAGGAACATGAAAATAATTTTCACAGAATGCAAGATATTACTCGGTCCTTACGAAACATCGACTCACACATGGTTGGTCATGACATTAAATGAGATGATGCTAAAATTTTGTATGACGAGAGAAATAAAAAAAAGAGGGGGAGTTCATGGAAATACGATTTAAAAAGAGAGAAGGTAACAAAGCTGTTAATTGAAACAGAGATCTTTCGAGATAGAACATAATTTGTGATGGAGTCATTAATTGGTTATATTGACTATAGATCTGGTCAGAATTCTGCTTATGGGCAAGTCAATTTTCAAGTCAAGAATGAAATAACTGAGTTTCGTCTTCATTCAAAATGTTTGCCTATGTAAAAATCATTTTCAATCAAGGAGTGAAATATGTGACAAAAGAATAATTGCTATCAATTACACTAGTCTATGAATTTTTGGTTCATCGCGTATACCTGGAAGAAAAAGTGTTTTTTAGACTAATTTTGGATCGCTCAAGAAGAAAATGATACGTATTTATTTTTCCAAAGAAGCGTTCCGAGATATTTGCAAAAAACGTGTTTTGTGGCTCTTTTTTCAGTTACTGGCAGAAATCTCGAGAACGGTTGATCCAAGTAACGTGAGCTGTATATCATCAGAAAGGTATGTTCTTCTTTCCGATGATATACTGTTTATCAATTGTATTAAAATTTATTGGCTGATAGGCGATGAAATTCCAAAAAATGGTACAACTGAAAGTAAGTGATTCTTAAATAGGCGGAAAGTGGAGAACGAGACACAGCTTATGTCAATTGAATAAATCGTTATCAAGATTTATGCCAGTGACTGACAAAAAGCCAAAAACACGTTTTTGCAAATATCTCGGAAATGCTTCTTTGGAAAAATAATGTAATGTCATTTTTTTTTCAACGACCCACAAATAGTCTCAAAAAACCTTTTTTCTCCTGCTACATTTTTCGTACAAACTAGTAATATCTCTGTTTTATTTTCAAGTAATAATGGTCTTCCAATCTAATAATGCTTTCGTTATTTGTACCTGTTGTTTTCCTATAAATTATCCTTGAAGAGGAATGTTGGTTTGGTTGACTCTTTCTTCCTCTTTTTTCTTTTTGTTGTACATTTATTGCACATTTGTCTCTAACGAGCCGTAGAAGTGGGTAGTTTTGAAGTTTATTTTAAATTTGTGAACTTTTTAGGTGTTTCCTTTAGGACACAAAAGATTTTCATAAAAAAGTAGATTTGATTTCAATCATTAGGAAAAAAAAAGTTTTCTATGATAAGATTCAGGAATGAAAATTTTAAGAAAATTATAGAAGAATGACCTTTATGGTTCATGCTTTGAAGACTTGAAAATATTTCTTGTACAAATTTCCAGAGTAGAGGGACGGAAAGAGGAAACGGGCATTACCTAATTGTCATTATCAATTATTTTAAAGTGCATTTCTTCATGTTTCAAATTTCTGAAAAACTTCAATAGTGTTTGACAATGAACTCTTATTATAAAAAAACATTAAACGAAACAGAAAACATCAGGTCAATCCTCATCATCACTTCTGTGAAAGAGGGAGGAAAGACAAAATAGGCTTCACGTATTTGTCATCTTCAATTATTTAAAACTACATTTTTTCGCGTTTTAAATGTTTTTCATGTTTTCATGTTTTTCGTACTTCACTTTCAATTACTTTAAAGTACATTTTTTTATGTTTCAAATTAATGAAAAACTCGGAAAATATAAGAAAATTATTTTTCAGTGTGGAGAAACATCACGCGAGACGGAAAACATAAATTTAATCCTCTTTATCACACCTGAATAAGAGGGTGGAAAAACAAAATGGGCTGTATCAGTTATCAATCTCAATTTTTTGGAAGTGCGTTTCTTCATACTTTAAATATTTTGCATGTTATCATGTTTATTCATCACAGTTTTCATGCTTTTACATTTCATTCTCAATCTTTTAAAGATAATTTTTAAATACTTTTCGAGTTTCTCATAAATTTATAACATGAAAAAATGTTCTTTCAAGTAATTGAGAATGATAACTAGGTAAAGTACCTTTTTGTTTCTCGACCCTCATACTCAGAGTTGATAAAGAGGATTAAGTTTATGTTTCCTGCCTCGTGTGATGTTTACGATAAAAGATCATTCTGAAATACTTTTCAAGTTTTTCATGAATTTAAAACATGAAAAAATGTACTTTTTTAAGGAACATCACACGAGACATAAAACACAAATTTAATCCTCTTTATCACCCCAGAGTAAGAGGGTGGAAAAACAAATTGGGCTTTACTAGTTAATATTCTCAATTATTCAAAAGTACATTTCTTCATGTTTTAAATGTCTTTCATGTTTTCAAGTTTGATCATCATCGTTCTCATGTTTACAATGTTTCATTCTCGATCATTTAAAAGTACATTTTTTCAAGTTTTAAATTTATGAAAAACTTGAAAAGTATTTAAAAATGATCTTTTATCATGAAAAACATCATACGAGATAGAAAACATAAATTTAATCCTCTTCATCACCTCTGAGTATGAGGGTAGAGAAAGAGAATGGGCTTCATATAGTTGTCCTTCTTAATTATTTAAAAGTACATTTTTTCATGTCTTGAATATTTTTCATGTTTTTCATGTTTCATTCTAAATTACTTAAAAGTACATTTTTTCATGTTTTAAATTTATGAAAAGCTCGAAAAGTATTTAAAAATCATCTCTCATTATAAAGAAACATCAGACGAGACAGAAAACATAAAAATCCTCTTTGTCACCCCTGAGAAAGAGGGTGATAAAACAAAATGGGTTTTACCTTGTTGTCATTCTCAACTATTTGAAAGTACATTTCTTCATGTTTTAAATGTTTTGCATGTTATCATATTTATTCATAATTATTATCGGGTTCTTCATGTTTCATGTTCAATCATTCAAAAGTATATTTTTTCATATTTCAAATTTATGAAAAACTCGAAAATGATTTAAAAATTATCTTTTATCGTGAACGTCACACGAGACAGAAAACATAAATTCAATCCTCATGATCACCCCTGAGTATGAGAGTGGAAAAATAAAATGGGCTTCACATGGTTGTCATTCTCAATCATTTAAAAGTACATTTTTTCACGTTTTAAATGTTTTTCATGTTTTCATGTTTTTCATGTTTCATTCTCATTTACTTGAAAGTACATTTTTTTATGTTTAAATTTACGAAAAACTCGAAAAGTATTTAAGAATGAGCCTTTATTATAAAGAAAAATCACACGAGACAGAAAACATAAATTTAATTCTCTTTATCTCCCCTAAGTAAGAGGGTGGAAATCAAAACGGGCTTTACTAGTTGTCAGTTATCAAGAAGTACATCTCTTCATGTTTTGCATGTTATCATGTTTATTCATAATCGTTTTCATTTTTCTTATTTTTCATTCTCAATCATTAGAAGTACATTTTTTCATGCTTTAAATTCATTAAAAATTGAAAAGTATTCAAAAATAATCTTTTATCATAAAGAAACATCATACGAGACAGAAAACATAAATTTAATCCTCTTCATCACCTTTGAATATGAAGGTGGAAAAATGAAATGGGCTTCATATAGTTGTCATTCTCAATTACTCAAAAGTACATTCGTTCATTATTTAAATTTATGAAAAACTCGAAAAGTATTTCAAAATTATCTTTCATTAGGAAGAAACATCAGATGAGACAGAAAACATAAAAATTCTCTTTGTCAACCCTGAGTAAGAGGGTGGTAAAATAAAATGGGCTTTACTAGTTGCCATTCTCAATTATTTAAAAGTACTTTTCTTCATATTTTAAATGTTTTGTCTGTTACCATGTTTATTCATAATCATTTTCATGTTTTTCATGTTTTATTCTCAATCATTCAAAAGAACATTTTTTCATGTTTTAATCACGCACGAGACAGAAAACATCAATTCAATCCTCCTCATCACCTCTGAGTATGAGAGTGGAAAAACAAAATGGAATTTACCTAGTTGTCATTCTCAATCATTTCAAAATACATTTGTTCATGTTTTGAGTTTATGGAAAAGTATCAAATTAAAAAATTAAAATTTAGATTTAAACAGAAGAAAAAAATTGTTTTTTCTTAATTTTTAAATTTTCAAAAGAACGCTCCCAAACTTACAGTATCTGAAATAAAAATTTAAAAAAAATTTTAATTGATCAATTTATCGAACTTTCAATAATGTAAAATTAGAATTTAGAATCCCTCTACTTGTCAACTACTATCTATTTTGGTGAATTGTAACTGTTAATATCAATTAACATTCTTTTTCTTGTACAGATTCGATAGAGTTTTCATAACCTTTTCAAAAATCACCAGCATTCTTTGAACAAATAAACATGTGCCCATCTGAAATTTGGATCATTCAATCATCATATAAAAAAACATTTAAATCATCATTTAATCAAATCAGTTAAATCATTTAAGAAATCATCATTTAAATCATTTCATCATTTCACAAAATAACGATATTAAATTATAATAAATGATGATTTCACAGAAGTCAAACATTCACCGCACCGATTTGTTAGAATCTTCTACAAATTATAACGATTTTATTTAGAAATGGTACTAGTTATTCCTTATCATTCCATTCCACGGTGGAGTTTAGTGTTCATAATCATCCACCGGCTCCATTTCTTGACGGATTATGAAGTTTTCTTTTAAAAATGTTCAGTATCAAATATTTAAAATCCTTGAACTCTTCGATATTTAAATTTGAAATCATTTAAGAAATTATTATTTAAAATCATTGAATCATTCGAAAGAAATTGAAAAATTAAAAAAAAACACGCGTATTTTCTAAAGGGAGACTTGGAAAAAGGGTCGAGATGTGATAGATCACTCTTCTGTGACCAGTTATCAACACGCGTATTTTTTGAAGGAAGACTTGGAAAGGGGGTTTGAAATGTGACAGATCACTCTTCTGTTTAAATTTTGATATTTTTCAACAATCTAAATTCTGTTTAAATTAAAAAATTAACTTTTATTATAAAGAAACATCACACGAGACAGAAAACATAAAGTTAATTCTCTTCATCACCCCTGAGTGAGTGGGTGGAAAAAATGGGTTTTACTAGTTGTTATTCTCAGTTATCTAAAAGTACATTTCTTCATGTTTTAAATGTTTTGCATGTTTTCATGTTCACTCATCATCGTTTTGATGTTTTTCACGTATCATTGTCAATCACTTAGAAGTACATTTTTTCATATTCTAAATTTATGAAAAACTTGAAAAGTATTAAAACATGATCTTTTATTTTGAAGAAACATCACACGAGACAGAAAACATTTATTCAATCCTCTTCTTCAGCTCTGAGTATGAGGGTGAAGAAATACTATAAAATAGGCTTCACCTAGTTGTCATTCTCAATTTTTTCAAAGTACATTTTTTCATGTTTCAAATTTATGGAAAATTTGAAAAGTATTTAAGAATGATCTTTTATCATAAAAAAACATCACACAAGACAGAAAACATAAATTTAATCGCCTTCATCACCTCTGAATGAGAGGATGGGAAAACTAAGTGCGATTTACCTAGTTTTCATTCTCAGTGATTTAAAAGTACATTTTTTAATGTTTTAAATCTATAAAAAAACTTTGAAAGTGTTTGGAGATGGTCTTTTGTTGTAGAAAAAACACCACACAAAACAGAAAACATATGTTTAATTCCCCTCATTAATCCTTTGAGTGAGAGAGAAACAATAAAATGGGTTTTACTTTTACCCAGTTGTCATACTCATTTCTTCACAACTACCTCAACTTCAACCTCGTTTTTAGGTGAAATGAATTTTTTTGTTCACAGATTTCTAACATTTATCGACAAGTCTTAACCTACATTACTTGAAAATACAAAAAAAAACAATTTTTAAAAAAAGAGAACTTTATCTAATTGTCAATCTTAGTGCCTCATATATTAAAGGTAAATGAGGGACGTATAGGAAGAGGGATAGATTTCAGATCAATCTAGAAGTCGCGTGCTGCTCACTTAAACCACATACTCTTTCCATAATACAGCTCCGATACTTGGCGCAAAAAAGGATACATTAGACAGTTCCGTTGCAGGTGGCGAAAGGAGAATCGATATCCGCGAAATTGTATCCTTAATTGAAAAGCTAGAGAATGGTAAGGCTGCTAGCGTGGGTGGCATCACTGCTGAAATGCTCAAGAGCGGTAGTGGATACTAGTTCGTTCGCCTGAATGAATTTATGAATATGTGCTGAGATCCCCAAGTTCCAAATAATTAGAAAAAGGCGATTATCATTCCACTCTGCAAGGAAAAGGGCACTAAAGGTGACTGTAGTAACCTACAACGGAATTATCTAACGTATCCTTTTCTGTTTGACAGTCTGTTCACATTGTTGGCTGATCAAATATGATTTATTTTTACAAAATATTTTGATTTTCTTGAATTGCAACTAACATTGAATAAAAAATTAGATCAACGTATATTACTTTAGAGTTAATGGACTAAAACCGATCAAAAGTATTTGCCTCATTAAGCGAGAAAAGTGTTTCACGGTTCGCAGAACTGGCTCTACCGGTTCTTTAATTGGTGTTCAGAGATTAGTGCCATTCGAAATTTTCAGTGTAAAAAGTTTTTGTTGTGCAAGCAGTGCCTATATGATTTTCCGAACCTCATTTTCTGAAAATACAAGACGACTGGAACTTTCGTGTTGGCAACGTCTCGTTTCTTCAGTTCCATTATTATTTTATTGGTTGTGTACAGTGCACCCGGTATTGACGTTCACGTACTCTGTACGTGACAGAAACCTTTTTAGGTACTTTCGTACTTCCTTGATGCTTTTACCTGATTCAATCGTCGTAAAAATAATAACGAAAAATATCCAGAGTGTTGGCCAATTTTATTACTAATTTTTGCTCATATTAACTCCTAGCGGATGAAGAAAGAAAAACCACAATTTCTTAACCTATTTCGCTAACAATATATGTTATTGTATTAGAGTGAAAATTGTCTATACGCGGATTTTTTTTGGAATGAACAGCAATATATGATTTCAAAAATTTATTGTTTTCCAAGTTATCCTTCATAAAATCCTAACACTTTTAATTTTGAGTGTTTGAAAATTAGTATATTGAATTATGTAAGATGCGTACAGTTCTAAAAAAAATGTTCAATTTTGATGGCTTCCGCTCCAAAAGTGCAGAAATAAATTCATTAAGGATAATGATATGAGATAGAGAGAGAAGGCAGTTTTAAACTTGATAAAAACACCCCATATAGTACAAAGGCACCCATCCGACCTTAACCAAGACAAGCGCTGCTTAACTCCAGTGATCGAACAAGAAGCCTTAAACGATTCCATAGGTTCATGCGGAACTATAAGGACTTTTGTTTATACTTCAGGTATCTGGTACGAAAAAAGGTCTTTTTACCGTTTGAGTAAGCAGAGCGCGTGATTTTGCTTAAAAGATTTATTGAGGGGTATGGATGCAATTTTCAAATTTGATAGGAGTAACTACGACGCGCCCCGCAAATATTTTTGACAAAATTTCAAAAATCGTGTTTGTGCAGATTGACTTGTCCCATTTAATTTTAGAGCAAAATATTCAACAGCAAAATCAAACTAGATACAGTTCTAAGAAAGTTAAAAAAAAGTATTTTGAAAAAAGGGAAGACATCTAATTTTCTATGAAAAATATTTTAAAAGTGGTCAGCTTTAGAAGACCACAACTTATCACCCATTAGGGCTAAGTTATCGCATTTTTTTCAGAATTACTCGAAATTGCGTCTACTTTTATTAATCTTTGTAACACTTTCTTATGAACTCAGCGGGTTGCAAAGTACCGATACAAACTTCAGAATTTGATGTTTAGCCCCCTTTTTAAAAAAAGACGTGTGACTTTGAAGGGTTATAACTTGGCACCTATTGGAGGTAAGAGGTTCTTTGTTTTTTTAACATTATCAGGATTGTATCTAGTTTAATTTAACTGTTGGATATTTTGCTCTGAAATGCTATGGGACAGGTCAACCTACGCAAACACGATTTTTGGAATTTTTTCAAAAAATATTTCTGGGACGCGTCATAGATATTTCTGACGAATTTGGAATTTGCATCAGGACCCCTTAATAAACCACTGTAGCAAAAAAACGCGCTCTACCTATTTAGAACGGTGAAAAAGTGCCAGGTGCCTGGACTATTCATATTTTAGAATTCTGAAAGATTTAAATTTGAAACAATATAGTTTTGGACATCATCTTTGAAATTGTTAAACTATTAAGGCTTCCATTTTGAAGTTGCAGTATTTTGAACATTTAAATCTAAAAATCTGAGAGGCTTTGAAATCTAATCTTTTCAATTACTAAATGACCTCAATTTTCAAATTATTAAGTTTCGAATGCTTTAAATCATTGTTTTATTAAAAGCACTTTCAGTTACGAATTATTTAATTCTGAAGGTGTTTCAAAGTTAAATCTTTAAACTAATCAAGTATTGACTTCAATTCAAAATTTGGCCATAGCTAAGGTGTACCGAAATTTCGGTACGAATAGTCGGATTTTTTCGGTACGAATGTCATGAACTAGAAAAGGAGCTACTTGTACCAAAATCTCGGCACAAATAGCCGAATTTTTTTGGTATATTTAGACACACATTTAAAATTTTACATCTTTGAAGGATTTAAAATTGAAGCTCTCGCGCTATGTTTGATGCTTGAATTGCAAATTATTCGATTTGGAACATTTTCTATTTTAAGTTGAACTTGTTATAAATTTCGAAAAATCGAAATTTCACGATTTATATTGATACATTTTTTTTTAAGAAAAGAGGAAAAATCTACCGTAGCCCGGATTTGAACCGAGAATGCCATTATACATTGTATTTGAAGATGTTCTATTTTGAATGTGTTAATTTTTAATATGAAACGCTTGAATTTAGGATTGTTCCTCTTTGAATGCTTTACTATTCAATTCAGTTTTGGGGGTTTCAATCCTTAAATTTACATAAATTTTTGTAAGGCCGTGTCTATGTGTGCCGAAATTTCGGTATGAATAGTCGCATTCTGTCGGTACGAGTAAACCTGAAAAAATGACTTTTTGTAAAAATCGGTACAAATAGATGGATTTTTGTTTTTCTGATGTTTCAATGGACACCCTGATTCATGACAATATTATTTCAGTAAAAAACTCATCTTTCTTCAATTATTATTAAAATTAATTACGTAAATTTTAATTTTGAGAAGTCACTATATATAACTCGATAAAAAAAAAGTAATATGGCCAGAAGTAATAAATCCAAGATTGTTAGTATTAATTTGAATTCTTTTGTATGACCAAAACCAATTTTTGATTAATGCTCACGCGCACCGATCATTTTTTATCGGGAGGCTTTAGAGGCCCCCGTGAGTGGCTTTGGAGGCCCTCGTATGAGGCTCTGGACGATCTCATGGGAGGCTTTGGAAGCCCTCGTGACAGGCTTTAGACGCTCTCGTGAGAGACTTTGACCGCCTTTTTGGGAGGCTTTGACCGCCCTCGTGGGAGGCTCTGGACGATCTCGTGGGAGGCTCTGAAGGTCCTCGTTAGAGGCTCTGGAGGCTAATAGGTGGCTCTGGAGGCCCTTGTGGGAGGCTCTGTTGGCCCTAGTAGAATGCTCTTGCGGCCATCTTGAGAGGCTTGGGAAGTCCTCGTGAGAGGCTCTGGTCGATCTCGTGAAAGGTTCTGGAAGCCATCGTGGGAAGCTCTAGAGGCCCTCGTTGGATGCTTTGGAGGCTCTCGTGAGAGGCTCTGGACGATCTTGTGGGAGGCTCTGAAGGTCCTTATTGGAGGCTCTGGAGGACCTAATAGGTGGCTCTGGAGACCCTCGTGGGATGCTTCAGAGGCTCTGTAGGCCCTTGTGGGAGGCTCTGTTGGCCCTAGTAGAATGCTCTAGCGGCCATCTTGAGAGGCTTTGGAAGTCTCGTGAGAGGCTCTGGGCGATATCGTGGTTCTGAAGGCCCTCGTGGGAGGCTCTAGAGGTACTGATATTGGTGGTTCTGAAGACTCTCGTGGGATGCTTTCGAGGCCCTCGTGGGAGGCTACGGAGGCTCTAGTGAGAGGATCTAGAGGCCCTCAAAGGAGGCTCTGGAGACCCTCGTTGGATGCTTTGGAGGCTCTCGTGGGAGGCTCTAGAGGTACTAGTAGGTGGCTCTGGAGGCTCTCGTTGGATGCTTTAGAGGCTCTCGTGGGAGGCTCCGAAGGCTCTAGTGAGACAATCTAGAGGTCCTCGAGGGAGGCTCTGGAGACCCTTGTTGGATGCTTTGGAGGTTCTCGTGGGAGATTGTGAAGACTCGCGTGGGAGGCTCCGGAGGCTCTCGGGAGAGGATCTAGAAGCCCTCGAGGGAGGCTCTGGAGATCCTCATGGGAGGCTTTGGAATCCCTCGTGGGATGCTCTAGAAGTCCTCGTGAGAGGCTCTATGCGATCTCGTGGGAGGTTCTGAAGGCCCTCGTAGTAGACTAGAGGTACTAGTAGTTGGCTCTGGAGGCTCTCGTTGGATGCTTTGCAGGCCCTCGTGGGAGGTTCCAGAGGCTCTCGGGAGTGGACCTAGAGGGCCCTCGTGGGAGGCTTTGGAGGCCTCCATGGGAGACTCTGGAGACCCTCGTGGGAGGCTCTGGACGATCTCGTGGGAGGTTCTGAAGGCCCTCGTAGTAGGCTCTAGAGGTACTAGTAGTTGGCTCTGGAGGCTCTCGTTGGATGCTTTGCAGGCGCTCGTGGGAGGCTCAGGAGG
>JAUMHM010000049.1:17822738-17848037 GCA_032362435.1 Melikaiella ostensackeni
TAGTTGGCTCTGGAGGCTCTCGTTGGATGCTTTGCAGGCCCTCGTGGGAGGCTCCGGAGGCTCTCGTGAGTGGATCTAGAGGGCCCTCGTGGGAGGCTTTTGAGGCCCCCATGGGAGACTCTGGAGACCCTCGTGGGAGGCTCTGGACGATCTCGTGGGAGGCTTTGGAATCCCTCGTGAGATGCTCTGCAAGTCCTCGTGGGAGGCTCTGGACGGTATCATGGGAGGCTCTGAAGGTGCTCCTGCGAGGGTCTGGAGGCCCTCGTAGTAAGCTCTAGAGGTACTTGTAGGTGCCTCTGGAGGCTCTCGTGGGATGCTTTGGAGGCCCTCGTAGGAGGGTCCGGATGCTCTCATGAGAGAATCTAGAGGCCCTCGAGGGAGGTTCTGAAGGCCCTCGTGGGAGGCTCTGGAGGCCTTCGTAAGAAAATTTCAAGGCCATCTTGGCAGACTGTGTAGGCCCTTTTGGGAAGCTCCGGAAGCCCTCGAAAGTACCTCTTCAGAATTTCTGCAACAGTGGCGGCGGCGATGATGGCGGCGTCGAAATTTTTTTATAATATAGAGAAGTATGTTTTTCAGTGATCAGAAGGGGTCTCTTTTCACCTTCAAATTCGTCAAATTATCTCTAAATCTTTTTGAAATACATTTTTTCTATGAAAGAAGGAACGCCTTTGAACTCCCTCTTTCCGACCCCTTTGGAGCTCAGTTCGTAGAGCAGTCGTCCCGGGGTTCTGGGTTCGGATCCCAGCGTAGTTCAAAGGCGGTCCTTTTTTCACAGAAGAATTTAATTCAATTTCTAAATTTAAAATTTCGATCTCGTCTTATTGACGTAAAGATATTTCTAAGATTTGGTTAATCAATCGGGTTGATGTGGCAGATTTCTGATTTGCGAAATCTTTTTCGCAATTCAAATATGAAAAATCTACATTCTATTGCAACCCAGTTAGATCTAGCTTAACGTCGAATAATCATCCCTAAACGTTCTTCGTATTCATTTCCGTCTCTCCAAATATTGTTCCTCAAATGAAAGCCTTTAACGGGTTGTCCTAATGTATTTCCAGGAAATAAAAAAACTAATTAAATAATAAGTTAAAATGAATCATTAAAAAAGTCTGTGAAGCAAAAGAAATGAAATGCAGCCTTTCGTAATTAGGTGGATGACTTAATCCTAATAACAATGTGTAAATGGGCAATTACAGGCTTAATGGGGTAGCAGATGGGCCCATGTTATGATAGTGTGGGGAAGTTGACCATACGGTACTCAGTTTGTCGGAAGGAACGAATACCAACAACCTTCGATGATGTTGAGAACAGTGAGAAAGGGGGTAGTTTGGTCGAGGGTGGTCGAGCAAAGGAGTGTGCGCGCTCGATTAATCTCGCAATCTGGATGGAGTGGCTATGATAGACTCCCATGAATAACTCATGAGCCGTGGGTACCTGCTTCCCATAGGGACACTCGCGTATAATTCAACCACTTCATTTGTCCTCATTACTATGCCCGATCGTTACATACATTGCGATTTACGAGATTTCTCTCGGTAGCATCTGCACAACTGTCTTGACACTAATGAGAATAACAACTAGATTTATATCCCTGAGAAATAAAAAAAAAATTTCAAATATATCAAATGTAATTCTCGAAACAGTTAACGTCAACTGGGGTAATTATGGGATAAATAAGTTCTGCCTGGTTTCGTTTTGCCATAAAAGACAGAATTTGAGCCAGATTTTTTTTAAAGGCTGAAATGTCTTGCTAAATTTTGTTTGGAAAATTAGAAAGGCTCATGGATAATCTCAATACACACTAGAGTGGGTCAGAAAAACAATATTTTTCTAGAAGCCTCAGGTTTTGAGAGTTTCTATTAGATGTTAGTAACTCACATGCAAAGTTACACAAAAAAATTGGGGGTAAGAAACATTTCAGGTACTCGGTTAAACGGCGTAACAGCAAGCTGGGTAACTGAGGCTGGGGTAAGCTTACCGTGGGGTTTGAATATTTCCCCAACGCACTATTATAGAATGAAACGGTAATTGAAATACAGTATTACATGAATCAAAGAATGAATAAATCTTTGTGAAAACTTGAAAAGATTCAAAAATAATTCACAAAGATTTCAGGGATTTCGCAAATTTTCCAAAGATTTCAAAACATTGCAAAATACTTCAAAGATTTCAAACAAACGTTAATCTAAACTCTACTCTTACATAAATAAAAAAATTCACCAAAATTTCAAAGGTTTCAAAAAGATTTCAAAGATTTCAAAGATTTTACAAAGTTTTCAAGATATCTTTTGCGATTTTAAAATATTTCGGAAAGATTTAAAAGATTTCACAAAGATTTCAAAAGGTTGCAAAATATACTTTGAATATTTCAAAAAAAACGTCAAATAAACTAAAATCTTACATGAATAAAAGTCTTGCGAAGTTTTGTTGGGAAAATTAAAAAGACTCATGAATTATCTCAATACACACTAGGGTGGGTCGGAAAATCAATTTTTTTTCGAGAGGCCTCAGGTCCTAAAAGTTTCTATTTGAAGTTGGTAACTCACATGCATAACATAGTTACCCAGAAAAACTAGGGGTAAGAAACGAAATATAATATTTAAGGAAACGGGGTAACAGCAAGTTGGGTAACTGAGCCTGGGGTAAGCTTACCGTGGGGTTCTAATATTTCTCCTACTTACCATTATGAAATTGAACGTTAAATTAAACTACAATCTTACATAAATCAAAGAATGAATGAATCTTTGTGAAAACTCTAAAAGATCAAAAATAATTCAAAAAGATTTCTGAGATTTCCGAAAGACTTCAAATATTTAGAGATTCTCAAAAGATTTCAAGAAATCTTTCGCAAGTTCAGAAGATATCAGGAGATTACAAAATACTTCAAAGATTTCAAACAAAAATTAACCTCAACAAAAATCTTACATAAATCAAACAATTCAACAAAATTTCAAAGGTTTCGGAAAGAGTTTAAAGATTTCAAAGATTTTGCAAAGTTTCACAAGATATCTTTTGCGATTTCAAAATATTCAAATATTTCAAGAAATCTTCTGTAATTTCATAAGATTTGATATATTATAATCTAGAAAAAATCTTCAAATGTATCAAATGTAATTCTCCAGACAGTTAACGTCAACTAGTATAATTATGGAAAAAATTAGTACTGTTTTGTTTTGTTTTGCCATAAAAGAGAGGATTCGAGCCAGATTTTTTGTCGAAAGGCTGAAATGTCTTGCAAAATTTTGTTTGGAAAATTAGAAAAGCTTATTGATAATCTCAATACGCACTAGAGTGGATCGGAAAAATATTTTTTTTTCGAGAGGCCTCAGGTTTTGGAAGTTTCTATTAGATGTTAGTAACTCACGTGCAAAGTTACACAGAAAAACAGGGGGGAAGAAAAGTTTCAGGTATTCGTTGAAACGGGGTAACAGCATGCTGGGTAACTGAGGCCGGGGTAAGCTTACCGTGGGGTTTTAATATTTCTCCAACTTACTCTGCTAGAGACAGCACTTTTGCAACAGTGAGTTCACCCCAGTCTCAGCTACATAGCTTGATATTTCTCCGTTTGACTGATTACCTGCAATGTTTGTTACCCCCAGTTTTTTCTGTGTACAGATTTTGACAAAAAAAAGAGCGATATTCCTCCCGACAAAGAGAATAGGAGGTAATGGAAAGTTCAAATTGTCACTGCATGTTCATTTTTGCTCTGAAAAATTTTAGTAATAAATCTTTTTTTACAGGTAACTAGATTAAAATATTATTTTTGTTTGATAGAAACCTGTTTCGAAGCTTTAATTTTTCTGCATGATGAACACATGACAATTTTTGCTGAACTGGAGCAATTTACTACGTCCATGTATCATCTGTTTCAGATGCTTCCGTTGAATAGACTATTAATTATGAATAAAAAAAATCATCAGAATTTTATTCTGTATCAAACGAATGGAACGAATTTATTGCGCAAAACTTCAAAACACTCTTATACATTGATTGTACTTTTGTAATATTGCCGTTGTCCGTTCTCGAAAATACATGACTATAATAAATGATTGTATGTTCTTTGCCATTCTCAAATTTTGCACACTAAATAATTTCCGAGGTAATTTTTCATTTATAAATAATAGTCTATTCAACGAAAGCATTCGAAACAGGTGTTACATTCTTCCAGTATTCTGTAGAAAAAGTTTTAGTATTAAGATTTTTCAAAGAAAATATTAACATTAAATTCTGTATGAAGTACTTTACTGATTTGAATGCTTCAACTTTTTCAATATGAGAAATGTTAATATAGTAGTCTGAAAATTAATGTGTCTGAGCTTCATCGCTGAAGTGCTCACGATAAGTATATATTTTTTGAATCTTTAACTTTGCCTGTAAGTTTTGGGCATTCAGTAGTAATTTTAAGGAACTAAGACTTCTCAAATCTTTTTTCAGCTCACCCTAACACACACCCTTTTAAATATGACTCAAAATAATAAAATAAATTACAATTGGCAAAAGATACCGTGGTAACAAAAAACTGGGCTTATTTTTTTTAGCTGTGTTATGCTAAGCTCAAACCCAACCTAGCTTCCAGGAATTTATAAGAATTGAGGAAATTTAAGTAGGTTATGATATCTTACAACTTCAGCTAGCTAACTTGGATTATTTACGCCAACTAAATCAACAGGTATACCTAAACTATCGAAAATAGGTATTATTTCGAGGATGAAGGCAGCTTTTTAAAGTTGGTAAATTCATCCCTATAAGTACGGCGGCCCCATCCGAGTATACCCGAGCTAAGCGCTGCTTAACTGCCGTGATCGAACGAGAAGCCTTAAACATTTCGATCTGTCCAAACGGATACGGAGCATTCTTGACGGAATTAGAATCCTTGTAGAAATAGGTGAAATTTCAAAACTTTTTTTTTAATTCTCAAAAATTCTGTTTATTACTGTATATTCTTGAATAATTAAACACTTCAAATCTGACCTTTTACAAGCTTAAGAACTTGCAAGGTGATTGAAGAATTTTAATTCTACTTTTATTTCAACTAAACCTTCAAAGCTTGCACACTAATTTCAATTTTAAGTGCTACTTGAGCTTGGGAGCTTCCAAACAAGCTTAAGCTTTTACTCAATTTTAGGCTATCACCTTAGCTCAAGCTTCCAATAAATCTTGAGCTTTTATCCTACTCTGAGTTTTCAATAAAAATGAGGCTTGGATTTTCAATCAAACTTTAGCTTTCTAAAAACGTTGGTTATTAAAATTGAGCTATTAACGAAGATTTTATACATACTTAAGCTTCCAAGTTAAGTTTTTAACATAACTGAAATTTCCAGCTCTCATAGGCTTAACTTATTTTTTTTAAGGTTGAAAATTTTTTGCAAGCCGAATAAATAATTGTCAATTACACGCGAATTTTCAAAGTATTTAAAAATATGAAATATACCAGGTCTCAACGAAAAACTCAATGGGATGAACAGATTTGGACCATCTGAAGGCATCCTATAATTTTAAAAATTTTCTATTTTACATCTTACGAAATATTCAATGGAGAAAACAAAGCATTCAACCAAATTCACGGTTTCCATCAGCCTGTTTTGTACATAAAGGTATGTGATTCTTTTGAATTTTTATTGAAATTATTAATATGAGAGACGTATCTTTAAAATGAAGTTGAATTTTATTATTTTTACATGATAATGACAAAGAAATATCTCATTGGAAACCTCAACATTTGACATTTCGAAGAATTATTTTATATTTACTTGTACTGAAATATTTACACCAACGTTTAAAAATCATTTTTAGTAACCCTATTATAAAAAAGACATGCATGGCGGCAACTTCATGCGTGATTTCAACGTTAATTTCATGAGTAGTCCCCAAACCCTATTGGTCAATTCAGTTGGCCATTAATATCTAATGTAATTGACAATAGAATCAGCCAATCAGCTATTGAGAGTCAGATTCGATAAGTCGATAATTCATGTAGGCGCAAATTTCAAAAGAGTCAGCATTTATTGCTCAATTATTATAAATTAATGAATGCAATAGCGACAAATTAAAAATCCGAGAAAGTGTTTTTAAGTCGAGTAACTTGCAAATTAGGTAGAATTTTTTGTTAGTTTCTCTAAACATAGAGGGAAGGGGAGGAAAGAATCAAAATTTTGAGTTAACTCGAAAACGCTGAGAAACACGCGAAAACTGATGAAATATGCGAAGATTCCTAAAACGAGATGGCTCCCGGTTAACCCGAAATAACCCTGTAAAAATAATTTAATCATTCAAAAGAAAAAAACAGAAATTTTGAATTATCTCGAAAACGGTGAGAAACACGCAAGAACTGACAACATTTTCTGGTTTTTATAAAGTGGAATGGCCCTCGGCCACTTCGAACTAACACATCGAAAAAATCTCAAAATTAAAGTAAAGTTGAAATTTTTAGATATTTCAAAAACGGTGAGAGATATATGCGAAAACTAACAAAATTTGCAGAGTTTCCTGAAAATCGGAAAAATGTTCATGGTTTCATGAGGGGGGGTATTGGAAGACAGTGAAAGATGTGTGAAAACTGAGAACATTTTCAAAGTTTCACGAAACGAGTGGAAACAGTAAAACGATTATCCGAATTAAAAAATGTATAAAAATGTTGATTTATCTCTAAAACTTAAAAAATGTAGGCGTTTCCTAAAAGGGTATGGTTTAGTTAGGTTAATAAAGATTGAATAGCAGATTCGGATTGATTCTCATTGAACCCAATTGAAGTTGATGTTCGTGCATGGATTCAGAATAATTTAAAATTCAGTACGGATAGGCCTCGTATTCTTTCGGATTGATGAGAATTCGAAAGAATTTTTGTATGAGCCTCGAATTCATTCGGTGTGAATTTCGAATTGACACACGGATTTTCTTGAGCTCAATGTTGGAAATCGTTTTGTACTTTTTTGTAAGAAAAACGCCCAAATGAAAATTTGAAAACTTATGTACACACATAATTACTCGGTTAACTTCAGAACAATGATTTTCAAAGATAATTATGAAGTAGAATAGAGATATATATTTTCAAGCACGAAAACACGCGCACTTAAGCGCGCGATCAGTCTCGCTTTTTTTCAAATTACATAGCAACTACGTCCATACGATCTATTCTGAAATGACCAATAATCAAACTTATAGTTAATTTAAACTACAATCTCACATGCATCAAAGAATGCATCAATCTTTGTGAAATCTTCAAAAGATTTGAATGAATATTAACAAATATTTTGAGGATTCCGCAAATATTTCAAAGATTCCAAGGATTTCGCAAATATTTCAAAGATTTCACAAAGATTTCAAAACATTAGCTAAACATTGAGAACATTATTCAAAGATTTCAAACAAACGTTAAATCAAACTGGAATCTTACATAAATAAAAGAATTCACAAAAATTCCCAAGATTTCAGAAAGATTTCAAATATTTTAAAGATTTTACAAAGGTTTCAAGAAATCTTTTGCGATTTCAAAAGATTTCAAAAGATTGCAAGATTCTTCAAAGATTTCAAACAAACATCAATTTGGACTAAAATCAAAGAATTCACCGAAACTTTAAAGATTTTTCGAAGATTTCAAGAAATCTTCTGCAATTTCAAAAGATTTTAGGAGATTACAAAATTCTTTGAAGATTCCAAACAAACGTCAACTTAAAATGAAGTCTTACATAAATCAAACAATTCACAAAAATATCAAATATTTCAGAAAGATTTCAAAGATTTCAAAGACTTTATAAAGATTTTAAGACACCTTTTGCGATTTGAAAATATTTCGGAAAGATTTCAAAGGATTGCAAAATATACTTTAAATATATCGAACAATCATTAACTTATACTAAAATCTTAATTGAATCAAAAAATTTACAAGAATGTCACAAATTCCAGAAAGGTTTCAAAGATTTCAAGAAATCTTTTGCAATTTCAATAGATTTGTATGTCCGTTAATCACAGTCACTGACATTCCAATGCTCGCGCACGATCTCCCTCCATTTCCCCCCATGCAACGGTTAGGCAGAGATAGGCAAATTCCTAGAAAAATTCTTTATTGAATTTTCAAGAGGTCTGTGTGGGCAAAGTTTTGAATTTTTGTATGTTTAAAGTCTTTTGTTATTGAGAATAGCGGAAAAATGTCGATCTTTTTATTTTTTGATCTACTTGTAACAATTTTTCCTGTGCTCACTGAGCTAAGTATCGCTTGGATTTAATGTGCGTGGGTATTTGGAACCAAAACAATTATCCGTTGTGAAGTTAATTATTGTACACAAATTAAATGAACAAATAATCAAGATTAAGGATTTCTCAAGGAAATTATTAATTTTTGTTTGCAAACTATATTTATGAGTTAAAATTACTTGTTTTTATTGACCAGGTGTTACTTGATCATAAAAATTTGTCTTCCGATATTCCTTGTTAATTTTATGAACAAATTTCATTTGAAAAATTCATACTATTGCGAATGATATCAAGTGCAATCAACAAGCGAAATGGGCCATCAGATATAATTGATAGATATTTTAATTGAATTATATTGACAAATGATCATTGCAGACCTCGGATTCATTTGAGAAATTCAAAATAGTGCCAATAGTACCATAAATTTAGAAGAATAGTAGCAAAATAATGTCATGCAATTTTTTAAATATTAAATCGAAGTGTTAACTATTTTTACAATCTAATATACAATGTAATTTCCCATGAAATCCCATGAAATACTTTCGACCCCTTTAAAATCCCCTAAAAGTTTTGAAATCTGTTGAAATCCTCTGAGCACCACTGAAATCTCTGATCCTCTAGGACTTCCTGGAAAACTCGTCAATCTTTTTAAATCCTTTGGAACCTTTAAAATTCCTCGACATTTTATCATTTCTTTTGAGATCCTATGAATCCATAAAATATTGTGAAGTCTCTGAAATCCCTCAGAATCGTAGAAGTTATTATTAATTCCTAGAAGGCCCTTCCATTTCTTTTCATTTGCTAAAGTTCTCTAGGAATCGTTTGGAATCCCTTGAAATCTTTGAAATCCTCTGAAATTCCTTGAAATCTTCAAAATCCGTTTAAATTCACTGAAATATATTAAGAACCTTCGAATCTTGTTGAAATGCTCTAAAATCGCTGGAAAACTCTCAGAGCTTTCACACTCCTTGAAATCTATAGAAATTTATTATAATCTTGTGCAATCTTTTAATTTCTTTTAGAATCATATGAATTTCTCAAATATTGTAAAATTCTTTCAAGTCCTTCAAAATTTCATAAATACCATAATAATCCCTTAAAATCTCCGAAATCCTTTGAACCTTCCTCAATCTTACGAAATCATTTGAAATTCCTTAGAAATTTTTATATTTCTTGAAATTTGCTGAAATTCTATGAAATACCTCGAAATCTTTTAAAATACCCTTAAGTCTTGAGAAACCTTTGGAATTTTTCAAATCCCTCAAATTGATGAAATTCCTAGAAACCGTTTGCAATCCCGTATCTTGAAATCTTTTATATCTTTCTAAATTCCTTTAAAAATTTTTAAATCTTCAAAATACTCTGAGACGCTAACAAAATCTCACAAAATCCACAGAAATCCCTTAAAGTACCTTAAAATTGCATTCCATTTCATTTACTTTCTGAAGTTTACTAGAAATTCTTGGAATTTTCCTGAAATTCTTTGAAATTTTCGAAATTTTTTTATACCTTCAATACCCCTACGGTATCCTTAGAATTTTTTGGAAATCTTTTGAAATTTCTTGAAGCCTTGTAAAATACCCCAAAATCATTCAAATCTTTTGAAACCCATTGCAATTTTCTAAGTCTTGAAAATCCTTGAAGACCCTATAAAATCGCGTATGCGTGATAAAATTCCTTCAAATCCCTTGAAATGCTTTGAAATCCTGCAAATCATATTGGTAATATCTCTTAAAATTTCTTTGAAAATTTTTAAAACTTTGAAATCAGATGAAACTTTTTAAAATCTCTTAAAATCCCTTTAAATTTTCTGAAATTTCTTGGAATTAGTTAAAATCTTTCAAAACCCCTTGGAATCTTTTGAAATCTTATGAAATCTTATGCAATTTTTAGAAATCCCTTGAAATATTTTTAAAATATTTTAAATCGTCTGAAATGTTCAAAATCTTTCAAAATTTTAATGTTTGACATGACAGATATGTTATTTAAATCAATCTAGCGAAGAAGTTTGAAAATATTTGCAAAAGCAAAGTGAAAAAATACTTTCGACGTGAAAAAAAGTGTCTAAAGTTGCCAATGGTGGCGTGAGTACGAATTTTCCTTTGTAGTCACTGATTGAAAGCAGTGGGGGTTTTCACTGGAAACCACTGACACCTCACTTATTTAAATTTAAAGAGTAGTATGTACACTCAACATTTCGCTTAACTCCAGTCTCGGGTATGACCTGCTATGACTCTGAAGCTCTTTCAAAAATCTGTACGATGTAAACAGTCAGGGGAACTGCTGAAATCCGCTGAGCTCAAGCGCCTCTCTCTCGACTCCTTGGACCCCTCCCCATCCACGAATGCGAGTCGGCGGCAATTCTAGGGAGGTGGTATACCGAGGCCCGTTATATGGAGATTAGAGTGTAGTTGTAAAATAAACAAGTAACATCGAATAACAAATTTTAATTTCTAAACATATTTGGTAACATCATTTGAGGAGATTCAGTAAAAAATAAACAAGAAAATATATGAAGAGGTTTATTGACATGCATATATTGATATTTGATAACCTATATATTCATTTTATATACAGTATTCTTCTGATGGTAAATCTTAAAATGCCTTTTTTCACATATTACGTCCAGTTTAAGAGATACAGATTATAATTTATTTTACATTTTTCAAAACAAATTTTCGATATTTGTAGTCGTAAAAATTTGTAGATTCTGATTTTTCAACTTTCGAACCTCTAATTAAAAAATTGACAAAAAAATTCTAGTTTTGAAGCTCTTACATCTAGCCACTACACTGCAACTCCATTACAAGAGGATCCTTTCTACCTGGATGCCGAGTGGAGCCTCCTCTTTCAAGGCAGCCTTTGTAATTCCTTGCTATTCATGAAAATTTCAATTATGTTTACCAATACAAGTTTATGAGCCTTTAGAAAATTCATGAGGGCTACTTGCATCTTTAAACATTGCTACCTATGTACTTGTACATAAAATCTCAGAAACGTGACTGGGCTCAAGAATATTTAGAGAATTTCCTGTGCACTTGTATGGGTAAGGTAGGGGCGCATTTTCCCTCAAATCGGCACTGGCCAAACGTAAACTGACATTTTGGAAAATGTATGTAACATTAACCACTCGCCTTAATTTCACAAGGAAAGTTTGCACGGGACTGGAGAGATGGAGAGTGAAGCTTGCTCTCCTCCAACGCTGCTCATTTATATGACTGCGTTAGTTGAGTCAGAGCTTGCACACACGTGAAATAATACGCACGCCACATTATTCGGATGCATATCTGGCTCTTCGGGATTACGTATTCTCATACCTACTTTCAACTCCGTTGTTCCCAGGCCTTTGTAAAGTGGTCGAGCTAAAAGGGAATTTATGAATTTGCGAGGCACCTTTCGGTGAAGCTTTTAATGAGAAACACGTTTCGTGAAAATGCATAGCGATACACGTGGTCAAATGGCTTTCCAAACCGCGTTTATTTGTCCCGCAGTTTACTTCAATTTTACCATGCTTACTCAAATAATCTTCAGAAGAATATTTCGATCATTTTTTAGGATAAAGTTCCGAATAGCTGAACCCTCCGATTTCTTTTAAACTTTGTATACTCACGTCAAAACTCGATTCTCATAGCGAAACCATGAAAAAATCATAAAAATCATGATTTTTTGCATTTATCTCAGCTAATAAGCAAAATTTCAAAATATGTTTCAAACAAAAGTTGTAGATTTCAGGAGATAAACATTTTCTGTTACAAGAATTTTTTTCTACGAGTGATAGTTTCCGAGAAATTTAGTGATATATTTGATGAAATGTAACAGATTTCAGTGCAATAAGCGTCAGGTCCTTCTTTACCGTCCGCGCTCATGGTACTTACGGGCGTGTATTCCTCGCCTGCATTCATTATTTTCGAGACTATTTGAGTGGATAGCGCATTGAATATTATAAGCGGACTGGAGCAAGTGATTAGCGAAGCGAATATTTTTTCAATGATGTTTTTTTTGGAGCTTGCCACGCCCTTTCACTTTTTTTTCTCCCGAGTTCTCATCAAGATGCATCACCAACATAATATTTTCAGCTTGAGTATGATCCTCCAGAAGAGAGAAAATACGCTTCTGTGGTTGCGACAAATCAAACTGACATCAACTGAACGATTCTGACCCAAGTACAAGGAGAAGATGACTCTTTTGGAATCCGCAATGACTTGCGGCTTGATCTTATGTTTTAAGAAAGGAAAGTTTCGTCTGAGGCATGATCTAAGAATACACCAGAACCTCGAGTTAGCTCGACTCTCAGGCATTGTCTACTTTGACCGTGAGGCTCTTCCAAAAATTTCTACGATGTAAACAGGCAGGGCCGTATAAACCATTTCCAGTAGGAATACATAATGTTAATTAACTGTATTTTATACAAATGTAGATTTTTGTAATCATAAAGGATGGACCTTTTTCATTTATGAGGAATATTTAATGAAAAGAGAATTTTTCGCGTGTATTTAAAAATAAATGCGAAATATGCACGCGAGCGTTCGAGCTGCCCGCTTTGTCGCTACGGTACTGAGTGATTGTGTTAAGGTCGCCGCGCGTCTTTTCTTGTCCCTCGAACTCCCTAGTCTACGAATGCGAGCTGGCAGAATTCTAGGAAGGCAGTAAGTCGAGGGGAGCTATGTCGAGGTCCCAGTGTACATGGTCTAGTCATCAGCGTTCCTACCTTCGTCCCAAGTCGCGCGGTTTAAACCGCATCCATTCTGGTTACTATAGCAACGCGAGCGTGTCGGTTCCAAATAAATCCATGTAAAAGTTTCAAAATAATTAGATAATAAAAAGTCGGTTAATACATTCGTTATCTGTTCAAGATACATGATTTACCATTCAACATAGTAGTTGTAGATTTCAAAACTTTGAATCTGTCATTACAAACAAGAAATACATTAAACTGCAAACAGTAAAAATGGAGGTATTTCTTAGAAAAATGTAATTTAATCATTTTTTTGTTTGTTGACTGTTATAACCATGAATTCAAATTTACGATTTTTCATTTTTTATGATCTGGTGAATTATGCGTCTCAAATCACGAAAAAATAACTGCATAATTAACAGGAATAGCTGCAACTATCGCGAATCTGTGAATTTTGTAGAAAAGATTGCAAGGTACAAAAAAAAATTTCACAAATAAAGAAAAGACCTTCGAGTACCTCATTTCCGGTCGATTAGAGACAAATGTACAACAAAATGAAAAAAGTAACCATTTTAATTTAAAACATTCAAAATTGGATGAATATACCAGCGCTGCTATACAGTCACTGAAGTCACTTTTAATCATTTTTTTTTTCTCAAACCACTTTTCAGTCACTGTTTTGAGCTGAAGTAATTATACTTAAGTTTTTGAATTTAAAAAATCACTTTACTCACTTTTCTTTCTAAAAATTAACCCAGGGGTTAATCACTATCGAATTCAGGTCTATACCTACTGATGAATTTTCTCAAATTCTCTTGAAATATTTTAGGGTATTTTAAAATATTCCAAGGAATTTTTTTATTGATTTCAATGATTTGAAGGGATTCCGAAAGATTTCAGAATTCTTAAGGTATTTTTAAAAATCCAAAGGAATTGTAAGGAGCTTCAAAAATGTCAAGGGACTTTAATAATCTTTAAAGGATATGAATTATTTTAGGTCACTTTAAAAGATTCCAAGGGATTCGCGAAATTTTAGGGCATTTCGAAGGACTTGAATGATTTTGTGGTATTTTTAAAAATTACAAGGAATTTTCAAAAGCTTTGGAAAATTGTAATGGATTTGAAATATCTTGGGAAAATTTGAAATTGTCCAAGCCATTTTTGAGGGAATTACAAACATTTGGGGGATTGTGAAGAATTTTAATAATTTTAAGGCATTCAAAAACATTTTCATAGGGTTTTGGAAAAAAATTGAAGACTTGGAATGATTCTATAGGAGCTATACGGTTTCATGACATTTGAAATGATTCCAGGGAATTTCATAAGGTTTCCGAGGATTTCGGTGATTTTAAAGGATTTCAAAAGCTAAATAATTTCAGGAGATTTTCAAGTATCTTTCGCAATTCATTCGAATTCTTTGTAGTTCTTTTGAATTTTGTTAATTCACTTGAATTCTTCTAAATTCATTTCAAACTTACTCAATTCAATGATTTGTTTTTAAATGTTAATTTTTTGAAAACTTACATAGAATTTTAATGAATTCCATCGTATTCTTTTCATTTCCTTTAATTTCCTCTAATGTCATTCCAATTTGACTGAAATCATTGGAATTTTTTAGATTTTTTGAATTCGGGATGGAATGAAGTTCAAACTAAATAATGGAAGAGAAAATTCGTGAGAATTTGCAAGCATTTCAATTTATGAAACATTAGACATTCAAAAGTGTGCTAATTTCAAAATCGTTAAATTTACAGAATTTTAAATTTAATGCAGCACAAGCTTAAAATTTATGTGAATATAAACTTCTCTTATTAGAATATAATCCAAGTCGTCAAGTTTAATCGTTCAGAAACAAGTATTTTAAAAGCAGAATTGAAATCTCTCAAGCTGAATAACTATTGTTAAGAGATTGCGTAAGCCTTACAGTTTATTTCGGTTATACATACATGTATAATTTACTATATATTCATTGTGAAATGTGACCTTCAGAAATTACAGTTATAATGTGAAGCTTTTTTATAGTCGCCTATTCTGTACACAGAAAATTGTATATGATACGATCACAATTTTATATATAAGGGCTTGGTGCAATAGGAAAAAAATTGGAATAAAAAACAAACTACTCATGAACTTCTCTTGTCGTAACGTAAACATTATATCTCAAATTATTTGTAGAAAAAAATCATTACTTATTGATTACTCGATCACTTTTCTAAAAGAAAGTGATACATGCTTTTCGAAAACTTAAATTCATAATTTTGTGTTAAAAAATGCTTTTGAAATTTTAATTTGAAAGAAATGGACGATTAGAGATAGAAAGTTCAAAGATAGTTTCGGCAAATTTTGAAACAAAAATTTTCTCAAATATTTGAAATATTTGAAATTCGCATTACACCGGCGTGTACACTTTCTATATGTTCATTTATTTATTTAAATTTTTAAATGTAAACGAAGATCACTTCCTCTCACTTTTTTCAAAATTCATATTATAATCAATTGTATGTTTTATAAATCTTTCTTTAACACTCAAATTTTCATATGTCAAAACCAAAAACACGTCGTTTTGTGTAAACTAAGAGGTTGTGTTTTTGATCATATATAGTACGTACGTTTATGTGTAGTGTGCATGGATATTAAAACGATATATTACCAGGCTATACAGGATATCACATTGATATTTTGTATTTATTTCTTTGTATTCATATTAAATGTATATTTCGCACTTATTTTTAAATACGCGCGGAAAATTTTCTTTTCTTTAATTAGTCTTCATTATTAAAAAGGGTCTATCCTTCATGATAACGAAAATTTACGTTTGTGCGAAATACAATTAATTAATATTACTATTTTGTGTATTTTCATGTAACAAGTATCTGAAGAGTGGAGAGGCAAACGTGCATTTTTTATTGAAGTTGATATAAAAGGAGTCCAAAATCGAATTTTCAATTGCAGTTATTGAGAAGCATATCTCTGTCAACTTCAGACAGTGATTGATTATCGTTTTTGTATTAAGGAATGCAGAACAAGACAATGGTTTCAAGATACTCTATTTATGAATTGAAAAAAAATGTTGAATGAAATAATTTTGGAAATATTGTAATTTGAAAGTAAAAATTTTGATTCCTACAAAATTCTATGAAACAATTCTTATTTATATTCATTTTCTATTTTTTACTTCACTTAATATTTAATTTGGTTTTTAATTCTTTCAATTTCAAACAGTTCGTTTTCATTTTTAAAGCTTCTATTTGAAACTGTCCGACGTTGAACGTGTCTTCTCAACATTTGTGTAATTTACAACTTCTTTTACCTACTGACACTTTCGATATGAAATTATTTATTTTCAAATTCTTCGATTTTTAGTCTTTCGAATTATGAGGAGCTTCAGCTTTAAATTTTTCAATATTGAGAGCATAACACAAAATTTATTTAATTTTATTTTAAAAAATAACTATTTGAATTCAGTTTTGAAAGTCTTTCAAAACGAAAATTTCTCCAACTTCGTATATCTTTTGAATTTGAAATTACCTAATTTAGGTAGATTTTCTGATTTAAGTTGTTCAATGTTGAATGATTCACTCAACAATTTTCATTCTTGAAGACCTGCGATTTGAAATTCTTCAAGCCCGTCACTCTAATGATTTTTTTTTTATTTTGAATGGTTCGAATTTAAAACGTTAAAATCATTACTGCTTGAAAAATTTCCTCTTCAAATATAGATTATATTGTCAATAGACATTAGAAGAGGAAAATTAATCATGCACGGATATATGCGAAATGGGTTTGATACGAAAATACAATGCATTGATGCTGATCAAATTTGCCTGCCATCGTCAGTAAACAACGCTATTGCATCTGCTATAAGGGATATGAGTTGGCACTGCTTGACTGTATTTGCTATTTCATGATTAAATAAAGGATGCAATAAAATTGTCATTATTAATTCTGCATTGATGTCAATAACGTATCACTCTTGTCATGCAATATTGATTTTCATCCTTTCTGATCAAGTTGGTCAAATAACTTCTGAAAAAGAAGGTACACACAGATTGCATGTTATATATTCAACAGTAAATATATCTTAATTTTCAATAAAGGAGCATCTATTAATTAGGTGAGAATGATTTTTAAAATTTTAGGCCTCCCCCACTGTAAGAATTCGTGAAATTTTTGTGATCCTCCACCCCTACCCTTTCCTACGTAACATTTTATATTTTCACTTAATAATCGTATATCCACAGAATTGTATTCACTGTAAACGAGATTCAAGATTTCAAGGGATTGCGAAAAAATTGAAATATTTTCAGTAACTTGAAAGGTTGTCAAGAGATTTCAAGGAAATTTGAGGTATTTCAAAGAACTACAAAGTATTTCAAAGATTCAAAAAATTCTTGAGGAATTCAACGAGATGTCTGAAGCTTTTGAGGGGCTTCACATTATTTCAATGTATTACAAAAAATTCAGGGTATTTCAAACGATTCCGAAGGATTACCGGTGGTCTCCGAAATTTTAAGTGATTTCAAAAAATTTCAAGAATTTGATGAAATTACTGAGTAAAATTTCAGAGAGAATCTCCAAGTTTTTCAAGGATTTTACTGGATTTCAAGAGATACCGAAAGATTTCAATGGATTTTGAGGGATTTCAAGAAATAAAGAACAAGTTCCGTGGATTACATAGGATTTTGAAGGATTCTGAGGGACTTTAAATGATTTAGAAATACGTCAGAGGGTATCACGGGATTTCAAAGGATTTTAAATGATTTTGAGAGATACCGAAGTATTTACACGAATTTTTCAGGGTATCAGGGAATTTTAGCTGCATTTTGAAATTTGAAAGGGATTTGAAGGAAGTCCATAAGATTTTAAAAGATATCAAAGTATTTTACATGATTTTAGTGGATTTCAAGAGGTTCGAAGTAGTTTCATTGAATTCGCGAGACTTTACAGGATTTTAAGAGATTTCAAAGATTCCGAAGTATATCCGCGGATTTTAGAGAATTTAATAAGATTTCAGAAGATATAACGGAATTTTAAAGGATTTTCGAATATTATGAAGGATTTTAACGGAATTCGAGGAATCGTAATTGCTTTTAAAAGATGTGACTTTATTATTTTAATATTTTAAGGGACTTGAAGTGATTTGGAAAGAGTTCCACAGATTTTCAAGATTCTAAAGAATTTTCTTCAGATTTCAATTAATTGAAGGTATCTCGAAAGATTTTCAAGGATTTTAAAGAATTTAGGGTATTTTTAAAGATTCTCGAAAATTTTCAAGAGCTTTAAAAAATTTCGAGGGATTTAAAAAGATTTTAAAGTATTTCAAATATTTCAGGGTATTTTCAAATATTCTCATGATTTCAATGTTTTGAAGGGATTTCGAGAGCTCTCAATATATTCAAACAAATTTTACGGGATTTCAGGAAATATTATCCGAATTCATGAAATTTCACGGGATTTCAAGGGATCATATAATATATTAATGTGTTTCGAAGATTTGAAGAGATCTTTAATTAATTTAAGGTATTTCCAATGTTTTCAGAAAATTAAAAATATTTTAGGATTTTTTAAGAGATTCAAAGAATTTTCAAGAAATTTCAAGGGATTTAAAAAAATTTCAAAGTGTTTTAAGAGGTCCTGAGAGATTTAAAAAGTGTCAAGATATTTCCGAAGATTCTAATGATTTTTAGTTAATTCGAAAAATTGTATACTGTTTTATAGAATTTTGTAAGATTTGGAAGGACCTTATTGGACCTATAAAGTCTTAGGATATTTTTAAAGATTCCAAGGAATTCTCCATGGATCTTAAGAACTTGAAGAGATTTTGAGGACTTCAAGGATTCTTGGGTATTTCGAAAAACTCCCAGGAATTCTCAATAAATTTCGAGAATTCGTAGGAGTTTCAAAGGATTTTTGAGATTTTAACGGATTTAAAATTATTTGAAAAGGTTTCAATGATTTTACGAAATTTCAAAGGATTTCAAGAGATTTTACGAAATTTTGAATAATTTCGGTCTATTATAAAGGATTTTAAGGAATTTCGGGAAGATTCCTACGGATTTTAAAGATTTTAATGAACTTTGAAGAAATTTTAAAGATTTTAAGGGGTTTTAATTTGGATATTCAAAAAAAAGTAATTAGAAAGAAGAAACATACACAAATGTGACATTCGAAAAATGTGACTTGCCGCAAATGTGACATTTTAAAAATGTGACTCGCCGCAATGTGACTTGCCGAGTTTTTGCCAGTTTAATGTGGATTTAAAATTTTTTCCAAATGAAAGATGCCACAATGTGACTTGTTCCCAATGTTATATTTTGAAAATGTGACTTGCCGCAAATGTGACATATTGTCAAGTGTGAATTACCGCAATGTGACTCGCCGAATTTTCGCCAGTTTGATGTGGACTTAAAACTTTCTCCAAATGAGAGATGCCACAATGTGACTTGCCGTAAATGTGACACGCCGCAAATGTGACTCGCCGCAATATGTCTTGCCTCATTTTTGACAGTTCAATGTGGACTTAAACTTTTCTCAAATGAGAGGTGTCACAATGTGACTTGCTGCTAATGTGATATTCTGAAAATGTGACTCCCCGCAATATGACTTGCCGCATTTTCACCAGTTTGATATGGACTTAAAACTTTTCCCAGATGAGAGATGCCACAATCTGACTTGCCGTAAATGTGACATGCCGCAAATGTGACTCGTCGCAATGTGTCTTGCCTCATTTTTGACAGTTCAATGTGGACTTAAACTTTTCTCAAATGATAGGTGCCACAATGTGACTAGCTGCTAATGTGATATTCTGAAAATGTGACTCCCCGCAATGTGACTTGCCGAGTTTTTGCCAGTTTAATGTGGATTTAAAATTTTTTCCACATGAAAGATGACACAATGTGACTGGCTGCTAATGTGATATTTGAAAAATGTGACTTGACGCAAATGTGACATATTGTCAAGTACTATAGGTATGACTCGTCGCAATGCGACTTGCCGCATTTTCGCCAGTTTGATATGGACTTAAAACTTTTCCCAGATGAGAGATGCCACAATGTGAGTTGCCGCAAATGTGAGAAGCCGCAACGTGACCCCGAATATTCTCAGTTTTATTTCATCAAACTCTTTTCCTACTGTATTCCTCAATTGCAGTTTTGCAGCAATGGTTTGAAAAATTTTAGATTTGAATCGATGGATTTTGCTGGAGGAAAAAATGTGAGGTATGTGTGCTTTCAGAGAAATCAAAGGTGCTTTATCGAAGCATTGTCCTCGCCAAGAAGAATTCGAACAGTCGTTACCAACAGGACGTGCATTTATTTTCCGAGCTTAAAGGGATCCGAGCTGAATGACGGCAAAAGTGGTATCGCGGAATTCCGTTTGACTACTACTGATCGATTGCCACGTGTCTCTAACGCCATTAGCGATCAGTCTGCGCTCTAGCATCCTGCAACAGATGATCCTAACCCTGTTACTAGATTAGCAAACAAGGAGGCAGCAACGCACCATTTATCTCTCCGCAAGTGCACCACCTACTCATTTTCTCACATTATTCTCCTTCACTCTCGCACAAAGCTGAGTCATTCTTGTTCTCATCGCACCTGATAATTTAAGGGGGGAGTCTCAATTAAAATTTTCAAAAAATCGATTTTTCTTTTTTTGCATAAATGAATGCTCCGACATGTTAAGAATCTGAATCCATAAGTTTTCGAACCCTTTACTGTGTATTATCAATGTTGCAGACGTATTCACGTTCGTGCATCTAGGGGCCCAGGTGTCAGAAAGCGGTAAGTTTCTCATAACATTGACCGAAAAATTCAATCGCGTTTTTCTCGAAATCACTTTTCAAAATTAGCGCGCAACATAACTCGAGAAATAATTGATAGAACAGATTGCCCTTACGTGTAAGATAAAGGCCCCGGCGCGTAAGCCCCAACCAGTTCGTAACCGAGCAAGCGTATAAATTTTTATATATATATATATATTACAATAGAAACTGTTGGCTGATGTAAATTTCATTTCAAATTAAACATGAAAATGTACAAGACTGATGTGAGATGACAGGCATCATTTCGCGTTTACCAATTCGAAAAAAAAAATAAAAACGTCGCGCTGTGGCCCTCTACCGAGGCACGATGTACTATCAGACCAGCTGACTATAAGACCAGCACTGATTTGACTCCATGAAACTTGACAGCTCGGCGTGTTGTGAGTAAAAAAGTGGCAATCCAGTGGATAGTGATAACATTCGTCTTGTTTCGAGTGCAATCATTTGAGTAAGTGGCTTTCCATGTCGCAATAGAATAATTTCTGAGTCGGTTACGAACGGGCACCGAAATATCAGCAGTGACGCATTTGTAACACCCCTGGCCAAAACTCTTATAAAAATTTTACCTTTCATTAAAAACAAAGAATGAATGCGTCATTCAGAAACTGACAGTCCTCGAACTGATTGTAAGGTTAGTATATGAATTGACGCACTTGGCGTAATTTGCTGTTGACACCAGTTAGTGTCAACTTTGACGAGTCTCAAAAAGTCAACTCCTCTAAGCAAAAGCTTCAAAATTGTGAAATTATTGAATAAAGTCTATAATCCCGAATTCACTAGCATTGATGAGCCGGTTCGTAACCGGCATCATTGGGTTACGAAATGGCTCAAAGAGGACTTTCGGGGGTTACGAACCAGCACATCAGGTATGTTCATTCAAATTCCTAATTATTGGATTAATGCATCCTTAAACTTGCTTTCAATGAGATTTCATCAGAAGAAATTTTATTGCATTCAAATATTGCTTGAGGCATTCGAATAGGATTTTATTCTTTCCAGCTTCTTAGCAGGTTACGAACCGGAGCTTTTACCTGACTTACACACAATTAAATTCCCCACTGGATAAACCTCAGTTTTTAATGATATTAAATTTTCAAGTCATTTCATTACATAATTAAAGATGAAAATTTGTTCAAACAAATCGTGTCATTTTTTCGAGAGCCTCGTATTATTATTCCAATTAGGCATTCTTCTTCGAACATAAAGGTCCATCCGGTGTTAAATTTGATCAAGAATCTAAATCTTTTTGGTTTTTTCTTCTAGGTCAAAAGCAAAAATCTCTACACTGCACGCCGATTAGAGCTGCCAACGCTGAGGCTGTGCGCAACAAACCACTTTACTTACGTTTAAACCGTCCTAATTAACTTTCAAATGCCTGTTCTATTCTTGAAATATGCGGAAATATATACTAAGACTTTCACAAAGTTTCATCAAGATACTTTGAAAAAAAAAATCGTGAAAATCACTTTATTCATAGGAATGATAACTTGAAAATTCAAGTAAAATTGACATCAATCTTGAGGTAGAAATCCACGTGGCTTGACTAGAAATTACCTGGAAATTCACGTTGAAAATAAGGAAAGCAATCACGTGGAAATTCAGGTGTAAAATCATGTACAAATTAAGGTAGGAAGTCACGTGGCTTGTTTATAAATAAGGTAAAAGTTAACGTGAAAGCTCAGGAGAAGATTCAAGTAAAATTTCAGGTTGGAATTCACGTGGAAATCAAGGTAGAAATTCACATGGCTTGTGAAGAAGTTACGAATTAAATGAGGTGGAAAATCACGTAAATATTCGTGTGTAAATTCACATATCAATTGAGTATCAAGTCAGGTGGCTTGCGTAGCAATCAGACAGAAGTTCACGTAGAAGTTCAGGCGAAAATTTAAGTGAAAGTTCAAGTGAAAATTCTCGTAGAAATTCAAGTACAAACTCATCTAGAAATTAATGTTGGAATTCAGTTGAAAGTCCAGTATAAATTGAGGTAGAAATTGGGTAGAATTTAAGGTAGAAATTAAGGTAGAAAACGATGAGGCTCGCGTGGGAATCGCGGGGGAATTCAAGTGGAAAGTCACACAGAAATTTATGTAGAAATTCAGGTGAAATCGACGTGGAAAATAAAGTGGAAATTCACGCAGAAATTTAAGTGTCAATTCACATGGAAGTTCAGGTATTATTCACGTAGAAATAAGGTGGAAATTCAGGTGGAAACTAAAGTGTTTTTGACATATAAATTAAGGTGGGAATTTACGTGCAAATTTTAGTGAAAATGAATATTAAACTCAAGTAGAAACCCACGAGCAGATTAAGGTAAAAATTCGAGTAGAAATTCACATGAAAAGCGTAAGAACTTAGAGGAAACTCACGTAGAAAATAAGGTGAAAAATCACGTAGAAATTCAGTTAATTATGAGTATGGAAATTCATATGAAAATTCATGCGGAAATTTATGATATTGATGTAAAAAACAAGTAGGAAAATCAGGTCGGAATTTAGGTTCATATGGAGTAGAAATGAAGGTAGAAAACGAAATGATTTGCGTCGAAATCACGTGGAAATTATCGTAGAAGTTCAGGTGGACATTCACGTGTGAACTAAGGTGGAAAAACACGAGGAAATTCAAGCATGAATTCGCATGAAAAATCATTTGAAAATTCGGGTTTAATTTCAGTAGAATTTAAGGTAGAAAACGACTTGGATTTCATAGAAATCTTGTGGGAATTCAAGTAGAAATACAGGCGAAAATTTACGTAGAATTCAGGAGGATATTCATGTAGAAGATATGGTGGAACATCACGTAGAAATTCATGTCAAAAATGACTCAGAAGTACATGCGGAAATTCAGGTGTAATTAATGTAAAAAGTAAGGTAGAAATTGAAGAAGGAATTCAAGTATGAATTCACATGGTAGTTTAGAGGTAATTCACGTAGAAATTGCGGTGAAAATTCACGTGAAAATTAAGGTGGGGATTTACGTGAAAACTCCAGCCAAAATACATATTAAAAACTGAAGTAGAAACCCACGTGCAAATTTAGGTGAAAATTCGGGTAGCAATTCACGTGATAGTTCGCGTAGAAATTTAGAAAAAAGTTGACGCAGAAAATAAGAAGGGTAATCACGTAAAAATTCAATTGTTTATTCATATGGAAATTGAATTGTTACTTCATATGGAAATTCATATTAAAATTTCTGTGGAAATTCAAGTGAAAATAATGTGAAAAATTAGGTGGGAAATTACATCCAAAATTAGGTTTAATTTGAACAGAAATTCAGGTAGAAAATGACGTGGCTTGCGTAGGAATCAAGTGAAAAATCAATTTGAAATTTAGAAGAAAATTAACGTAGAAAAATGAGCAGGAAGATAAGGTGAAAAATAAGACGAAAAATCACTCCGAGATCTAGGTATATTGCAAGAAGAATTTAACGTTTAAATTCATGTGAAAACTCACGTAGAAAGGAATTTGAAAATTCACTTAAACTCGACGCAGATATTTAAGTAAAACTCTCCACTAAACTAAATTTCGCAATATTATTTCAGCAAATAAATATACTTAAAACTCGTAACTGATTTTCAAATTAGCAGAGAAGAACTTTAATATTTAATTCACCCATTCCAATTCAGCAATTCTTTGTGAAGGTTGGAATTTTTTAATTTCGTCAGTTTAAAATAAAACCAACTATTCCACTGTTGTCCACAAATTTGATGCGGAAGCTCATGTGCTCTGAATAAATAATACCATTCCATGAAATGTTTTATTCGAACCTGACCTAGTTGGCATTTTTATACCTAATCCGGAAGTTCCTGTGACTGACATTGTTTTATGTAGATTATTTTTGGTGAACACAATTAACGAGATAAGAACGCATATGCCACGAAATAATTCTTTGTAAAGACGAAAACTGGGTATGACATCCGGTGAAAGACTCCACAGGGAATGAAATTTTATAAGTACATTACTCAACACAGAAGAGTGAAGGAAGCATCAGTGCTCATACGACAAGTTTGGGGCATTTGGAAAAAAGTTTTGAAGGATGGTTTTAGAATAAGATGGATGATGTTGGAATCATTGGTGGCAAGCGTAATGTTGTAAAGTGTGGGGATTTTGGGATGGAGAGCATACAAACAGGTAAAGAGAGTGCACGAGAAGTATTTGAGGTGGACCCCAAAAGTCCACAAGAACAACATTCCTCTCAGACCGATCGCCAGCGCAATAAACTCACCAGTCTACAACCTAGCACGCTTCCTCACTAAAGAACTGAATCCTTTTACATGAAACTCTATCACACACGTCCAAAACTCTTCGAACTTTATCGAAAAGATACAACAGGTTCACATTCAACCCCAAGATATCCTAGTGAGTTTCGACGTAGTATCTCTCTTTACAAAAGTACCAATCCCTGATACAATCGATATTATTAAATCCTTCACAAACTTTCCCTCCTATCTCATATCTTTAATAGAACACTGTCTTAATAATACTTACTTCTCTCTCAATAACCAGTTCTACGAACAAACCTCAGGAGCAACGATAGGATCTCCAATATCACATGTAATGACCAACATCTTTATGGAACATCTAGAAACTAAAATCTTCAACCAATCCAAGCTCAA
>JAUMHM010000049.1:17848137-17861736 GCA_032362435.1 Melikaiella ostensackeni
CCGGTTTCTAGTGGAAGGGGAAGGTCCACCAATCATTTTCCCCCACCAGCCGATTCGGTTGATCGCTTGGCAGACGCACCGCGCGGGAAGGCTCATTACTTTTCAATCAAACCCTGTATATTAGGTTTGTATTTCCTACAGAAAATATTTCGTTACAAAGATAAAAAATGCTTGAATTTCTATCTGCTATTTTATTTTCTCAGTTAGGCAGTTTATATTTTTGCTTTTCGTGTAATAAAACAAATGTATGCGCCTATGTATTATTTCTTGTTTGCATCATTCACATTTGAATCAAAACCTTAATAATATGCTCATCGTACATATTTATTTTGTGTGTTTTTCAGATTATATATACACGATAATTTCAAAAAGCATTCATGTTGTCTGAATATTCAAATTCAGATATATTGTGATTGAATTCAAGTAACATGGGTGGTAACGTAATATTTGCGTGTTTACTGAATAAGTGGTTACTATAAAATATACAATTATATAAATAATTTTTATTCACTTTGTCAGTTCAGGCTTAATTCAAATTGTCTTAGCTTACGAATTCATGATATCTGACAAAAAATGAATGCTTTGAATTAATTTAGATATATTTTATTTTCAAGACCATTGTGACCTAATCGATGAATTCCTTGAAAATGGTTGCTGCTGATAACGTGAGTCATAAATCAATCCTTGTATTTTTCATAATTAATCTTTAAAATTTTGAAAACTAATAAGAAGTTCTTCGTTACGAGCGTTTTCATTTGTGATCGATCGCTAATTTAGTGAGTACTTTGCTCCCTCATATACGTAAAGTTTTACATCCCCATGAAGGACTTTTTTAAGGGAGAAATCACCTCCTTGTACATGGAGAGGATAAGATGAAATCTTTGGTAAACAGAAAATCATGCAATTAATTACTTTTGATTCTTTTCTGTTTCTCCTATATTTGACTAAGATAGTAATGAATATTTTGAATTATTTCAGAGTCTAAATTCGCACATTTTGGAATATTCAAGGGCCCTCAACCCACTCCAGTGCAAACATTATTTTGATGGATCATTGCTACAAAAAAATTCTTGACAAATCGGACTTTAAGAATTTACATGCATCAAATTTTGTTTACAAGCAGATGATATTACCATCACTTTCTGATTTCCATTTTATATAATTTTATTAATTAATTGTTAAATCTTGAATCAAGATTTTACAGAAATAGATCATTTCAATTATTTTTTTCCGTGAACTACTTCTGAAACAATGAGTTACTTTTACACACAATTTCAGAATGATTTTTGAGATACAATGAGAACACTATTATAATTCTGTAAGATAATAATTATTTTTAAGACTTATTATAATCTTCTCATTGTACCTGAAAAATTATGTATTAACATATATCGGACGAGATACAAATTCTCAAATATCAGGTTAAGCATAATGTCACTAAATTTCTATATTTTAAGATTTATACTTTACAAATATTGTTCTTAGTATCCTAGGTAAATAAACATAAAACATGAGATTCCATTGTAACTCACGTCAACTGGTGCCATTGCCTAGAAAATATAATGAAAAACTCAAATTTGATGATTTATACCTTTGACTAATTTGCTTGTCCGAAATTTAGACCACAATTAGTGCAATCTAATTAATTTTTTACCGAAGTTATGTGAGAACTTGAAATTTTTATATTTTCAATTCTTCGGTTCAGAATGAGTCGCATAGGTGTTCAAACGCTTAACTTTCAGGAATAAATACGTCCAAAATTTTGGTGTAATTTGTATTAAATTTACGTAAGCATCAGAAAATAAAAAATTGTTCATACCTGTATTATAAAGTTTATTCATCACCAGCAATAAAGTCTTCGAATTTTTGACCGAATGATGCAGGCATTGCGATTAATAAAAGTGATCTTGTTCGAATTGCGTAAGCGCAGCGGTTGAAAACTGTTACTTTTTCGCACGGTTCCAGAATTGTCCACTTTTAACATGCTGTACATGCCTCGAAAATTGAACATTCCGTGCATGTGTTACAAGACTGTTATTTGACTCTACTAACTTTTCCGACGCATAATTTTGAGCATATTTTAACCAATAAATATGTATCGTTAAAATGAATAACAAATTTTCAAACTAAAAAAATTTATATTAGCGCCTCGACCGGGGCTTGAACATATAAGCAGCCAAATCAACGATTTGGGCTATTAATGACGAAAACTCGGTATGAATAGCCGAATCAACAATCAGGGCTTATAACCACAAAAATTCCGTACGAATAACCAGTTCGATGATTTAGGCTATTAGTTCCTAAAAATCGGTATGAATAACCGATTCAACGATTCTGAACTATTTATCCGATATTTCGGAATGAATGGCTTTGAGTTCCAGACTATTCAGCTATTGATACGGAAAATTTTATACTTTATAAAAATAATTTTTTCATGAATTTATATTGGACATAACACGTTTTATATTCTAGATCATATTAATTTGAGTAGAAAACTAATAGTGTCTAAGAAGGAGAAAACAAAGTATCTATAAGGAAGAATGTAACATAAAAACAATATATTTTATTGTGTTCTTTTTATTACAAATTATTGTTTTCTGGAAATTTTCTATACTTCCAATATAATTACAGACATCTAATTGTGACAGCTAAAGCTAGAAGTGTCACTTAAAGTATATGAGTGGTAGCACGACATAAGGGCCCAAGCGCCGATTAGTGCCTTCCTACTTCCCCGCAAAATAATTTTAAGGTATTAGGGGTGTGACTGAAATTATTTTTGTGACCAATCACAGATGTCCCCTCCCGCTCCTCACAAAAATTATATCATAGGTATGACGAAAATAACTTACTATTTGTCAGAAACACGCAAAGCATATGCAAAGTAAAAAAAGTGAAGTTATTTGACTTCAGTCAATGTTTTCAAATTTTCTAGAGAATAAAAATTTTTGGTACAAATAGCCCAGATTTGGTGGTCTTTTTGTTAGACGTTAATTATTTTTTACTCAAAATTATTCAATTTAGAATATGCAACGTTTTAATTTTTATATGAATTCATAAAATTAATGTTTGTTCATAGAGAATCACATTTTCCGTATTAATAGCTGAATATGTTATAACGTCAAGCTATTCATTTCGAAATTTTGTGACAGATAGCTAAATTTTGGGTTTAAGAGCCCAGATCGTTGGACCAATTATTTGTACAGAATTTTCGTGATTAATAGCCAGAATGTTGAATCGGCTATTCATATACAATTTTCGTGATTAATAGCCCACAATGATTTTAACTTATCTTCAGACAGACGCTCCTCACGCACATCAAAAATGGTTGTTATTATCTTCATTTTTAATAACTGCACATTTGGATGAGATATTGTCACTATTTGACACGAAGAACAATTTAATACGCAAAAAGAATCGTTTATCTTCTGTAAACTTCGGCATAAGGGCAACAAGCAGGATCCCTGTGGGGGCCATTATTGGATATCTAAGATTTTGAAGTTCAACTTCCACAAAAATCTCATCAAAGTTTTAACAAAAATGCATTTTTTTCAGGCTGAACTAATCAAACATTTAAATTTGTAGAGTGAAAAAGATATTAACCCTTCGGACTAGGGCTTATTTAAAGCAAAATTCAATAAGCTTTCCAGCAGTTTTTCGAAAAAAATGCTTATCTATATTCTGGACAAAACTATCCTGTTTCAAGGTTAAGGCTTATTTTTAATAGATCCCTTGATTAGTGGTCCCATACTATCCGTCGGTAGTGTAATTTCAGGAATCGAAACTACTTGGTCATAATACGTTTACTTCCCGAGAAATGGTAGTTTATATGAAAAACGTGAGGAAAATTAAAGGGCCCCCATAAAAAGACCTCACGAGGATTTATGGAAATTTCATTCTTTCCTATGCTAATTACATTAAATTACAAACTATATAGCCCTGGCGAAACGTTTTATTATCAACCGATTTGGCTCTTCGTGATGCGCAGTGAAGAAAGCAGATTCTTTTTCAATTTTATCTGTGGAGGAGCATCACACAGAGAAAGTGATCGTATTACTGTTATCGATCCAGAAAAATGGACTTCAAGAAGGTTGTCGTATCGTAAAAAACACGTAAAATAGCAATAGGGATTACCTCATCGCTGGAAATCAGTTTCATCCCTCTTTAGGGCGTGTTTACAAACGAATCGCTTTTGCGTTTGCATAGCTAGATTACTCGTTGATAATGCGTAGACGAGTGCATGTTGATTATACGATTGTCAAGGGTGGTTAAGTGGTAAAGTGAAAAAGAGGTTTGTACTATCCATGCATGTAGAGTATAGATGTATCTATAATCTATGCAAGGTGGATGAGGCAAGGGATTAGTATTGGTTATATGTATATTGAAATTAGCACAGCAATTTGGGTGAGCACCCCATCAAGATAATTCAGTTTCGTCGATTGGAACTGGACTCTCGAAAATCAGCGATTCGTATCTAGTTGGGTTTTGTGATGCTTTTCCCTATATTTCTCTTATTCCAGCTTCGCCCACTCATGAATTGCAAGAATAAGTACTCATCATTCACGGTGGTTCATTATGCATAACCAGAGGACTTCAAATGCCGCAATCACTGGTGGAATTTATATGAAAATGAAATCAGAAATTATTATGACATATTCTAAATTTTATGTGAATAACGCTGATTAGAAACAGAGCGAATTCGATATCGAAGTGTTCAGAAACAATAATTTGTTACATGCATTTCTGCGGTTTTTGGCCTCAGGCATATTATGATTCTAATTTTTTAATTTCATACAGAGGAGTTATGATCAACGAATATCTGCTGTATCGACACTTATGATAGAGGAAGCTTTCCAAAACAAATTTCGTGTGAAACGAAAAATTGGTTCCGAAAATTTTCCAGCGAGCCAAATTTGAACCGACACCTTCTCTATTCTTGAGAGGTGCTTAAACCAATTCATCTATCGCAGCACGTTAATAAAAATTTTAAAGTTGCACTTGGTCAACCGGATGGAAAGTCAACATAACTTCGATGATCTGAAGGTGTTTTTGGCAAGTTTATTTCAATAGTCATTTTATTTTATACCGTGATATATATTACATGCATTTCTGTGGTTTTTGGCCTCAGGCATACGATGACTCTGATTTCTTAACTTCATACATCGGAAATCTGATCAACATATATTTGTTGTATTGAAACTCATGATAGAGAAAGTTTTTCAAAACAAATTTCGTGTGAAACGAAAAATTGATTCCAAAAATTTTCCAGCGAGCCGAATTTGAACCGACACCTTCTCTATTCTGGAAAGGTGCTTAAGGGGTAAGGTTCAGTCGCAAGGCCAAAAGAAAAACGATTTTTTGAGAATTTTTTTTGTGAACAGGTTTTATTACTTATTGAAAAATGTCTTGCAGTTCGAATAATATACATTTCGACAAGTTACAGTAATTTTTGAAGGTAAAAATATCGATAAACAAGCAATTTATAGTCAATCTGACAGCAGAGGTCCAAAAAAAAGGTGTTTTGCGGTGCGCATGATATCTCCAGAAGGGCTCAACTGATCATTACCAAATTTTAACCAGTTATTTTCAACATAATTTTGAAGTATTTGAACGATCGATATTTTAATTTATATATTTTTTTTATCCGAAAAATGAGCGATTGTTTCAAGGAAAATAAAAATTTTGTATTTACACGTCCGCCATTTTCTTGAAAATTTAAATTTTGACTTCATTCTTTTTTTTTTTGGCCTTGCGACTGACCCTAACCCCTTAAATTAATTCATCTATCGCATCACGTTAATAAAAATTTTTAAGTTGCATTTGTTCAACCGGATGGAAGGTCAACATAACTCCGATGTTCTGAAGGTGTTTTTGGCAAACATATCTCAATAGTTGTTTCATTTTATACCGTGATATTTATTACATGCATTTCTGTGGTTTTTGGCCTCAGGCATACGATGACTCTGATTTCTTAACTTCATACATCGGAAATCTGATCAACATATATTTGTCGTATTGAAACTCATGATAAAGAAAGTGTTTAAAAACAAATTTTGTGTGAAATGATCAGTGAGTTATAAAAATTTCCCATTGAGCTAGATTTGAACATCAAAGGTAGGTCAACCTTCCATCTGTTTGACCAATCGCAAATTCCAAAATTTTCACAAACGCGCTGCGATAGCTGAATTGGTTAAAGCACCTTTCATGAATAGAGGAAGTGTCAGTCCAAATCCGGCTCGCTGTGAAATTTTTGGATCTTTTTTTCGTTTTACGTGAAATTTGTTTTGAAAAACTTCCATTACCATAAGTATCGATACAACAGATATCTGTTAATCAGAACTCCTCTGTATGAAGTTAAAAAATCAGAGTCATCGTATACCTGAGGCCAAATAACGAAGGAATGCATGCAATAATTATCACGGCTAAAAATAGAACAATGATTGCAGTAATTTATTTTTCGATATTATTTACTGACAAATTTTGGTGAAAAAGTGTAAATTTTTGGAAATACTCATAAAATAGTATTCAATATCAAACGATAGAAAAAGAATATTCTTTTAGAAATCTTCGAAAATAGCAAAACATTTTTAATACATTTTTTTTCGTATCTCGCATGTTTTTTGAGGTAAATCAAATTTTTCATTTTAAGGAAAACGATCGCGAATTTCTTAATTTTCAACTTTTTAATACTTTTGGTCGGATTTTCATATAATGAGAAACCTCCCATAAGAATCAATAAGAGAAAGTTAGGGGCCGTTAAAAAATTACGTCACACTACCAGGGGGGTGGGGTTAGCAGGTGTTTTGAAGCGATTTGTAATGTAGGGGGGAGGAGCTCACGCGGAATGTGACATCAAAAATGGAAAATATAAATGTGAATAACAATTTTTTAAATGATTGAAAAAATTTTTCCAATATTTCCCTCTGTATTCCTATTTTTAAGAATTCCTCTTTTATCCCCTGTCTTCAAGAAACTTCCCCCTTTTCACGTTTTTCGCTCAAATGCGTACTATTTTTCGTTAAAAGTTTACACTTTTCAATAAAAAAGTCTACTTTTATATTTTTGGTTGACAATTTATCTGTTTTGCATGAAAATTCTACTGTTTGGTTGAAGATTTAATTTTTTCTTGAAAATTCATCTTTTTTTGTTAAGATTCGATTACTTGGTTGAAAGTTAAATTACTTTGTTAATCAATCATTTTGTTAATTGAAGGTTCTACTGTTTTGTTGAAAATTTGTTCTTTTTAGTTGCAAATTCATTTTTTTAACTGAAAATATAACTATTCCATAAGTGGTTGAAAGTTGGTCAGTTTTAGTTAAAAACTCAACAACTTGGAGGAGAATTTATGTATTTTTTGTAAATTCGTCATTTTAGATAGAAAATTGATCTTCCTCAATGAAAATTGAACTACTTAGTTGAAAGTTGAATTAATTTGTTAAAAATTCATTTGACTAGTTGAAGATCCATGTCATTGGCAAATTTGACTATTCTATTTTGGGTTGAAAATTGATCGTTTTCAATTATAAATTAAGCTATTTGGTTGAAAATTTGCCTTCTTGGGGGAGAATTCTATTACGTTTATAGACAATATAACTATTTAGTTAAAAATTATCTTTTTTCAAAAATTCATATAATCGGGTTAAAAATTGAACTTTTTTCTGGAAAATTCGTCTTTTTGACTTGAAAATTCAACAGTTTGGTGGAAATTTGTTTCCTCTCTTGAGTAAAAATCTTTCCTCGTTGAATTTTAACTCTTTTTTGGAAAATTCGTCTTTTTGGTTTGAAAATTCATCTCTTTTGGTAGAAATTTTATCTTTTCGGGTTGAAAATGCAACTGTTTGGTTAGAAATTAATTTGTTTTGGTGAAGGATTCAACTACTTTGTTGAAAATTTTTCTTTTTTGGTTGATATAACAAGAACTATGTTCTCCGTTGAGAATAAATAATTTTTGAATTATAGTAAAAATTCAACTACTTGGTTGAAAGTGGATATTCATTGTTGAAAGTTCAATTTTGTTTGTTGAAGATTCATCACTTTAGTTGAAAATTCAAGTGCTTTGTTGAAAACTTCATTAATTTGTTGTAAATTCAACTATTTTGTTGGAAATACAATTATATTGTAGAAATTTTAACTGTTTTGTCGAACATTTTGGCTTGAAAATTCTACTATTTGGTTAAAAATTGGTAAATGCATCTACAGGTATTAAGTTGATAATTTTTTTTTTTGAAAATTTATCTTTTTTGGTTGAAAATTCATATTTTTGTGTCGAAAAATTCAAATATTTCGATAGAAATTTGACTATTTCGTTGACAACTCAACAATTTCGTCAAAAAGTTATTCTTTTAGTTCGACAATTCAACTCCCTTGTTGAAAATTCGTCTTCTTGGATTTAACATTCATCTTATTTGGGTTGCAAATTTTTCCTTTTGGAATGAAAATTCAGCTACCTTCTAAAAATTTTGTCTTTCTGGCTTAAAAATTCAACTATTTGGTTAAAAATTCATCTGCTTTTGGGTGAAGTTTAAGTTTTTTTGTTAAATAGTTCAACTATTTGATAGAAAATTCATATTTTCGGGTTTAGTGGTCGACTGTTTCTTAAAATATTCCACTTTTTGCTTGAAAACTCAACTTTTTGTATGAAAATTTATCTTAAGTGGTATCAAATTAATCTTTTTTCGTGAAAATTCAACTATTTTGTTAAAAGCGCAATATATCCAGATCAAAATTTTGAGTGTTTTATATTGAATTCGATATGGTACCTATACAATAATTATGTTCAATTGAATTTATTTCCCTATTACTCCCATGTTTTCGTGGAAAATCATCCTATTTTCCCTATTTTGAGAACATTTTTGACTGTGAAGTCTGTTGAAATATTATGTTTGTATGCTTGTGGTTCTAAAACCTTTTTGGGCCACAAAGGATAAATGTACACGAAGTGCCATGCTTTCTTAACAATTTGAGCCAGCAGCTGCTAATTATCGTTACTTAAAGAAGTTTTTAATAATGTACTGGGAATTGTAAAGGAAAAAAAATAGAAGTTGTAAAATTAGCTCTTTAATGTTTGATGATTTCAAATCTAAAAAGAATTATTCACAATTTTTCCATAACATTTCAGATAATTGAAAAAAAAAACAGAAAACTATTCATGAGTGGAAGGAAAATTTATAGAGTGAAAAAGAGTCGTTAATGTCCAGAAAGGTCCAGAGTAATGGATTTTAGTGATTGCATAAAATTTATATTATTCTTAATATATGCGTCCCTAAATATCAATATTGTTCACAAATTCGAAAGGAGATTTTTTCCAAGATTTTCATTGTCAACCGAAATATAGTACAAGATAATCGCTTGCTCTTCCTCCATTTCCACTTCTTATGAGTTCTAGAACAGAGAGAATTATTTTGCAAGAAAATATTTTCTTTTAGTTCTTACTTCTTCAAAAGTACTTAAGAATTCAAAGAAAGGTCCGAATTGTTTATAGCAAAGTTTATTACTCCCCAGTCGTAGCTTCGTTGCATTCAAATGCAAGCAAGATTACACCTTTGTGGCTTTGTAGTGCTACTTTTGCTTTTATAAAAAAATTTTGCGACGTCTTGCACTTTCTGGAGCGCATATCGTCTCCGCTTGTACGCGATACAAGGCTGAGGAAAGGTCGACGGCGGTTCGCATTATGTAAATGATTTGACATAAACTTCATTACGGTGGGTTCATACTATACGTATTTTATGGTCAATAAAAGCCAGCGAGCGGTTTATCGACAACTTCAAAATAATACCATGGTGTCAGTTATTTTAATCGCGAGGGAGATAATAAGATATCAAAAAATCTGCTCGTAAAGCCCTCGCTTCTTGACGCGAACTTTTTTAAATCAAATTTACCTATGTGCATAAATAATTGAGTTTAAAAGTATAAAATATGAAGGTTTCTTCAAAAAAAAAAAAAGGCGGGAAGTCTTATAACGGTCAGAATATGTATTCCCTTCTAAGAGTTAGGGACAATTGAAGGAATATTCATATACATATATATCCGTATAGCAAATGCAATCGCTCGAGTTCTCCCTACTCCAGGACTGGATTTTCGGTACTCTGAAGTTCAGGAATAAAGCGGGCTAATCCACTCATTGATATCGAGAGTGAAATGTGAATTGGACCACTGGATTGTATTTCCTTCTCAGGCAGATGAAGGTGTTTGGCTCGCATCTGCTCTGATTATCTTGACGAAGGCGTGTGACGCGCGTTACTTTACCATTGCAGTTTACCCTGCACATGGTTAGCGAAGTAACCAAAAAGAAAATTAAATGGTTGAAAAATTCCACACAAGAAGACAGACTCCAACAGAAATCAAAGAAATGGCGAATGGCCTCGCGTTTCGAAATAACTGAAAGAAGACAACATCTCAAAATGACCAGAAAAAACAAGAAGCACAAGAAAAATAATACCACGGAGGCTAACCCGGACTCTGAAAATAATGTGGATGAAGAAAGCAACATGGAAATCGCAACGGAACCAGAGAACCACAGAAAAAAACAAAACCATCGCACCTGAGACAACGGATCACAAAAAATAAAAAGTACCACCAATTATTCTTGGAAATCCAAATACGAACAACGAAACCAAATTTCGTATCTACAACCAAATTAGAGCATTGACTAAGAATGCCACCTGCAAAATATCAACAAATCAACTGGCAATCTTTCCTACCGGACTGAATGATCACGAAAGGATTAAGAAACATCTCCTAGAAAACATTTCTTTTCACACCTATGCGCTCCAGAGTGCAAAAGATAAAAAACTCGTTATGAAAGGCTTACCTGCATTAAAATCTGACGAAATTAGGGAAGAACTAAAGGAATTAGGATTTGACTGCTACACGAGAATTCGATGGGACTACTACCACAATCCGAGACTAATAACGCAGTGCCACAACTGTCAACAGTTTGGACACGGAACAAATGATTGCTTCAACAAACCAAAATGTATGAAGTGCAGAGGTGATCATTCTTCAAAACAATGCGATAAAACTGATGCTGACACAAAATGCGCAAATTGCGTTGGACATCATCCGGCCAGCTCATCATCATGTCAAAAGTATCAAGAACGACTGGAAAAAATCTTCAAAATAAGAAATGCAAAAAATGCGCTAATTCTAAAAATACGACAAAGTCAACCAATACCAGATCCTGTGGACTTTCCGGAACCTCGACAGAAAAAGATGTGGATAAACAACCAGGAAAAAATTCGGCATGGAGAGATAACTCAAGAGACGACAAGCAACGATAGCAGAGGAAATGAGTAACAAAATTTAACATGGAACAACTCCGGAAACCCATTCAGAATCCCTACACGACTTCCAGCAAGACGAGAAGCAGTGACCACAGGTAAACATAATCAGTACCAACAGAACTTCCATGAGCTTCTAGACCTCTGGAAGAAAATCAACGAACAATGCAACATAGCGCATTTACTCAGGTTAGTTAAAAATCTTGAAAAAGAATTAGACAATGGAGAATGTGATATGGATAAGGGAATTATAGTTTCTGAATGCATGTTAAAATTTGCAAATGCAAAATCAGAATGAGCTACTAATTGCTCATTGGAATTCCAATGGCATTCTGAAAAAGCAGAGGGAGATGAGGCACTTCCTCGACAAATACAAAATTGAAATAATGCTTATCAATGACACAAAACTTAAAGATAAATTCAAATTTCATACCCCGGGTTTCAAAACAGTCAGAAGAGATAGAAACGGGACAGGTGCAGGAGGCGGAGTAGCTATTCTTGTAAAGGAATATATAAACTTCACAGAACTAGAATTTGACACTCAAACAATTGAGATTATTTGAATTAAACTAGAAAATAATTTAACCCTAATATCAGGATATTCACCTCATCAAAACATAGAAAAAATCTATCTAAATAAAATTTTCGAATCATCCAATAAAATACTTGCAGTAGGAGACTTTAATGCTAAACACAGTCATTGGAACTGTATCAGACAAAATAAAAACGGTAAAACCATATTCGATCACGCAAATAATAAATTCCTAACAATACTAGCGCCTGAAGATCCCACCCTCTGTCCATATATGCAAAATTGCAAACCCAGTATTGTAGATGTTGGCATCTCAAAAAATATTAACGTGCACATTGAAATAGATACGCTCGACGAATTTGATTCAGACCATCTTCCGATTTCATTAACTATCTACAACACAAATATCAAACGCGAACATAGAAACTCATCAAACAACAGAAAAGCTAACTGGGGAAATTTCAGAAATCACATGAGTGAAAACATAACATCACAATCAAACTTCTTGAACACCAAAGCAATAAACAACGCGGTCAATAATATAACTTCTCTAATAAATACAGCTATAAAAAGTCAATATTATCACTTAAACCTGAAAGTGATTCAACTCCTTTACCGAAAGAAATGAAAGAATTAATAAAAGAACGAAATCTAATACGTAAACGCTTTTAAACTACTAAAATAGATCATTTCAGGGCAATTAAGAATAGCCTGTCTAACTTAGTTAACAGAGAAACAAAAAAATTTTCAAACACCCCCTGGAATAGCAAACTAGAATATTTGAATGTTAAAAATGATAGCCTGTGGAAAACAGCCAAGTATTTCACAAAACCAAACACAGGAACAATTACAAAACTTCACGCGCCAAATGGAATAGCTTACAACAATCTAGAAAAAGTTGAATTACTAGCAGAACATTTCGAGAGAGTACATCATCTCACTGCAGGGACGGCGAATAGAAAAATTAAAAAACTAGTTAACAATACATATAAAAATATGAAAAAACTAGCATAGACACTAATATTATAGATTATGCTTCACCCAGAGAAATACAAAAAGCGATTAAAGAAACAAGATCTAGAAAAGCCACTGGTCCAGATCGTATCCAAAATATAATACTTAAAAACCTACCGCCCAAGGCAATAGTTCGCATAATTACGCATATCTTCAATTCTTGTTATAAATGATCATATTTTTCTAAAAAATGGAGAAAAGCAAATGTCTTCGCCTTCCAAAAACCAGGCATAGACGAACTATTTACACAAAATTACAAGCCAATCAGTATATTACCGACACACAGTGGTCTAGAATAGGAATTTACTGTTCATAATCGCCTACAGGTCGTATTTCTCAACCGATTTCTAAGTTTTTTTTTCTAAAAAAAGCTCAGCATTACATTTTGAAGAGAATAGTGGTTTGCGATTTTTTAATTTTTGTCAGAGAGCAACAATATATAATCTAATAAAGTGACAAAATTGGCCATTTCAGCTTTGTGAATTTTTATCTCAAGAAAAAATACCGAAATACACTCACTATCGGGTGAAGTTATTGCATCTGCACTCATAGAACAGAAATAATTTAAAAATGATTGAACTTATTTATTATAAACAATTTTTATAAACAAATTCTTAGGAGTATTTTTTTCTTATAGAAAAAAATGGTTTGTTTCACGCTAGTTGTTAAGATTGTTCATAAAATTCATAATTTCTAACGGAAAATTAGCATAAGTTAACATTTACTATTTTTATAAACATTTTTATAAACAAATTCTCAATAAATGAGTTTTTCTCA
>JAUMHM010000049.1:17861836-17886641 GCA_032362435.1 Melikaiella ostensackeni
GACTAGTCGTCCCGAAAATTCGGGACGACTAGCCAAGCTTATGAAAAATATTTGAATACTCATCCCGAATTTCAGGACTACGGGACACTTCGTGAATTAAACTGTTTTTTATTTAAAATTATTATTATTATTATTATTTGAAATATATGAACTATTACGCTTTTAGTTCAAGATTCATCTTTTTTCGTTGAAAGATAATTTTTTCAATTGAAAAATAAACTATGACATTTTTGGTTGAAAATTGATCTTTTTTAGTTGAAAATTCATGTATTTTGTTAAAAATTCATCTATTTAGCTTTAAATTAGACAATCTTGTTGAAAAGTCGTCTTTTTTGATCGAAATTTCATTTATTACATTTACCATTGAGAATTTATCTTTTTGATTAAAAATTTTATTATTTGGTTAAATATCAACTTTCTTTCTAAAAATTCGCCTTCTTGGCTTGAAATCTTAACAATCTGGTTGATTTTATTTCTCTCTGGAATGAAAATTCAACTATTTTTTTGAAAATTCTTTTTTTGGTTGAATTTAAATGTTTTTTATTCAAAATTAAACTGTGTTTTGGTTGAAATGTCAACTAATACATTTTTCGTTGAGGATTCATCTTTTTCCATTAAAAATTAATTTTTTCAATTAAAAAATTAAGTATCCCATTTTTAGCTAAAAATTGATCTTTTTTAGTTGAAAACTCATGTATTTTGTTGAAAAATTGTATTTTTTGGTTGAAATTTGAAATATTACATTTTTCATTGAGAATTAAACTTTTTTTGACAGAAATCTTATTATTTGGTTCAAAATCAACATTTTTGTTGAATTTTCGTCTTTTCGGCTTGAAACTTCAATAATCTGGTTGATTTTTTTTGCCTTGCATGCAAATTCAACTATTTTGTTGAAAAATTTTTTTTTGGTTAAATGTAACTATTTTTGATTTAAAATAGAAATATATTTTTGTTGAAATATCAACTATTACATTTTTTGTTAAGAGATTATCTTTTTTCGCTCAAAATTATTCTTCTCATTTGAGAAAAAAATCATGTATTTTGTTAAAAATTCATCTTTTCTGGTAAAAAATGATCTTCTTGGTTGAAAATTCATCTCTTTGGCTTCAAATTTACCTGTTTCGTTGAAAATTCGTCCTTTTTGGTTGTGTTCAACTGCATTTAATTCAAAATGAAAATCTCTTTTGGTTGAAACTTCAACTATTACCTTTTTCATTGAAAATTCATTATTTTTGGTTGAAAGTTGAACTAATTTGTTAAAAATGTTTTTTTTGTCTTGAAGATTCATCATTTTAGTTGAAAATTCATCTTTTCCGTTGAAAAATTAACTATTTTGTTAACATTTTTTTTGGTTAAACATTCATTTTTATTTATATTGTTTAGTTAAAGATTCAACAATTTGGTTGGATATTCCTCTTTTTTATTTGAAAATTCATGTATTTTGTTGAAGATATGATTGTTTTGGTTGAAAATTTATCCTTTTTAGTTGAGAATTAATGTATTTTGTTGAAAATTCAAAGTCTTCTAACAAATTTTCTGTTGGTCTTAGAATATTGTATGTCTTCTAGAATTCAAAGTCGTAACTAGGTCAATCTAAAAAAACACTTTTAAAAAGAAATAATTAATTTTCAGCGCCAAAGAGATTTAAAGCACAAAATAGGAAAGTTGAAATTTTTCTTCTACACTGAAATACAAAATTTTCTAAAACATTCCTTGTTTTAGAAATATTATGTAGGTCATGACTAAACTACGACTTTTATTAAAAAGTATAACAACTACCACTCGAAAGTTATGAATAAAGTTTAGTAAAAATTAAATTTGGATATATATTTATAAAAAACAAAAGTAAGTAAAAAAGTTACTTTTTTTAGAAAATGCAACTAAGAAAAAGTTACATTTTCAATCGGTAACGATAACGATACCTAGTTACTTTTTTCGTGATGTAACGGTAACTACAACTAGTTCCTTCTAAAAAGTAACTTACCCATCACTGAATTTATGTAAATATATTCTCAGACAGGAGTATAGGAATTTATAAATAGATTCTACGAATGGAAATCAAAATATAAATAAATTTGATACGAATCATCCAATAAAAGATTTTTTATTGGCAATCTTAAGTGATGAAAGAAAGTTTTGTTTCTGGAAATTCTTCCCAATTTCATTATCTGAATTTTATTATATGACAAAACGTTTTACACTAATCTGCTAAAAATAAATGGTAATAGAAATCGTGTTTCGAAAGTACATAAATAGTCTTTGCACATTTGACATTTTTCACAATCGAAATTATGAATTTATGATTACTAATAATAAATTATAACTACTGAAAGTAATTTTTGCTACATTTTAGTTATTAATTAATTTAGTTCTAGTGCTTTCAGTACTAGAATTTTGGGTTTAAACCCTAAATAGTTATCATCAAAATATTTCGGTGAATCGTTAAAATACAGAGATCGTTACGATTAATGATTTTTTTTTTCAAAGGGATAACATAGTACTTTATTCCTTTCACGCACGTCATTAGCAGGAAATTTTCGTTTCGTATTTCTGTAGTTCATTCACTTCAATAAAATTATAGGATATGAAGCTTATCCAAGAGTTCATTATTTGCAACCGCTAATTTTTAATTTGAAACTAAAAAGAAATATAAACAATCAATTTTTTGGGGGAGAACGAAGTTTGGGCAATACTTTTTGAAATATTGATTCCTCTTCAATATTATTATTTTAATGGACCAAAACTATAATTAAAAATATTATTTAGGCTTAGGTGATTTGTTTACTGCAAAACATATTCTGAACTGATTTTTTATTTATTGAAAACTATATTTGGAGATGAAAGTTATTTTTATGTTTTGGGAGTTTAGAATATTCTGAGATTATTTTTATCGATTTTTGGGGCTGTTGTTTAAAAGTGAAAATAGGTTTGATTAATTCACACCAGACTAAAGTATGCCAAATTACAAAGTAACTCTTGAAAACATCTTTATGCAACTTTATCTTTATCAGTACCAAGAAGGATGTAGCAGACATTTGCAACATAAAATGCATTCGAGTTCACAATCAGAAGTCTCAAGTTCTTTTCAAGTTACAACACGCTCGGTGATGTCATTCAAAATTAATTCTCACGTTAAATTAGTTTTCCTATTATGTTGATTTAAAAAAAAAACCACGAAAGAGTCGAAAGTAAAAATAAAAAAATTGCCAAAAATTTAAAGTGAAAAAAGAAAAGAGAAAAATAAAGAGTTCATTAAAATTTTGTTATCCAATCTTGTTAAATAAATTACCTGAATAAGGGACTAATTTACCGAAATTGCGGTACAAATACCCCGATTTTTTCGGTACACATAGCACGGTGAGCCTCAACCAATTTCAACCTAAAAGTCTTTGCACTCGCTGGTTTTTCTGCAGAATGGGGAGCTTTTTTACTCAATTTTTAACGACTAATGATGCCCAGTATTGAAAATTTATAAATTCCAGAAAACAAATCTGAAATGGTGATTTTATAAAAAGGACCCCACAGACGATTTTCATTTTGTACTTCAAAAACTTCCAAATCATCCTATAGTTGCATTTTGCAAAAAACCAGCGAGTGCAAAGATTTTTAGTTTGAAATTGGTTGAGGCTGGCCGTAATAGACACTGCCATTCAAAATACACAAATCATGTTTTTGGGCACGTTATTTCAGCTAAAAATAAAAATATTTATCATAAAAAAAACTCTGTCATAATAAATGGTACACAAGTCAAGAATAATTGATTGGGGACCTTTTCTCGACATTGACGTAATAAATTAATACATCCGTGTTAAAATTAGTTCCGGAATTTCCAATTACGACAGGTATAAATTGTATACACGCACATAGTGCACTCAACGCGTAGTACAAATACCTTTCATTTCCGAAGGTAGTGAGTGTCTCAACCATTTATCTCTCTTCATTCATTAACTATTTTGTTTTTGCTGCAGTTTCTATTCAATCGTCTTTATTTTAAAATCAGTTCTTAATTAACTAACTTCACCTTTTATTTTAGACATCATTCCTGAATATATTTTGCTAGAATTATTCAAAAAGTACACTAAATCGGAAGATCTCTTTTTTCCAGTGAATCATTTTTTATTTCCAATTCCACGACATCGGTCTTATTTTTCTCATAACTAAGTGCCTTGAATTTATTCGAGTGAGTCAGGTGAATGATTTAGCAGGATGGAATCAAGAGCTCGTATAACTTGACGAAAATTTAGGCAACTGCCTCTCACCTTCGAAAATTTTGCGTATAAGAGAATTAGACTCTCTCCCGGATCGAGGGTGTGTAACACGATCTCAAGGAATCTTTTGACCATGTAGACTTGTTTACTTGCAGAGAATAAAAAATTCATGGATGCATCGCGAGTAGTAACGGTTTTAGAACCCAAAAACGGCCCTGAAAAATTACTCAATATCGATCTTCTCAATCACAATCAGACTTATTGAGTTTTTGTGTTAGTGTCCTGGTGCTACAGTCCCACCGCTGCCACCAAATAATTTATATTTCCAAATTAAAATTGTGATTAAAGTAGAGAAATTTTTTTATATAATTCCTCAGCAAAATCTCGTCTTTTTAGTCATACAATTTGAAAAATAAATAACCGAATCCATTTCAAATCATGCAGACCGGCGCACAGTGGGGCCAATCGAATTTTCGTGGACAAATTATGCTAGAGAGTAGAGGGTACAATTTTTAACCGATTTTAAAGCGTTTTTTTAGATCAATTCTGCAGGTAAACATTTTTTCGTTTAAATAATTTTATACACAAATTAATGATTTGGCTACTTTTTAACGGATAAATATAGCTTTTTTCAACGCATCTAATTAACATGATATTTGGAGAGATTGTAGTCCTAAATAATGCCCTTTATCTATTAAGTTTAGCACCGGATCGGATAAGTGTAAATATATTTTTTTCGATTTTATATTTGTCTCCAAAATCGTTTTACATGTGAATTTTTTGCAATTTTTATTATATTAGCGGAAAAAATTGTGCGTAGATATTAATGAAATACATCCTTTTTTAACAAAAAAGTTTGAGATTCATTTATGAAATATCGTGAGAATTACAAAAAATGAGATTAAAAAATTCGAAAATTTACGAATTTTTATCGCAGTATTGGCAGTAATACCAGGCTCTGTAAATCGACTTTTTTAGAAATCACGGAGTGGTATTTAGTTGATATAATTCAATAGAATTTTTTAATTTTTAAATTTTTGGGATGAATCAATTACTAAATTTATTCGTTATGAGAAGACAAATTGATTGATGTATTTTACTGGCCTATGTGACCACCTAAAATTATGATGTGTACAGATTTGTCAATTTATTTAACGTTTAAATGATAGAAAATTCTCAAGCTTTGAAATATACCAACATTTTGAGTATAAAATTTATTCGTGTTGATGAAATGAATCTACTGAACTATATAAAAATCTTCTATGGCCTATGAAAAATATACGATGAGCAATAAATAATGAAAATGCAATAAGAAATAAGAATTAAATAAGAAACAATAAATAATAAAACACGCAGCTGAAATCGCCTTTTATAACCCATCAGACTCCTTTTACAATCCACAAAAACCTTTTCCATTCCCTCAGACTCATTTTACAACCCAAAATCCCCTTTTTCATCCCCTCAGACCATTGTAGAATCTTGAAAATTAATAAAGATACATACATATAAATTTTATAAGTAAATGAGTATTGAATGGATTATAATTTTTAGGTATTGTGTTCTTATTCAATCAAGAAGTTTATCATAGCAGCCTTTTATCATGATCATAGAAAGTATATCAGTCCGATTTTTGTCAAAAAATTATTTCTTCATAACAAAAAAATCCTCTATGAGGAAGCTCAGTGCACATGAAATGATCACAATTAAAGACACACCATATAATGAACGCGCCCACTAAACTACTTTGCAGGAATACTTACTAGATTTCGTTAAAAAAAACTATATTTATTCGTTAAAAATTAGTCAAATCGTTCATTTTTTTATAAAATTATTTAAAAGAAAAAATGTTTACCTGCTAGTAAATTATCCACGTAGGGTCACTATGAAGACACTGATCTGAAAAAAAAGTCTATACCATATGTTAAAGAATGGCTGAATTGTGCACTTTTTCATTAAATTTGTTAAAACAATTAACAAATTCTGCCGTTAAATAAAGTTATGTCGAAAATTATTACTAAAAAGTAATTTTTAATCCATTCTATGAAAAACCGAAAGCCGATCTATCCAATAACAGCAAAAAAGTTAATTTGTTTATTAAATTTGATAACAATTTTTAAAAAAATAGTTGATATGTTATAAGCCGTAATTAAATATTACTTTTTCATATATTGCAATAAAAATTTTATGGAATAAAATATTTGAGTCTCGTTAATCCTTAGGAAAGCATTTTTGGTCAATAATTTGTTTATAACAAACTAAATTTTTTTTATATTTACTTACCAATATAATATGTTTTTCTACGTGGTAAATAAGAAGACACGTGTTTTTTAAAATTTAAATATCGATATTTTTAAATTTTTTACGAATATTTTGAAATGTTAAGGCTAAAATGAGTTTTTTGCAAATTTTACTTTAAGAACCTTGCCATTTTCGCAATTTTTGTGATATTAAGTGTTTTCTTGTTTCAGTTGATCCAGTTTTTTGAGCTCTTTCAAAATCCGTAAAAAAATGGAAAAATAATAAAAAATGATGAAGTTATTTCGATTTTTTGAAAAAAAATGTCTCAGGAACCCCAACTTTTTTTCTCCTGAAATTTTTAGGAGTAATAGTTACTAATATAGTCTACTTACCATAATTTTTCCCACTTTGTATTTTTTCTTTGTATTTCGGGAGAAACATTTTTTTTCAAAGCTATTATATCGTTATGTTCAATAAAATAACATTTTTCTGATTTGAAGTAAAAAGTAACAGTAAAATACAATATAGTAAATGCAAAAACAGTTAGAAAAAATAGCATTTTGTTTCTCTCGAAATACAAATATGCCTCAGGTTTAAAATTTATGGCAAGTTGACTATATATAACGTACCACTCCTGAACATTTAAGCAAAAAAAGGTAGCTGTTTTGAGATAATTTCATGTTTTTATTTTTCGAAAAATCGAAATAGCTTTACTATTTTTTATTTTTTCATAGTTTTTCTCATTGGGTTCGAAGGAGTGAAAAAAACTTGATAAACTGAAAAAAGAAAAACTTTAAAATTTCAAAAATTGGAAAAAGGACAAGGTTTAAAAAAAAATCAAAAATAATTTTTTTCCCGAAAAACAAAAAAATACCAAACGAGAAATTATTATTCCTTAGAATTTCAGGAAAAAAGTGGGGTTTTTGAGAATTTTTTGTCTTTTTTTTTTAAATCGAAATAACTTTACCATATTTTATTATTTTTTAAAACGTTTTCTGGATTTTGAGAGACTGCAAAAAACTGAATAAAGAAAAATAAGAAAACCCTTAATAACTAAAAAATTGTGAAAATGGCACGGTTTTTAGCGTTTCGTAGCCTCGGGCAGAAGCCCTTATGGTTTCGGTCGGGTGTCCGTCCTTCGTGTAAAAAACGGTACGTGAGGGGAAATAAGGGAAAGTAAGTGAAGGAAGCAAGGTCAAATGAGGAGAAGGGTGGGGAGAGGAGGGGAGGCGAAGTGAGATGAGGGGGCTAGGGGGGGCTAGGGGAAATTAGGGGGTGGGAGGGGAAATGCAGGAGGGTGAAGTGCGGGTATGTGCAAGCGGGGGAGGGAGATTTGAACGACTTTATTAATGGCTTAATAGGCTACGAAACCCTTTTTTATGGGTGCCTGTCGCCTACTTTTACTAATTTTTAAAGTAAAATTTGGAAAAAAACTCACTTTACCCTTAAAAATTTCATATATCCGTAAAAAATGTGAAAATGTCGCTAAGTTCATTTTGGAAAAAATACGTGTCTCCTTATTTTCCACGTAAGAAAACATGTTTCATTGGCAGGCCAATCCTGAACATGTCACCTGCCGGCCTGCATGATTTGAAATGAATTTGGTCAAATATTGAATTTTCTGAGATTTAAATTGAAATCGAAAAAGGTTTGCTTGGATTTTAATCGACTAATGATTTTTTTCTATAGTAATGTAGATGCGCCCCTGATGGCTAGCCAGACACAGGTTGTAACGAGATGAATCACCTCGACACCGCATCTTCTGGACCAACAAGCTCTACAACCTAAGTTTCCTCAGAAAACCAATTCGTTTCGCTCACGGGCAATCAACCACCTTTTTTTTTATACTGAGACCTACCAAAAATATTTATTAGAATCTTCCAAAGTTAATTAATTAAGGAAGATTCACCCCCGGAAGAAAATGTTCCAATTCGAATCAACGGATTTGATCAGAATTACATCCTGTATATCAAGTTAAAAGCCGCAATTTGAAAAGGGTTCTTTTGAAGAATTACTTCTTTTTCTTAAATTTTAAGTGTTGTCGACAAAAAAGTTAAGATTGCTGAAAATTAGCGAATCGAATCTTGAAAAAGAACCTTCTCTATGTTATTACAATTTAATTATTTAACAATCTAAAATTCTGAAGTAGATATATAATTTGACATGGTAAAGAATGTAATTTCATATTGCTACTCTTTTTTGGTACAATTGATAATTTAAGGGGAATCAAAATAAGGATTGGGGAAAGGAGAATGATGTCATAGCCTATAGAACTACTATCGACAGGAAATTGTAGTCATCTGCCTTTGAAGCTTAACAACTAAGCCAAAAAAAATGCTAGAGTAATAAGTAAATAGTCATTTGAAAGTTGAAAGTTTTTTACGCAAATAAGCTTGAACATGTTAATGTAAAAAAACTTTGTGCTTTGAAGACTGAAAAATGTAAAAAAAAAGTAAGGAATTTCGGGCACATTTAAGAAGAGTCAAATTTAGAGCATTATTTCTTATACAAGAGGCAATGGGAAAAATTTGAGAAAATTCATGAATATGAGAAAAACATTCGTGAACCAATTGCAGTTGACAAGAAATAATGAAAATTGTTGCTTGAAATTACAAAAATGTACAACTATACTATCTTTAGTTCTAATTAAGATATTGAAGCAATTCAAACTCCAAACTATCACGCAAAGGCTCTGTAATGATTTACCATTTTCAAAAAATATGCGATTGCTTTTTTTCTTCGTGAAAATCGTGATATTTCAAAATAGTTTTTCGTATTGGAAAACAAGTGTTATTAAGAAGCGAGGTGCCTTTATCCTGAAGGATAGTTCTCGCTTTTCCGCAGGTTGTGCGTCTAAACTCTTGCCCAGACATTTACTGTTCCTCGGGTTGAAGAAAGACAGGAGCTATCGAGGTAGCAAAAAAAGGCATTCCCGCTGGATTCTAACACTTCTTTTCCAATACAAAAAACAGTTTTAAAATAGCGCTATTTTAACGAAAAGAAGGCAATCACATTTGTTTTTAATGGTAAATAATTACAGAGCCTTTTCGTGATAGTTTGAAACTTGAATCGCTTCAATATCTTAATTAGAACTGAAGAGAGTATAGTTGTACATTTTTGTTATTTTAAGCAACAATTTTTATTATTTCACGAATCTATCAACTTCAATTTGTTCACAAATGTTTTCCTCATATTCATGAATTTTTTCAAATTTTCCCCACTGCCTCTTGTATAATAAATTATGCTCTAAACATGACTCTTCTTGAATGTGCCCGAAATTCCTTACTCTTTTTCATATTCTTCAGTTTGCAAAGCACAAACAATTTTTTACATTGACGTCTTCAAGCTTATTCACGTAGAACACTTTCATCTTTCAAATGACTATTTACTTATTACGCTAGCTTTTTTTGTGGCTGAGTTACTAAGCTTCAAGGGCAGATGCCTACAATTTTCTCGCCGATAGTAAACGCTTCGCCTTGCGCTTTGCATTCTTTTCTTCACCTCAACGCATCGACTTTAATTCCTCTATTATCCCGCTCTTCGATTTTTTTGTTTCCCTTCCATCTGAGCCTTTAAAAATTTTTATGTCCTATCTCCTCCATTTTTCCATTTTGATGTTGTCACTTATACCTCCTCTTCTTTCCTTCATTTTGTTGATAAATTTCCACGACTCCCCTCCGTTTTAATACTAATAATTTTTTCTCCTATTTCTTTTTGTTTCCCTCCTTTTCCCTTGCATAATTAGAATTTGCATAGAATCTGAGATAATTTTGTTAAAAGTTTTATCCATAAAATAGGTAGGAGTGTTAATACAAGAAACAACAGGTCTGAGAGGAATTTTTTAAAAATAAATTTTAGGTAATCTGTAAATTCTAGCAATATTAGTATTATCTGTAATCATGTCTTTTTTTCAATGTTTGTGCCTAAAAACCCTTTCAATCTCCAACTATCAAGTAATTTAGGAGTGTCTTTCTATAATTTTTTAAGTGGATGATAATCCAATTTTTCATATGTTTGAATATCATTTCCACGATTCCCCTCCTTTTTAATACTAATAATTTCTTCTCCTATTTCTTTTTGTTTCCCTCCTTTTCCCTTGCATAATTTCCTATATCATTTCCTGATGCCCACATATTTCAACATGTCCCTAGTTTTTTTCTTTCAGTCCATATATGCTCTTCTAACTTCCTATCCTTTTCCTTGCAGTTATGAAATTGGAGAGGGAAAGATAGAGCGAGAGAGAGGGTTCAAAAAAATATGTAATATATGGTACAAAGCCATATATAATTTGTTGGGAAAGAAAAGAGAAGGAGAGGTCTTTCCTGATATCAAATGGATCGAAGAATGAGGCGGGTCATGGTCAAGGCAAGATAAGATAACTTTTCAAGCCCTTTCGAGGAAACGGTTAATGAGGGTCTGCTGACGGATGGTCTTTAGACCTAAACCTTCCCCAAGAGTTTTGTCTTCTGGACTCAACACATAAAAATTTCTTTATCTAGGAAAATATATATTCTTTCGTATAAAAAACAAAATATAAACTTGACAAGTGAATAAACTTCTCAAATAATGATCAGAATTAAAAAGATAGCCAAAAAGGTTTTTTTCAGTAAAACTTTCATAAAAATATCAGAAACATGAAGGCCAACGAAAAAGAAAACCTTGAGATACGGAATCGTGAAATATGATGACGATTGGGGAGCTTTTCTGTAAATCGGACTCCCTTTCAAGAAAATCGTTCTCGATATAAAAGCTACAGTTTGCTCTAAACGAACGAGATTTGTCTTCAAACTGAAAAAGGGCTTGGTAAATTAATTTTTCCTTATCTACCTGGGTTCCTTGATGACGGAAAGTACCAGGAAAGTTGAGTTTTCAAAGACCATTTCTGAAATTCTTCTAAGCGATAGAAAATGAATGAATTAGTCTAGGTAAGCGATCGATTTGCAGTTACTTGCGCATGTATACTAAGCTGATAAATAATCTCGTATTTTCCACAATTCGATGGAACATAAATCATGCAAATGAAGCGTTTGACGTGATAAATATTACGCCCTTGTGGCTCGCGCTTTCCCGCACGATTGATTACCGCCAGATAAATCCAGGCCGCACATTAAGCAGAGCCTGCAGCCTCCGGCGGACTTTGCTCGAGTAATAAAACGACATCTTTACGGCGGAAAAAAGACAGGAAGTTTTTCAAGCTACGCCGCTCATCCATCTGAAAGGGGAAAACTTGGCGCCTTGGATGCGAAAATCTGCTTATGCTCTTAGAAACGCAGCACTCTAATGTCATTTCGACGCACCAAAGATCATTTGTACCGCAAAATAGATTAAATTTTATTAAAAATTTCTTTAGTACTTCACTGAAGGACGAATATTCAGGAGTTGACAACTGAAACAGGAATAATGCTGTCGGAGACTGATTAAGTCAAGCAGAGTGTAAGTGAGCTTTAGAAAAAATAGGGGTTGATCGAAAATAAATTTTATGGTACAAATAAATGTTTCATCTCGCTTAAAAATAAAAATTCTTAATCTCTTTATATTCTTCATACTCCCATGTTTTCTTATCGATAATCCTTATATACTATTTTATTAACTATTCCTTACATATCGACTCAAGAAGTATTTTCACTTCAAGATGCTTACTTACTCAATTTAAGAGAGAATAGTGAGTAATCTATTGTAAGCTGGGTTATATAGTAATGTTCTAAATATGTAATTTTACTCAAACAATTATCACCTTCCTTTTTAATTAACATGATTGCAGCAAAATATCGTTTTCAGTAATTAAAATCTTGGTGTGACATTTTAATATTTTTTCCCAATCAATATAGGTTGAATTTCCATTATGACAGTCTATTGAATATTTTGAAATTACTTTATGGTATTTTGGATTCAATCTTATATTATTTCGATGTTCTTCCCTTCTGATACGCAAAGGACGTCTTGTCTGTCCTATATAATATGTTTTACCACAACGACATTTAAGTTTATCATTAACGTTACACCGGTTTAAGGTTCCTAAGGTACCTTTCTTTAGTTTGATGAATTTATCAAGTTTGAAATGCACTAGGCAAACAGATTTTATATTAAATTTTTGTAATAAACGTTCAATATTTTCTGAAATTTTTGAATAGGAATTAACAGAAATAAATAATTTTTTATTTCCATCATCATGTTGGTTTTTGTTATTCTGAATGTTATAAATGTTCTTATGGTTTTTATGTATTTCTATTAGTCTTTTATTAATATGTTCATCAGTAAATTCTTTAAGATAATTATTGTAATATAGCATCGTTTTAACAATCTCTAGATTATCAATGTGAAATCTTTCATCAGAAAGTAATATAGTAGAATCAACTATCTTTATATAATTGCAATTTTATGTTTTATAGGATGATTAGAATAAAAATTCAGTAGTTCACCAGAGTAAGTTTTTTTACGGATCCAATTTTTTATCATATTATTATTTAAGTCTCTGAAAATCTCGATATTAAGGAAACCAATAGAACTATTCTTTTGAATTTCATGTGTAAACTGAAGTCTAGGATGATAAGAATGAAATTTATTGATAATTTCTTGGACCTTACTGAAATAATTAGAATGATATTATCAACGTAGCGATAATAAGTTTCAACTTTGAAATTTAATTCCTCTGAAACTTCGTTTTTCAAATCTTGCATGACAATATCAGCTAAAATTCCAGATATTGGAGAACCCATTGGGGTCCCATAGGTTTGTTTTTAGAACATATCGTTAAATTAAAAAGAATTTGATTCCATTGAGAACTCAATTTCATCCTTAAATTCATCAATAGGAATATTAGTATTGTTCTTAATTAAATCTCATCTTTTTCCTATACCCTTTTGAACCAAGTCCAGCGGAACATTTGTCAAAAGTGAAGATACATCAAGGGATACAAGGATATGATTGTCTGGAATTTTTTCTTTTAATATGATTTCTTTAAACGATATTGAATTTTTCATCAAAGATTTTGGTTTATGAATAGAATCTGAGATAATTTTGTTAAAAGTTCTATCCATTAAATAGGTGGGAGTGTTAATACAAGAAACAACAGGTCTGAGAGGAATTTTTTAAAAATGAATTTTAGGTAATCTGTAAATTCTAGCAATATTAGTATTATCTGTAATCATGTCTTTTCTCTCAATGTTTGTGCCTGAAAATCCTCTCAATCTCCAACTATCAAGTAATTTAGAAGTGTCTTTCTATAATTTTTTAAGTGGATGATAATCCAATTTTTCATATGTTTGAATATTAATTAACATTGTAATAAATTTATCCTTATATTCCTGACTACTCATCACGACTGGTATTCTCTATATCAGAACAAGTCATTAGCAAATCTTTGTTCTTTTTTATAAATTCTTTTGTATCATTCAAATTTGTCACTATAACTCTATCAATTTTAGTATTCTTTTTAGGTATTTTAATATAATTTGAGGCTATTGATAAGATTTTATGTCTAAATTCCTCTTGTGATTTATCAGGAATTTTTTCAATGCAAGTACATGTAAGTGAGACATAGGTGATACAATATCTGGACCGATCATTAGAGAAAAATCTCTCATTCTAAACGAGAAGCTGAACGTTCTTCATAATTTGAAGTGAGTCAACAAAAAAAAACGTTATTTATAATAAACAAAACAAAATTTTCAGCGCTTTGAATTACGCGCTAAAAGAATCCAGTCAGACTCTAATCGCTACGCATGCGCAATAACGCGCGGAGCCCGCGTTGTGAGCACTGGTTCATAGGACCCTGTTTACATCATAGCAATTCTTGGAACCGAGTCACGGCCATCGAGGCCATACCCGGAACTGGACATAAATCCAGAGCTGAGTGTAGTTTCTCTTTCTTCCGGCCCAAGTCCTAATTGACTAGAAAATTGAGGACGTAAATGTTATGTCATTTTTTGTACAGAATGAATGCCAATCTATTAGATGTACAGGTATATTCTCAGACGTTTGTGGATATTGGTAAAAAGAAAGAGACTGAATATAACTGTCAATAGGGAATCTTCAATTTTTCTTCTTTGAATTTGAAACATCGGCAACAACATAATATATAACAATATATTTTAAATCTAGTAATCAAATTCAGCCTGTGTACATTTAGTTGTAAGATAATGGAATGTGAGGAAATTTGAAGCAAGTATATACAGTTGAATATGAAGGTAAAGTTAGAACGTTGGATGTCGAGTGAGCAAGTGATGAATAAGGAGCAAGATTGTGATCTGTACCGTTGTTTCTTAAGCTTTATCAAGCTTTGCATCAAGCAATAGTGTTTCTAAATGTCTACACATATTTTCAGGCGTACAAATGCATTTAAGATGCAAATATTAATAGAGTATACAGATACCAGATGTTGATTCCACAATAAGTTGTTGGGATATAAGACTTTAAAGTCAAGATTGATACAGATGCAGAGTAATCTGCAACAAAAAATGTAAGTTATTCTGCCCTAATATCTGAAAATTGCCATCAGAATTGCAAAATAAAAGAACAAAGTGCTATTTATTTAATTTTTTTTTATTTTGAAATATTGCGTAATTCGCAGACGATATAGTTCTAGAATCGTATGATAAAAGAGGGATGAGTCTGATGATGAGAATGTTTGCCGTGTGGAAATCACCTGAATTCTTCCCGATTGCACGCTTGGGCCAGGTCGGTGGTCCCTACCCTGGTTCTAGCTTGTATTTCCTAATGGCTCAAGCTCGAGCACGGCTACATAGACAGCTAGTGGCAAAGTTCCTACAATTTATGTCAGATGGCGCTGCATGATTTCGGCACGACAAGGACCGAAATCACTCGAAATGACCCGAACCTCGAGATCAGTTTCGGAGCGACGAGCGAGTGTCATTCGGCTTAATGTTTGTGGTGTATTAAATTAAAACTTATTTTTTATCATTTTAAACTGCTTGCGAGTATTGAGATCGTGCGTGAAGAGTGAAATGCATTGAAGAGTGGATTAAGTTTTTTCATTTTAGATTTTCAACGTAAAATTTAATGCTTATACGGAATCAAGGACTAAGGCGGCACTTAATTGACACTCGGCAATCAGTGTGTTCTTATACTGACGTTGTCCATTGAAAACATGCTAAAAATTTTCCTGTCCAATGATAAGGAAACAAAAGTAAAAAGATGTGTGATACACATTTATATCGGTTTCTGAATATTTCTCTAGTGTTTAAGATTTTACAATTCAGTGCAGTGGGGCAAAAAAGACGTTCATGGACGAATTAATGTTCAGAAGAAAATTATTATCTGAATTGAATATTTTGAAAAAAATGAAAAATCATGAAATTCCGCATCGAACTGTCATGACGGATTTTTAAAATTTTTAAAATTTTTCATTTATTCAATAGCAAAAATGAAAAGCTTTGCCCGCTTTGCGGGCATATTCTCATCGCGCGCAGCTCGCTTCGTTCGCAAGTTTGAGCGGGCCTGAGGCGCGCGATTCAGTCGTCGCGCTTCGCGGTCCGAAACGTGTGTATCTCGCGCTACGTGCTCGGTGTTATATGTTCTTCATATGAAAATTACTAAAGTTGTTTTTGATTCCAAATAAATAAGGAAATTTATTTACTTAAGGCTCTATCGCCTCGAGGAATACATTCTCATTTTAATATTCGCGCATGATTTTCTGCGCTCACCATATAATACATACAATTAAATAATTAAAAACACGATTAAAAAACTATCTAAATGATTTACGATTGATGCTATACAGAAATGTTCAAATGCAATTTTATTTGTCTTTTTAAAAGGATAGATTCTACTCTTTCGACTTTTTTTCTTATCTCTCGCTTCGTTTGGCTCAAAAATGGAACTTAAAATATTTCAGTGTCATTTTCAATACTTGGGAAACAAACTATGTCTTCTACCATAAACTGTCAAGAAAGAAGCTTATAGGTCTTCGTGAAAGCAATAGTTTTGATTTCTTAACTTTCTTTTTGTATCTTGCGTTATTTGGCTCAAAATTTAAATTTTCGATTTTTCAAGAAAATTCAAAAATTTGCTATGACAAACTTGGAGGGCTTCCAGAAATCAACGTTTTTCTTTCTTGTCTTTTTTTTCATATCGTGCGTTGTTCGGCTTAAATGTTTCATTTTCGTTTCTTTTTCGGATTTTGAAAATGCTATATATCTCATAATTTTCTTTTTATCGAAAAAAATTATGACGCTAAATTATTGGACTTTTTGAGTACTACGGATGGCCGTATATATAATTTTTGAATCTTGAAAAAAAATGGTCTAAAAAATTTAGGAAATGCTCCAACTTTTGGAATTTTCATCTAAAATGGCTGGCTAACGAACTTGGCCTTCAGTGTTCGACACTCAAAGAGTGTACCGAAGGTCAATCCAATAGATTAATTCATTTAAAACTTATCGTGTTCACAGACAGACATATAGTACATACATACAGACATACATGCAGGCAGACAAATTCGTAAAAACCTATTTTTCGAGTTCAGAGGGTCTCAAAACGTAGATATTTGACAAAAAAAAGGGGGGGTCAAATTTTACACAAATCTAATACCTTCTCTGATCAGAATGTAGAAGTGTTCGATTTTGGAAGCGTACCGGTTTTCAACAAGTACTTGGATTCATTAAAAAATACCCAGAAAACATGAAGCAACTATCCAAAAAAGATGTTCAATAGCAACGCAAATGTTTAAAAATTTATTGACTTTCTTATAAGCAAATAAGTGAATGCAAATCTTTTCGTGGGGATTGGCAGTGATTTGTCACTTGATGCGCACTAAATATGAACAATTTATGGACAAAAAGAGTTTTTTTGATGAGTTAATGAAACCTCAAAAATAATTTCTTATTTTATAAGCAAGTTTTACAAACAATTATCCATATCTGGTATTTATGATGGAATGAATAAAGTTTTTTCTACGACCATGTATGACCTAGAAATGAAAACTAAGTATCATATTTGGTCATCTAATGAATATAAATAATTGTTTAAGCAATCTCAATTAACAAATGCCCTATTTGGCTATTTTTGGTCGCGCAAACTTGGTTTTTCCGACGCAATGAACTATAAATAACTTGCTTCTGAGTTTTTAAGGACACTTCAATGACAATAAATAATTTTAAGTGTGAACAATAACTGATTGAACAAATTTTCATTATGTTATGTGTTTATAAATAATATTCCACTTTTTTCACGAACTTAACAGCCAGTCATATAGCAATGACTAATGTATTAGTAAACTAAAAATTGTGTTTAATTTTTGTTTTGGAATATACTTGAAATAACTTCGCAATAATTCCTTGTTATCAGTTGATAACAACTGATGATTTTTTAAAGAAAGTTAATAGTAATGAAAAATGTGGATCATTATCGAAGTATCTAAAAAAAGTTTAAAAATGTGTTATTAACAATTGAGAACGCTCAAACTATAAAGTTGAAATACTGGAATATAACGAAACGATGCATTCGCTAATAAAGTTCTTTCAAACAATTACCAAATTTTAGCAATTCACAGAAAGAAGTCATTGCTAAATAACTGGCTGTTAAGTCCGAGAAAAAAATGAAATTTTATTCCCAAATACATAACATGATGAAAGTTTGCTAAAACAATTGTTCTTTACACTAAAAATTATTTATTGTCACCGAAATGTCCTAAAAAATTAGGAAGCTAGTTACTTACAGTTCGTTGCGTCGAAAGAACCAAGTTTGTACGTCCAAAAATAGCCAAATAGTGCATTTTTTAATCAATATTGCTTGAAAATTCATTCATTTTAATTGGATGACCAAATACGATACTTGGGTTTCATTTCCAGATAATATAGGGTCGTAGAAAAAGCTTCATTTATTCCGTCATAAGTATCAAATATGGATAATTGTTTACAAAACTTGCTAAGGAATAAGAAATTATTTATGAGCTTTCATTGATTTAACTAAAGAACTCTTTTTGTCCATAAATTGTTCAAATTTAGTGTGAATCAAGTAACGAAACGCTGCCAATCTCCACGAAATAATTTTCATTCATATATTTGTTCACAACAAATTCAATAAATTTTCAAACATTCACGTTGTAATTGGACATTTTTTTTGATAGTTGCTTTATGTTTTCTAGTTATTTTTGAATGAATCTGAATTTTTTGTTAAAAACCGGCACACTTCAAAGGTCAAGTTTTTTTCCACTTTTGTTATTGAATCGAATTTTTTTTTAGGATCAAAAAATCCGCTATGACAGTTCGATGCATAATTTTATTAGGTTTCATTTAAAGAGAAACGTTCAATTCGGATAATAATTGTCTTCTGAATATCAGTTTGTACACGAACGTCTTTTTTGGCGACGCTAAGTAAAATTTTTGAAATCGCGATTCTGAACCGAATTAACAAATATGAAGCAATAAATAAATTACTCATACCGGAACAATTTGGATTTAGGCAAGAACACAGCTTGGTCCAAGAATTAGCCAGACTCACCAATCATATATCTTCTCAATTTGATTCAAATAAACGCAAGGCAGCAGTACTGCTGGATATTGAAAAAGCGTTTGATACTGTCTGGCACAGAGGCCTAATATATAAACTCAATAAACTACGATTTCCCATGTTCATAATTAAAATACTTGTTAGTCACTTATGCAACAGAAAATTTGCGTATATTGAGAAAAACAAGAAAACAAATATAGCGATATTTTCGGATGATATAGCCATCTACGCTTCCTCTTGGAAAAAATATATGGCAGTACGGTACCTGCAAAAACACTGAAACGATTTAATGCGATACTAGCATAAGTGGAAAATTAAAATAAACGCGAAAAAAACTGATTTCATCATTTTTAGTAGAAAATTCAAAGAAAGAGGGGAGGATACCCTCTCAATAATAATAAACAATGTAGCAATACATCACAAAATATCTACAAAATATCTAAGGATGATATTAGATTACAAGCTTTTATATGGATAACACATTAAAGAAGCATGTGCAAAAGGTTACAAAATGATACATTCATTATGTAGCTTATTGAATAGAAAAAGTACACTTAGCATTAAGAACAAACTTGTATTGTATAAAACTTTTATTGAACCAGTATCATTATACGCTGTGCCTGTTTGGAGCGGTGCCTCAAAATGTCACATCGAAAGACTGCTATCTCTATAAAACAAATTACAAAGACGGATCTCAAACGCGTATCCAAAAAAGCGAAATGTAGATATTAAGAGAGATCTCCAAGTAGACGATATATTTATTAATATACTTGAAATAGCACCCAAATTTTATACTCATCAACTTAGTGACTCTATAGAACTCAAAAATATACACTTATATAACAAAGATAATGCTCCGTTCAAAATAAAATACAAACTACCATATGCTCTCATAACATAAGCCACGACAAATCTGTTCATAATGTACATATTAGGCTATTAGGATATTTCTGGGTTAAGCTAGCATAATGGGATAATAAGGCAATCAGTGTGACCGGCTCAAAAGAAAAAAAAGCGAATGCTCTCTGTCAATTAATTTGTTCACTACTTGTATATCCCCCAGCACGTAGGTTGTGCTCCATACAGCCTACCACTTGACAAGAATTGTCGAGTGGTGGAAAAAAATCTACCTACTAGAATGAGGAATATGATATAAAATTATAAAATTGAATAGAAAATGAGAGAGAAATGATTATGGATTGAGTCACGTTCCGCTTAATGTCTCTAAAAATGTATAACCTTATAAGTATCGATAACGTTCTCTTGGAAATTTAACCAGTGACGCTTATAATTTCCCCATTTCCATTTCTGAAGTTACGTTCGCTTCGCTAAGAAGATCCCAAGTCCCTGGCATAGTAATATTAATATTCAACGGTTTCAGTTATGAAAGTAAAGTGAAAAAGTAACGCTCCTCTCGACGATCTCACAGCCCTTATTCTGCCACACATACCGTGAACGGCATGTTTAAGTCAATTATTCAATTTAGCATTATACTTAGGAGTGAGGATAATAGGACGAGTTATCGCAATTACCTCACTTCAAATATTCGACGTTGTCTCTGATGATAACGTTGTCATAAATGCTCAGCAAGTTTTCAATTTTCCTTACTCTTCCTGCTTACAAGTCACAGCCATCCTGTTGAAATATCGACATAAAACACGTTACGAAGTGCACGCATAACCGCAGGGATCGAAACCATATTATTCTCTTTGCAGATGGAGAAATAACCTTTATATGGTTTCGCTTGCTGAAGATAAGTCCCAGTGGAACCATCGCGGAAATTCAAATTTCACTCACTTTTTATTTGACTTCCTTATGGGTAGACGAGCGGTATTAGAAAATTATTCAGAAAAAGTTCACACACTCTATGAGTAACGATCGACAGCCCCATTGGATATCAAGTCATTTTCCATCACCTTATATTGAAACTTTAGCAAGGGAATAAAATAGAGAAAAAATAGAAACGGATAGATGTTCTCAATTTGTATGGACAGGAGGAAAATTAAATATTACTATATAGAAAATCTTTTCTATTGCTATATTGTATTTTAGAAATATATTCTATCTGCTTCCATTGAATTTTATTACTTACCTCATATTTTCAATTCTCCATACAATTCAAGGGTATAAGATATGCCTAAAATATGTAAGCCCTAAGCATAATCATCATTTCAATAAAAAGAGGTTGCCCAGAAATAAAAAAAAAACACGATAATTAGTGAAAATTGTAAAGAAGATTTTTGTTGGCATTGAAGTCTAGAATATTTTTGATTCTTATAAGTATCAAACATTTAAAATAATATGAAACATAACACTTCTCGTTCTAGGTGTAATCACTGGACTCATCAGTAAGACAATCTGCTTGAGCCCTACTTTGAAAATTCAGAATTTAATTGACCTAGAATCCATAATACAGTACATTTTTAATTGGCCATTTTAGTAAATTGCATTGAATTTCGGCCCTTATCCGTGGCCGAAATATCTTCTATATTATTGATTTTAAAGTGACATTAATTGAACATTAATTGAGATAGTGCCTGCAATATAATGAATTCTAGGTCAATTAAATCATAAATCGTCTAAGCTAGTGCTGACTCATAGTGCATAGTGCCTAGGACGAAACGGGTTAGGTTTCGTATTATTTGAAAAGCTTGATACTCAAAAAAATAAAAAAATTCTAGACACTAACGTCAATAAATAAATCTCCTTTACAATTTGTATACTTTGGATCAAATAAAACCAATATCTTATGAAAGACCAGCAAAAACGTCATATAACAATTCTGAGTAGTGTTTCAATTACTTGAAATCGTTTATAATTGAAGCGTAAAACTATTTTACTTCTCAAACCCTTTTTAATTATAATTTTAGTTATTATCACATTCAGCAGTTATAACTGCAGAATAATAAAAAATTAGTCCCAGAAATTACGAAATATTTTTAGTCGATTATCGATTATTTAGAACATTCTCCATTAAAGAATAAATTTATTAGGACATAAAATGATAGCGTATAAAATATTTAAAATATTGAGAATTTCGTGTCCTACTATTACCTAAAAACAATTAGGAAGCATTTCAAATCGAGTATATGAGCGACTATATAATAGTCTAGATTATAGGTTCTCGTGGAGATAAGATTCGAAGATTTGTTATTCTTACAGTTTATGAAAAGTCACCAATGTCACTTTGTGTTTGTAATCTACAAAATATGCCAAATTTTCATAAATTATGATGGACTTTTAATTTGAGTTTATCTAGGAGAAAATCTCCTTTTTATGAACTCTATAAAAGAAATAAAGGACCTTGCAACAAATGTATAGAAAAGACCTTTCTGTGAAATTGGCACATTACGACTTTTGATAAGCATCACGCGAAGCATTCTAAACGAAACTTCTACCCAATTTGAACAAAAGGAATTTGTGATACATTTTGTACGAAGTCTTTTAAGAAACCCTGGGAGTTTTTTTGATTTTTTTTAGCCTTTAAATGCATTCTCACGCTGAAAACGATATAGAATGTGTTTTGAAAGAAGTAACAAGATATCTTGTTCACCATTCTACTTGTCTTTTTTATTATATAGGATATTATCTCTCATGTGGTAATTGAAACACTGAGCTATTAAGCTATATTTTTTATCCTTTATTTTGCTTATACTCTCTCCCCTTCGCAGGCTTGGGAGTTTTCACAGAACCGTTACATGTTTCTTTTATCGATAATCTTATATATTTCTTCACCAATTATTTCTTACATATCGACTTAACCACTATTCTTACACCTTGGCGCTCGAAAGCTTGCCCTGGACTTCCGTTTCTTTTTGCCACTACCAATCCAATAATTGTTGCTCTATTTCGCAACACTACTTCATTCTTATCCTTCTTTACGAGTCATTTTCTTTGCCTTTCCCCACTCCGTGTAACCAGCTCAGTCTCTCAACTCTTTCAGCTTCTTCATCTATTTCTAACCTTGAACGTTCTCATTCAAAATCCACTTTATTCTCTTCACTATACGGAATGAGTCAGCGTATTGTCTTGGTGGAAAAGCCATGATTCGTCCTTCCACAATTCGGGTAGTTTTTTCCTTATTCTTTCACGGAGTTCAGCAAAAACATTAAGGTAGTGATGCTGATTAATTGTTTGACCTTCAGAAACCCAGTGAAGGTACACAATTCCATGAATATCGAAAAAAACAATCATCAGCGCTTTGAATTTTGATGTGGTCATTCGAGCTTTTTTGGCTCTTGGTGAAGTTGAGCTCTTCCAGTGCACGGATTGGCGTTTCATTTCAGGATCATAAATAAAAAACCACCATTCGTCGCATGTTATTATCCTTTCCAATAAGATTGCGTCATTTTTAATGGCATTCAAAGTGTCAGTACAAACATTTTTGCGAGCTTCTTGTTGTTCAAACGCGAGAATTTTAGGCACCACTTCAACTAACACTCTTCGCACATTAAAATGGTTGTGTAAAATTTTCCGTACGTATTCTTTGTCAATTCCTACAGACTCAGAAGTCGCACGAATACTTAACCGACGGTCAGATCGAACCAGATTACCGATTTTTTCGATATTGTCATCCGTTTTTGAAGTGGAAGGGCGACCCCGGCGTGAATCATCTTCAACGTCTTCTCGGCTATCTCGAAAACGCTTCAACCACTCAAAAACACGTGCGCGCGATAAACATTCATTGCCATACACTTTCTTCAATAAATTATAAGTTTCAGTAGCGGTTTTTCTAAGTTTCATATAAAATTTCACACCAATTCGTTACTCTATTGTTACACTTAACATTTTTCCAGCGAAACAAAAAAACAACTCCAATGCGGAGGCCACGGCTATACGGATTTGTTTACAGAAGCGAGAGGTACTGCTTCCGAAAGAGAAGGCTTTAGGCTAAACAGCTGTCGGTCGCTGTTTGGCGCATGCGTACTTTCTCTGTAGCAGCGCCAGTCTCGTTATTTGATAGCCACACCTCGTATTCTACACAGATTCTCCATTTCCCTCATTCAATACCTACATGATCTTACCTCCTCGACAATTCTGAATCTCACCACTCTCTCTCTCTCACCACTGCTCTCTTTTGAATCTTTTTCAGGCATTTCGGCTCTCCCTCACTCTTGAACATTCCATACCAGCTGTTGTACCTTGACTTCGAGATTTCTCAACATTTCTTTTCCCCTTGCCATACCGACATCTCTGTCTCTATTCCCTGCTATTCTCTTCCCTTCACTAGCATTCCACGTTCAAACCTCCTTTCGTATCTCTCTTCCTCCTATTTCGAACGTTCCACTCAATTAATCAGCAATTGCTGTATCTGTTTGTTATAAATGATTTTTCAGATAAAAAGTTTATATGCTCATCATTTTTACACAGCAAGAAGACCAGCGATGTGCAGTAGTAATCGATATTTATAATAATGAAAATATTATAAAAAAATTTTGAATGAATAAATTAAGATTCAGCACTCGAATCAATCTTGGATTCGAATTGTTCTCTTAATTCTTCGATTTCTTTATCAAGTTTAACTTCAACTTTTTCCCATTCAGGCGTCAAGGGTCCTAAAAGCATACTCGTTGAAAAAGGAAGCAGGAATTTTCCTGCTACTAGCTAGCATTTGCAGTATGTTTCTGAACATTTTAATCGGTTCTTTACTTACTCCAGTTATTTTTGCCATTTGATCAACATCCGAGAAAAACCTGCGAGCCGTATTACCACAATTGGAGTTACCGGATCCTTGACTTGGTTGATCAATTATTAGGCCCATCTTCTCTTGGAATTCATTGCAAATTCTCTTTTTAGCATTTTTATCGTTTTCTCATCCTCTTTCTTGGATATACTCCATTTGCAGATTTGTAACCGATAAGCGATATGGAGTATAGACTCCATGAACCTTA